>JASDDO010000012.1:263874884-264336494 GCA_030015575.1 Agapanthus africanus | reverse complement strand
ATATCCCAAAACCCCTATTTCCAAGTCTAAAGCCCTCTGGAAAAATTTGGCATGCTGATCAGTTAAAAGCGCGGCGGAACCGCGGCCCAAGCATGGGTTTGGCCGCGGTTCCGCGGCGGTATAGAGTGATCACGTGACCAAATTTTACCAGAATTCTTAGAATTTCTTGCATGTCTTTCTGCAATGACCTGAAAAATTTTTGGAGCTTGAAAAATTTCAACAGAAACACGATGCATAGGAAAATACGGTTTTTGGAAATTTTTGTTCGATCGAGTTTTAAACACACTAGAGCAAGCTAGGCTAGGTTAATGGCGTGGCTCTGATACCAATGTAAGCCCGAGGGGGCGCCCCGGCCGTCTAACCGACGCCGGAAACGCGGAAACAAAAACTTTGCGAACTTTGCAAACCGGCACCACCGTGGACACGGATCGGGCCATTAACCTAGCTAACTAGCAAAATAGAAAAGAGTAGAGAAGTTATACCAAGCGATCTGTCTCCTTCGGTCTTCGTCTCCACTCCGATCTCCCGCGGATACTTCGTCCATCATCGTCTCGTCGGAAAGGGTACCACGTAGCCAGAATCTTTTACGGGCTCCCGCCTCTTGACCGAGGCAACTCGGGCGCGAAGTTGGCTAGTTGACGTGTCCAAGGCTTGCTATAGAATAGTGTAGTAGCCATGTCTATTGGGGTTATGAGGTTGCCATGATTGGAGGGATCAAGAAAAGACTTTGGAGAGTAGTGAGGTTTTGAAGCCAAACCAAAATGAGAGGATAAAATTTCCACTCATGTGAACCTCTCTCTCTCTTTCCTCAGTGTGGCCGGCCCCTCTCAAGCATGAATAAGATTGGAGAGAGAAAAAGAAAACATCTCCAAGTATATGAAAATGGAATGGAAAAAACAATATATAAAAAAGATAAGATAAACCTCACATCCTTTCTCACTCATCTCACTAATCAATCCTTTCATCAAACCATCATGAGAAAGCAAGTGAAGAGATGCTAAAAGCATCTCATGATGACAAAGGCACAATATGCAAGGAAGCTCTCCACTATAAATTATTTGCGAACTTGCAAATAACCCCTCCATCAAAAAGACCGGCCGTGAAGGAACAAAGAAAAACCGGCCGGAACGGAATGCAAACTGGCAACCTCAGAAAACTGATCCCGTAATAAATTACAGGAAAACCCCGCTACTGCAAATACATGCCCGCATTTGTATTCCCACTGAACACAAATGCAAAGAGACAAAACTACACTATCAAATACTAGAATCCGGCTTAAGCCAAAGCCGGCTAGTAAAAACCGTCCGATCATGATCCGTGCCATACCGCACGTATCTGATCGAACCCTGTCATATCTCCATACGGCCTCTACAGCGTTTCGCCCGAAACCTGAGTAACTAAGTGTGGTGGACTCTAAATACTCGTCAATACCTTGGCTGTGGATTTAACCACTAGCACGTCAGAGGTATAAGCCAATACGTGACGGGCCACCAGGTATTGACCAAAAGGGACGTCGATGAGTGAACTCATCCTGACACCCTACTGAGCCTGTCAGTGACAATATCCGTACAGTCCGGTCCGTTCGTCTATGAGCATCGCATGGCGGGCCTAGGGGGTTGGTAAAAGTCAGACCCCCAAAAGTGGTACAAGTCGTGTCGGAGTGTAGCCCAGAACACCCTGAGATACTACTGGAATACCTACCAGCAAATCTCCTGCCTTGGCCAAGGACTTTTCATGTTCTGGCTCTCCTCGACACAGCGCGACCTCACCCCCAATACCGGGAGAGACGAACCCCTGCAGATCCGCTCACTGCCTCCATGTGGCTCGGGACTGTACCCAACTAAAACCTGTTTGCACGACTCCTTTGAGCCGTGGTAGGGTAGTAATCAAAGCACAGTGGGAACTCACACGAGACAAATGACGATCCCAGGTCGATGAACTAACCTGTACACATGTCACCAGGGAACTGCTATCTGACGTGTGGTATGAACCCAACTAGCAGGTTCCCGGCGAGTCCTGTCCGGTGTACTCATAACCCAATGAGCACCTGTATACATCTTAGGTGAACCAACTGACACCAGTGGCTTGTGAGACCAGCCACTGCCCCTTGTCGGGGTCACGACTGTATACACTAGTCTACTCTGGAGAATCGATGCCTTGTCTCGAAACTCCCACGACTAGGGACCTTTTAAGGATGTGCTTATGGACTCCAGATCTCACTTATATGATCGCCCTCATACTGCTGGTAGTCAAGCAAGAATCCTAGGGGCTCTATCAACGTGCAATAGTGACCTGTGAGGTCAACTAAAGCAGTACACGATGATAAAGGTAAACCAGATAGCATACTATCATCTTGAGTAAGACTGTCCTACTGGGACAGGTCCTCCCCTCAATCATTGCAATCACGTGCCTGTGATCCAATAATTGACTCTGAGGGCAATATCTCCAATAGAACCTACTAGCTTCCAGCAGGCCATCCCAGAGCGGCGACTCGGTACGATGGCTAGATGCAATGCGGACCGAAATGGAGTCCATGTGCACCAACAAAGTATGGACTTTGGACTTTGCTCCAGATGGGGTAAACCCATAGGATGCAAATGGATCTTCAAGAAAAAGATTGGTGGAGATGGACAGGTGGAAACCTATAAGGCTAGACTTGTTGCAAAGGGTTTTCGTCAAAGACCGGGTTTGGACTATGACGAAACTTTTTCTCAAGTGGCTATGCTCAAATCCATTCGGGTCCTTCTGACTATTGCTGCCTTCCATGATTATGAAATCTGGCAGATGGACGTAAAGACGGCTTTTCTGAATGGTAATTTAGAAGAGTGCGTCTATATGGATCAGCCAGAGGGTTTCAATTAGTGTGGGAGCTGCGGGAAAGTATGCAAGTTGCTTAAGTCCATTTATGGACTGAAGTAGGCATCGCGGAGTTGGAACATCTGTTTTGATGAAACGGTCAAAGAATATGACTTTATCAAAAATCCAGATGAACCATGTATATATAGTAAAGTTGTAGCACGAACTGTCGTATTCATCGTCTTGTACGTGGATGACATTCTATTGATAGGAAATGATATTCCTATGCTACAATCTGTCAAAGGATTCTTTTCACACAGGTTCTCCATGAAAGACATGGGTGATGCCTCTTACATTCTGGGGATCCAGATCTATCGTGATAGATCAAGAGGATGTTGGGACTTTCGCAGTCCAGGTATATCTACACTATACTGAAAAGATTCAGTATGGAAGGTTCTAAGCACGGTAATCTACCGGCTTGTCACGGAATCACCCTATCCAAAGAGATGTCTCCCAAGACTGATTTGGAAAGGGAAAGCATGTCTATTATACCCTACGCTTCTGTGGTAGGCTCTATAATGTATGCGATGTTGTGCACCAGACCAGATGTAGCTTACGCACTGAGCGTGGTAAGCCGGTATCAGTCAGACCCAGGGGAGAAGCACTGGATAGCTGTAAAGAACATTCTCAAGTACCTGAGAATGACTAAGGAGATGTTGTTGGTTTACGGCGGAAAAGACCTCAAGATGGAGGCCTTTGCTGATTCCGGCTTCCAGAGTGATAAGGACGATTCCAAGTCTATGTCAGGTTATGTCTTTACCCTCAATGGAGGGGCGGTGTGCTGGAAGAGTTCCAAGCAGGACACCGTTGCTGACTCGACGATGGAAGCGGAGTATATTACAGCTTGCGATGCCGCAAAAGAAGCGGTCTGGATGAAGAAGTTCCTAACAGAACTTCAGGTGGTTCCTACCATTGTTGATCCAATATCTCTGTATTGCGACAACAACGGAGCTATAGCTTTAGCGAAGGAACCAAGGTCCCATCAGAAGTCCAGACACATCTTAAGGCGGTATCACCTGATCAGGGAGATCATTGATCGTCGGGAGATCGAGGTCCGGAGAGTTTCTACTGAAGAGAACATTGCTGATCCATTCACGAAGGCCCTACCTCATATTCAGTTCGAGAGGCTACTCGAGATATCGGTCTTCGATATTCTAGTACATGGCCCTAGTGCAAGTGGGATATTGTTAGTGTATATGCCCTAGGGGCCATTATTGTATCATACTAGCTTGTATATTACTTAATGGAAGCTTGGGATATTCACAGTTATATAACAGTCTTGCTAAATATGGTAGTATGCTACTTGGTTTTATCTATCTTAATATGTGAGTATACGTATTGATAGAGCTCTTAGGATCTTGCTTGACCACCAGCGTTATGATGGCAGTCACACTAGTGGGGGCTGGGTAGTCTACAAGCACATCCTTTTTCAGGTCCCTAGTTATAGGATTATCGAGACAGGGCATCGATACTCCGGAGTAGACTAGTGTGTACGCTTCTCATCCCATTTGGGGAGATGGTCTGTCCCACAGCCGTCGGTACGTCATACTGGAGATAGTATGCAGGTGATCGTTGGGTTACGGGTACACCGGACAGGACTCACGGGGAACTACTGGTTGGTATTATACCCGTCGTCAGTTAACAGTTCCCAGGTGACATGAGTACAGCATAGTCCGCAGACTTGACACTGCTACTTCGCCTCGAGTGTGTCCCACTGTTCTTAGATTGCTACCCTACCACGGCTCAAAGGAGTCGTGCAAACAGGTGGCAGTTCGGTGCAGTCCCGAGCACTTGGAGGCAGTGGCGGTTAGACAAGATTCGCCTCTCCCGTTATTGGGAGTTGATATCGCGCTGTGTCCGTGGCCAGGGCAAGCGAGATTTACTGGTAGGTTCCAGTTGTATCTCAGGGTGTAATGGGTTACGTTCCGACACGACTTATACCGCTATTAGGGGACTGACGCTTGCCGCCCCCCTAAGCCTGATATGCGATAGTCTTAGACGAACAGACCGGACTGTACGGAGATTGTCACATCAGGCTCAGTAGGAGTTCGGATGGGTTTCCTCATCGTCCTTCTTATCGACATCTACCTGGGGACCGTTAGGTACAGCTAGTGCCGCTTGCGGTCTGTGGTTAAACCCACTGCCAGCGTAGTAGTCGAGTCTTTAGAATCCCACACAGAGAGTTTCCCTGCTCCGGGAGAAACGATATAGAGGTCGTATGGTTTTACGACAAGGGTTAGGACGCATACATGTGTTTACGCACGTACGACATTCGGACAGTTTTTACGAGCCGGCTTTGGTATAAGCCAGTTTCTAGTATCAGGTTATTGGATTTATACAGTCTAAAGTTTTTCCGTGTTTTCACGGATACGAGGGGCGTTCTCGTAATTTCGCGAGAAGCTTCTAGAAGGATGGTGACTTGAGGGTTAAGGTGGCATTTGCATTTATTGTGTAATGACTCATTTGTGCGATTCATCCATGGAGTTAATGCATCATTTATTGATCTAATGACTCATGAGATGAATCACTCATATGAATGAATGAAGCATGGTTGTTAAATGATTTAATTTATTTATTTCATAAAACATTATGCTTCATATATTTAAATGAGTTCATTATCTCTTCTCATTCTCTTGCTCACCTTCTCTCTCCTCAACCTCTCTCTCTTCAAACCCTAATCCTCCCCTCTCATGTGTTGAGACCAAGGATTAGAATAGACCTATTTAATCGATAACCCTTCTCTATATTACCTAGGTTGCTTAGATTAGCACTTTAAGAAACCTAGTTAGCTCAAGTTAGAGGTGAAGCTTGGAGTATAGCTCTCGGGTGGATCATCTATTACGTGGAGGAGGCCGAGAAGGACGTGGGTAACGAAAAGGAGAAGGACACGGTTCATTAGGTATAATCACTTATCATAGTAGTTTACAACTTCTATGTTTCTCTTTAGTTATAGTTTAGAAAAGAATCTCGGTTAGTCGATGTTTACGCTAAGAACAAGATCGTTTTTCAATTTTCCGCCTCCCCGCAAGTCGTGGGGTGTTGTACATCGACTTACACAACCATTCAATTCCTACTAGTAGATAGGTTCGAAAAATTGTGTTTGTAGAATAACCGCAATCAGAACCGTGTCGCGCGTAGCTAGACCCAGGTGAGTACGGTTCGTCCTCAGGGAAACGTTGAATATTTTAATCTTACTTTAGATGTGTTGAAAAAGAGAGGAGGGATAAAGAATATTGTAGAATGGTTTTGGGATCTTGATCTATGTTAAACACGGATGCAAAATATAGATCTAGATTAACTACGGATGTAAGTTTATATACGAAGAGGGCTTGTAGGGTTCATTAGGATTTAGTAGTTATGGATGATTAATTAAAAATTACTCTTTATATCCTTTAATAGATTTAAAACTAGAACGATAGTGATACATGTAGATTAGGGTTTCTGGAAGGAAAAGGAATCCCACTCTTAACCCCTATCTCGACACGGAACCCCGTTCATATCTAGCCTTTACCAAAACAATCATTAATCTAATCTCTAATCGCGGTCGAGACTAACAATGAATTGGTAACGCGCCCGATTAGGATGTTAATGATTCTTTTGATAAAGTTTATAAACTTTATAGGACGTAAAAAGAGTTTAAGTATTTTCATCATCCATTAACCTACCCTAATCCTACGAACCCTAACAAGTGGAGAATTACTCGCGCATGTGGGGAGAAGGAGAGATGGAGAGAGAATTCATAATGAAACTACAAAGAAAATAGAATAAGAAAAAGAACTACCTTTATTAATCAACAAAACTCATTACACTTTGTTTTCTTAGAAAATGTTTACAAATACAAGTTTGCTTCTCGATCTCTTCTAAAGAGGTAGATGAACCGTTGATGATCAGCCTGCATGCGTGAGCCGTCTCGGACTTTGTGATATCGTCGACTTGATGAATTTTCCAAGAGGCTCTCAGTCCATATTTATAGTCCAAAGCCAGAAACCTTTGCTTCCAAATATGGAATCTAACTGTAGAGATTTTCTCCAAAAATTTGCAACATGTGAATCTTCTAGATTGCCGCGGATCCGCGGCCCTAGGGGGGTATGGCCGCGGATCCGCGGCCGTATGATCTCAACCCTCGATCAAAATTCTGGGGCTCTGTCTTTGTGACATTTGGCGATCCTTGGAACCTTTGTAACATTGAAATCTTCTCGTGGTTGCTGCCAGACTTGATCTCCAAGTTTTGCTTTCTTAATTAGGCAAGTTTTCTTTAACAACTTGATTTCTTGGAAAAATTCTGCACAACAACTTGGAAAAATTCTGCACAACAACTTAAATAATATTTAGTGGAGTTTGTTCTACTAGGATTTGGTCAATGATATTATTTGCATACATTTTCCTAACAAATTGTAATTATAATATATCAACATATGGAAAAATAGTATTTTTACAGATAAACCCTCAAATGTATGATATATTATAATAAAGACCTTTTTAAATATGGAAATAGTAGGAAAAATGTAATAACAAATGTGCAGTTTTATCAACTGAACAAATACCCCCAAACTTATCTTTGATCATCCCGAGCAAACTAGTTTATTCAAGAGGAGGAGAAAAGGAAAGAAGAAAACTAAGCACACTTTCGTAGGCAAACACGATTGCACTGAGCACGTGCAACAAGCCGTTAAACCTCTAGGTGTCCCTAGTAGGAGGAGTGTTGTCTCCTGAGGGTTTTCAGCGGATTACACCCACAAAATCCTATAATAAAAGAGAGATGGTGAAATCTACATATAAAGATAAGAACCATAAAAGAAATACTTTGAAAATTTAGAGTTTCCAACTACACTAGCTTTTCAGTTGTCATGAGCCCTATCTTAATAGTCATGAAAATATATTAGAAATCACAGCATCCCTCAATCAAACATCATCTTTATTCTTCATTCCTACCTTTCATTCAAACATCGATCATATAACCCTACATGTGTGTAAATAACATCCCTACACCCGGAGAATTCAATTCAAGCTATCATACTCTTGTCCATCTGCCTCAGTACTTTTTAATCGATGAATATTTAGTTGAATTTGCTCACACAATTTTCATCCGACCGTTAATACTTCTTGAGGTACTAACCGACCGATTACTCATGTGCTTGCTGATTAGGTGATAGTATTTTCCTCGTCTTGCACCACCTAAGGCTTAGCAGTGACTCCCAAACCAGTTGGTCTAAGGCACTAGGTGATAAAGCACCCTCGCTATATTTTTTATTGCTGCCTTGGCAATAACAAAACCAGTGTTCATTTTTCTTTTCACAATTTTATATTTTATTCATTTTTTTATTTCCTTCATACTTTGGCTTTTAGAAAAGAGTATTTCAAGGTATCCTCTACTATCCCGAGTTTCAAGACGTGTGTAAGTGCATATAGTAGGGTATCAACATTCAAATGTATGGCTTCCAGAATAGAAACTATTTTTCAGACTTATTTTTATCCTCAGATTAGTGACTTCCTTCATCTTACTAACCCTTGGGACAACGGCTCATAACTACTTATTACCAGTTCGTTTAAGAAAACTTCTAATTTTCTTGGTTTTCTTAAACTATTTCTATCTTTTGGATGTAATTTTTCACTTTCTACTCTTTTGTTATAAAAAACTTTAATGCCCGGTGTCAAAGATAATTCAGTGAATACAAACCTCCAATACCCCCAAACTTGTTTTCAGCAGTGTCCTCACTGATGTAGCCTTTTGAGAACATGGACATGTATACTAGGGGAGAGATACAAGGGGTAAAATAATAGTTAAATGAAAAATTCCCCCAAACTTGTTCTTTAGCACGCACAAATATTCAATTAAATCCATTTTTTTTACTCACCTCCATTCTTAAAATGAGAAAATGTTACAAAAACTTGGAGGTGAGGCGGAGGAAATTTAGTTTTGATAAAGCGGCTCCTGTAAAAACACGAGCTCCTCCGCGGGGTCAGCAGAAAAATACGGTTTTAATCTATGCCTATTTACTTTAAAAATTGAACAGTTTTTCAAATTCTCAACTTCTACTGCCCCGTGCGGGTGTACATACCGCACCACAAAAGGTCCTTTCCAACGAGATTTAAGCTTACCCGGATGAAGATGGAGACGGGAATTGTAAAGAAGAACTAGTTGCCCCGATGTGAAGGTTTTTCTAAAAGGATTTTTATCGTGGAACACTTTAGTCCTGTTCTTTACTATCACTGCATTATCGTAAGCTTCATCGCGAAGTTCGCTTAGCTCATTCAATTGCAGCTTCCGATAGCTGCCTGCATGATCAAGATCAAAATTAAGCTCTTTAATAGCCCACATTGCTTTATGTTCGATCTCGACAGGGAGGTGGCATGCCTTCCCAAACATAAGGCGGTATGGAGACATACCAAGATCGGTCTTATAAGCGGTTCGGAATGCCCAAAGAGCATCCGTCAATTTGGTTGACCAATCTTTACGGTTTTTCGAAACCGTCTTCTCCAATATTTGTTTGATTTGCCTATTTGAGATCTCAGCCTGCCCGCTTGTTTGAGGATGAAAGGGCGTAGAAAGCTTGTGAGTGATTGAATATTTCCGCATCAAGGCCTCGAAAGACCGATTGCAAAAATGTGTCCCGTTGTCGCTAATTATAGCGCGAGGGTGTCCGAATCGCGAAAAGATATTTTCTTTAAGGAACTTAATGACAACTTTATTGTCATTAGTGCGACACGGTATAGCTTCCACCCATTTCGAGACATAATCAACCGCTAACAAGATATATAGATTCCCAGAGGAGTTGGGAAAAGGGCCTATAAAATCAATACCCCAAACATCAAATATTTCCATAACCAATATAGGTTGGAGCGGCATCTCATTTCTCATGAAATCCGACCCAAATGATGACATCGCGGACAAGTTTTGCAATGTTCATATGCATCTTTAAATAATGTTGGCCAATAAAAGCCACATTGCAAAACTTTCTCCGCCGTTTTTCGAGGACCAAAATGACCTCCGCATGCCTGATCATGACAAAACGATAACACACTCTTGAATTCATCGTTAGGGACACACCTACGAATGATTTGATCGGAACAATACTTAAACAGATAAGGTTCGTCCCAGTAAAAGTATTTTACTTGGTATAGAAATCGAAGTTTGTCTTGTTTCGACCAATCGCTAGGAATAAGTCCCGTCGCAAGATAGTTCACGATATCCACGAACCAAGGTTCGTAAGATACAGTCAAGAGCTCTTCGTCAGGAAATGAGTCATTTATCGGCACGGTCAAAGTTGGCGAAGAAGTGATGCGTGAGAGATGGTCGGCTACAACGTTTTCACATCCACATTTTTCTCGGATGAAAAGATCAAATTCTTGTAACAATAGGATCCAACGTATTAGCCTGGCCTTCGCATCCTTCTTTGATAAAAGATGTCGTAGGGCGGAGTGATCTGTGTATACCACAATAGGCGAGCCAATCAAGTAGGGCCTGAATTTCTCTAATGCAAATACAACTGCCAAGAGTTCTTTCTCGGTAGTTGTGTAATTTATTTGTGCATCATTCAAGGTCCTACTTGCATAGTAAATTACATGTGGCATCTTATCAATATGTTGTCCTAAGACAACACCAATAGCAAAATCTGATGCGTCACACATAAGCTCGAACGGGTGGTTCCAATCCGGAGATGATAGAACAGGGGCTGTAGTGAGCGATCCTTTAAGCGATTCAAAAGCAGCCTCACAATCCGAATCGAAGTGAAATGTAGTGTCCTTGGCCAATAGAAGTGTTAAGGGTCTAGCAATTTTGCTAAAGTCCTTAATAAATCTCCTATAAAATCCTGCATGGCCAAGGAAGGATCGACTATCTTTGACGCAGTTGGGACGAGGGAGGTTATGAATGACATCTATTTTAGCTCTGTCAACCTCAATGCCATTTCGTGAAATTATATGTCTAAGTACAATGCCTTATTGGTCCATAAAATGGCATTTTTCCCAATTCAAAGTCAAGTTCTTATCCTTACAGCAGGTAAGAACCGCGTCAAGATTATGAAGGCAGTCCTCAAAGGAGTCCCCAAAAATGGAGAAATCGTCCATAAAAATTTCTAGAAAATTTTCCACCATATCTGAAAATATCCCCATCATGCACCGCTGAAATGTAGCGGGAGCGTTGCATAACCGAAAGGGCATGGGTCTATAAGCAAAAGTTCTGAAAGGACAAGTAAAAGTGGTTTTATCTTGATCCTTTTCGGCGATGGGGACCTGCTTATAGCCAGAGTATCCGTCCAAGAAACAGTAGTATTCGTGTCCCGCTAATCGTTCTAACATCTGGTCAATAAAAGGTAGAGGGAAGTGATCTTTCCTCGTCGCGGCATTGAGTTTCCTGCAATCAATACATACGCGCCACCCAGTTTGGGTGCGTGTTTGGATTAACTCATTAGCCTCATTAGTGATGACCGTGATGCCAGACTTTTTAGGGACCACATGAATTGGACTTACCCATTGGCTATCAGATATGGGGTAGATTATTCCACTATCAAGACACTTGACGATTTCTTTCTTTACCGCCTCCTTCATAACGGGATTTAACCGTCTTTGTAGGTCTCGGGTTGGTTTGGCTTCATCCATCAGATGTATATAGTGTTCAACAATTAAGGGACTAATCTCTTTGATATCGGCCATTGTCCAACCAAATGCTTGCCGATTCGATCTCAACACTGCAAAAAGTGCATTCTCTTGTTCTAAGGCTAGAGAAGCGGATATAATCACTGGCAAAGTCTTATTATCTCCTAAATATGCATATTTAAGATGAGAAGGTAGTGGTTTGAGATCAAGAATTGGCGGAGAGACAATAGAAGGTGGGATAAGGGAATGATATTCGGACTCCCTAAGAGGTTCAAAACTTGCATAAGATATTGACTCGGAAAGTGCTGCTGACTTTTGCAACGAGTCAACGGGTTCAAACTCAAGGATGGACTCATTGAACATATCCTCATTATGAAGTGGTGCAAGATCAAACGATGTCTCATTAGTGTTGTCGAGAACATCAAAGCAAAGTTCCTCATCCATGTAGCTTTCAGAAGCTATCTCATGGATGGAACAAACATCCAGCAAATGAGCAGAAGGTTCTGATGGCTGACTTCCTAGCTTGTAAATATTAAGCTCAATTGTCATTTTCCTGAAGGATAAGTTCATAGAACCGTTACGACAATTAATTACAGCGTTAGAAGTTGCTAGGAAGGGTCGACAAAGTATCACCGGGATTTGATTGCGTAGGTTTGCCACAGGTTGTGTATCTAAAACAATAAAGTCTACGGGAAATATGAATTCCCCGACTTTAATTCACACATCCTCTAGTTCACCCCGAGGTTTGGTGATAGATCGGTCTGCCATCTGGAGAGTACAATGGGCGGGTTTTAACTCTCCAATTCCTAACTGCTCGTATACTGAATAAGGAAGCAAGTTAACGCTAGCGCCAAGATCGAGTAAAGCACTATTAATATTTTTAACCCCAATAAAAATAGAGATTGTAGGACAGCCGGGGTCCTTACGTTTCTTTGGTATTTGTTGGGTAAAAGCGGTGCTAACATTACTCGTCATGAAAACCTTCTTAGGCACTTGAGTTTTTCTCTTCCTAGTGCATAAGTCTTTAAGGATTCTTGCATAAGATGGGACTTGTTGAATAGCATCTAGGAGAGGAATATTCACGCTAACTTGCTTAAACATTTCCACAATCTTCTCAATTTGCGGGTTAGGTCTGTTGTCCCTTAATCTGTTTGGAAATGGAGCTCAATCAATAAGTTTTGGGTCCAACGTTTGTGGAGAATACTGTGGGGACGGATTTGATCCCAAAATTGGAGTGGGAATCGTCTTAGATAGATTTGGTGAAATGTTCGAGCCTTGGGGAAAACGGAGAATAGGCTCGGATGAAGGTGGGAGACTAGAAGAATTAGGGGAAGAAGAAGAAGCTGGGGTACCAATGGTGTCACTAACATCAAATTGCTCACCAACTCGGTTATTCAGCACTCTCTCCGATCTCAACATAGTAATGTCATTCACATTATGATTTTGTGAATGGCCAGGATTCGGTAGGGGTTGAGATGGGAGTTTCCCTTTCTCTCTCGCACTCATTGCGGCGTTTAACTGTGCGAGTTGGTTTTCTATTGATTTAATACTCTCACCATGGGAGTTGGAGTCTTTCTTTATGGTATCAATAGAAGACTTCATCTCAGCCGACAATTGCATGGAATGTTTCATGAACAAATCCAAAGTTTGTGCAAGTGAAGATTTGTCAGTACCGGCCACTTGTGGTGTAGAAATGTTGGCCGGATTTTGGAAATTTTGTGACTGAAAGGGGGGCTAATTCTGTGGTTGTGGTTGCTGTGGAGGAGGTCTTTGATAATTGCTTTGTTGGTTTTGATTCCAAGCAAAGTTAGGATGATTCCTCCATCCTTGATTGTATATAGAAGAATAAGGATCGTTTCTAGGTCGCTGCTGAAAAGCAGCATTAGCTTGAAACGATGCATTCATAGGACATTCTTCCGTTAAGTGTGAAGGATCCGAACAGCAACCACAGACGGTCTTAGGAAGCGTGACCTGATTTAGGGAGAATGATGAGAACTTGTTCTCAATAGCATCGAGTTTCTTCTGTATCGCTGCCATTTCGGCTTTTACTGCGATAGAAACATCGAGCTGGTGAATACCTCCCGTAGATGAAGGTGGTCTTACGCTTTCCCACTGCAAAGTGTTTTCTGCGAGATCTTCCAGATATTTCCATGCTTCACCATCATCTTTAGACAAGAAATTGCATTGACACATTGTTTCAAGCATCTGCTTTGTCGCTGGATTAATGCCCTCATATATAATCCGACATAAATCCCATCTTTGTATTCCATGATGAGGACATTGGACAAGCAGATCCTTGAAACGTTCAAAGCACTTCCAAAATGGTTCATTGGGAAGGTCGGTGAACTGGTTGATCTCGTTCCTAATATGGGTAGTTTTATGGTTTGGGTAAAACTTCTTAAGAAATGCTATGACGAATTCATCCCAATTAGTGATAGAGTGTGCGGCAGTATTATAAAGCCATTTTTCTGCCATGTCGCACAGTGTGAATGGGAGAAGACGCGAGCGCATAGCATCGACAGTCAACTGTGAAGCACCCATCATTGCGCATACGTTTTGGAATTTGGTGATGAAAACGTACGCGTCTTCCGACTCAAGCCCGTGAAATTTGGGCAGCAGATTGATGTAGTAGGGTTTAATTTCGAAATTATCCCCGTTAGCTGGTGGAAGAGATAAACAAGTGGGTAGAGGACCACGGATAGGATAGCATCTCTCTTGGAGAGAGATGCGCGGTGGATTCTGCGCACCTACGGGCGGTGGCAGCGTGGTGTTATAATCTGATGGAGTACCGTCCATCTCGGTCGTGTGTGGTGGGGGAAAAGAAGATGAAGAAGTACCGACTTCGGCGTCGATAGCAGGAACACGGACAAGACGGGCACTAGAATCCCGTGTCCAGCCGAGCATGCACTAAGCGGGTTTAATGCAAATGGCAGCGTGTGTGTGATTTAAAATTGGTCTGTTTTGAAAAAAGTAGGACTCAAGACAAATCACTCTAAAATGCACAAATAACCCTAGAACTAAGGTTACCTAGGTCCAGTCTCTAGACCGCTCCTAGACTTCCAAAGCACAAGCCGTAGGATCAATCCTCTACCGCCTCTTTACTACTCTTGTGGCCAGGTAAGTGCCAGGTAAGTGGGAGGTATCCGTTATACGAATCACCGAAAATAGTGGGCTTAATTAAGTAAACCACTTGCCTTAGACACAATTGCCTAGGCACCACAAAAGTAATGCGTATAAGCGATATATTACCCACGACCTTCCTCTGTCCTTAATGAGCACGACAGTCCTTAGATTTTGGTCTAGATATTTTTTAAATTAATGTAGGGTTGATGTAGATGCTCTGTTTGTGATTTGTGGGGCTTAGGAAGGGTGATGAAATCCCCACCTAATCTGGATTTTGGTCTTGCCCCTTAAAATCCGTATTAAATTATGCAAAATAAACCGATCACAAAACTTTGCAAAAATATTTTTGAGCGGTGCTATTTTGCAAAGAATCCTGCAGAAAATAGATTTTATTGGATTTTAGAGGAGAGAGAAAGAGGTTAGAATCTTACCAGAGAAGACTGAAGCCCTAGATCTTCAGTTGTGCCACGTTTCCGCCGTGAATATACCTCCTTTGCCCCGGTTCCGCCGCAATAGAGAGGGATCACTTGATGAAATTTTTTCTGTGGCCTTCTGTGCTCCTCTGGATCTCAATGAATGTCTCTGGCTCTCTGTTTTCTCAAGTCTGCGACTCCAGATCTCCTTGCAAAATTCACACACAAATCGTTAAATATGCAATTTGCAGTTTTGTTTTAATTATGATATGGATCGTATAAGAATTCAACACAAATAATAAGAATAAAAAATTACGCACGTATTCCCCGGCAACGGCGCCATTTGATTGGTTCGAAAAATTGTGTTTGTAGAATAACCGCAATCAGAACGGTATCGTGCGTAGCTAGACCGAGGTGAGTACGGGTCGTCCTCGGGGAAACGTTGAATATTTTAATCTTACTTTAGATGTGTTGAAAAAGAGAGGAGGGATAATGAATATTGTAGAATGGTTGTAGGATCTAGATCTACGTTAAACACGGATGCAAAATATTGATCTAGATTAACTACGGATGTAAGTTTATATAAGAAGAGGGCTTGTAGGGTTCATTAGGATTTAGTAGTTATGGATGATTAATTAAAAATTACTCTTTCTATCCTTTAATAGATTTAAAACTAGAACGACAGTGATGCATGTAGATTAGGGTTTCTGGAAGGAAAAGGAATCCCACTCTTAACCCCTATCTCGACACGGAACCCCGTTCATATCTAGCCTTTACCAAAACAATCATTAATCTAATCTCTAATCGCGGTCGAGACTAACAATGAATTGGTAACGCGCCCGATTAGGATGTTAATGATTCTTTTGATAAAGTTTATAAACTTTATAGGATGTAAAAAGAGTTTAAGTATTTTCATCATCCATTAACCTACCCTAATCCTACGAACCCTAACAAGCGGAGAATTACTCACGCATGTTGGGAGAAGGAGAGATGGAGAGAGAATTCATAATGAAACTACAAAGAAAATACAATAAGAAAAAGAACTACCTTTATTAATCAACAAAACTCATTACACTTTGTTTCCTTAGAAAATGATTACAAATACTAGTTTGCTTCTCGATCTCTTCTAAGGAGGTAGATGAACCGTTGATGATCAGCCTGGATGCGTGAGCCGTCTCGGACTTCGTGATCTCGTCGACTTGATGAATTTTCCAAGAGGCTCTCGGTCCATATTTATAGTCCAAAGCCAGAAACCTTTGCTTCCAAATATGGAATCAACTGTAGAGATTTTCGCGAAAAATTTGCAACATGTGAATCTTCTAGATTGTCACGGATCCGCGGCCCAAAGGGGGGTATGGCCGCGGATCCGCGGCCGCATGATCTCAAACCTCGATAATAATTCAGGGGCTCTGTCTTTGTGACATTTGGCGATCCTTGGAACCTTTGTAACATGGAAATCTTCTCGTGGTTGCTGCCAGATTTGATCTCCAAGTTTTGCTTTCTTAATTAGGCAAGTTTTCTTTAACAACTTGATTTCTTGGAAAAATTCTGCACAACAACTTGGAAAAATTCTGCACAACAACTTAAATAATATTTAGTAGACTTTGTTCTACTAGGATTTGGTCAATGATATTATTTGCATACATTTTCCTACCAAATTCTAATTATAATATATCAACATATGGAAAAATAGTATTTTTACAGACAAACCCTCATATGTATGATATATTATAATAAAGACCATTTTAAATATGGAAATAGTAGGAAAAATATAATAACAAATGTGCAGTTTTATCAACTGAACACCAGTCCTACCCGACTTTTACACCTTCCCTAGACATTGCTTCTGAACCGCCATTTCGGTGTTTTCAGTATCCAAACAACTTTGAATCTTTTACTGAAACCCCTTCACAAGCTATGTCTAGTCTGGAATAGTCGTTGGAAGACTTTAGGGTAGCGTCATGCTAACAGATGATAGATTTGAATGCGTCCATGGCCGCCCTCATACAACCTAGTGACCCGTAGCTAGTTTCCAACTAGCTCTAAATTTTCTAATGTATGATGAGGAGATAGGATAGGTTGAGAATTTGAGTGGAGTGAGTGAGCTGTACACCCTTCCAAATCAAACCTACCCGTCCCAAATTGAATCCCATAACTCCTTTTTTTAAAGTTTATCGAGTGTCCCAAATGATTTATCAATTGAAGATAGAATGATGAATGAGTTGTGCGTCTTTGTAATGTTTGATTTACCAGATTGTGAAGGGACCCTGTCAAGTGAAACCAATTCCCAACCTTTTGACCTCTACACCCCCATCTTAGAACCTGATTTGATTGATATCCAAGCTTTTGATGAGGTGTCTTAGAAAATTGATTTTCACTTGATTGAGAATATTGACGCTGGGAATATTTTGGGTGATGAACCCGCTGCTTTGGATGAATTTTTCTCTCCAATTCATCATCCCGAGTCATTAGCTGTTTTTCCCGAACTTCATATGCGTCTTGATTTTGATGAGAAATGCATGGATGAGATAATTTTTGAGGAAAATTTTGAGGATAGTTTTGAGGATGAACCAGTTTTAATTGATGAGTCGGATTTTCCAATTCAACATATCCCTTCCACTGACTGTGTACACCCTCCTAACCCTTTACTTTTGACCCTTCTCAATCACTTCCCTCCATCATCGTTCCGACCTTGCAAGATACTGTATCACTTACACTTCATGTGTCTGGTTTACCAAGTTCGGCTTACCCATGGTTTCTCACGAATCTTGAGGGATTTGACCCAATTTCTCGACGGGTTGATAGATTAGCACAATCGCTTTTTACACATCGGTCATCACAAATTGTGCTAGTCTATTCACTCCATTTCGACCCTCAAGTTCGTACATTTCTTTTTCCCTTCTGCCATTCTTCTTCTCATATACAGGGACCGTATTCCACTTCTATCTGCATACGGTCTCGCGTATTCTCCATTTCTTTCCTCTCCGCATTCTTTCACCAACCTGCACATTATAGCGATAAATTTTTTGAATGGTTGGTGCTAACTTTTGGCCTGTGTAAGGCCTTGTATAAATTGATATTGTTCTCTTTTCCCCCCAATCCTGAACATCACCGCTTAAACAGTGGAAACACGGTTTCACTTAAGTTTGGGGGGGCCCTTTTTGTGTATATATTTTTGTTTTGCTTTGTGTTTTGTATAAATTTTCTTTTAGGGAGCGCCGACAATTTTGACCCTCTTGGTGTTGCCTGACAGTGAGAGCACTGTCAAGTTTAAGTTTGGGGGTATGCTCGGTAATCTTTCCTTCGCATTCATATGTATATTTTGCATTTGCATACTTATTAAAACCCATAAAAAGCGAAAAAATCCAAAAATTTAAAAACTTTATCGTCAAGTTAACTAATAGGGTAACTGAGATTTTATTCCGAAAGTTTAGTTGATATGTTAGAAATAACTAAATCCTAGGCTTAGGAATTGAAAACCCAAACAATAACCCTCCTTCTGTTTAAACTTGGTAAATATACGTCCTTACGGGTTTTTTTTTTGAGAAATAGGTAATCTTGAGTTCGGTTCTTTAGTTAAGTCAAGATGAAGGGAAAGTATTGAAGTTTTACTGAAGGATAAGTCTGAAAAATAGTTTTTATTCTTGAGTTCAAATTTAGAAAGTATATACCCTACAAACTGCACATACACGCACTTTGAAACTTGGGATAGTAGAGGATACCTAGAAATACTCTTGCCTGAATACATAGTATGAAAGAGAAAACGGTATTTAAAGCTAAACACCAAAAGAGCATCAGTGAAAAATATATCTGGTCTTGAAAAAGGAAAATAAAGAAAAATAAATAAATAAAGTCAAGACCTGGAAACTGCTATTTACGCTTTAAGCTCACACATTCAGTAATCGGCTGTTAGTGCCTCAAGAAACATTAATAGTCGCATGAAAGATATGTGAGCAACACCATCCATCATTAATGAAAAGAAATAGTATTAGGTATTAGGGCAAGGGTACTATAGCTTGAATTGAATTCTTAAGTATAGGGGTGAAATTTTACACACATGTAGAGGTATACAATCGATGTTTGGAGGAAAGATAGAAATAAAGAATAAGACTTATGTTTTCTGTAAAGTTGATAAAAATCCCTGATTTGAGACCTCACTTTAGAAGGAAAACTCAGAAGATACCAACATCTTTCTAAAGTTTTTTGGAACGTCTGGGATCTAAAGTTAAATAGATAGGAGGTGTGAAATATAAGGGTTGAATATTTCTAACTTAGGATGATAGAATTCCTAACTTAGATATTAAACTGTAGGAGTAGAATCAACGTTAACTTATGAAACTAGCTTGACGGGGATTTTGTGGGTAGTATCCGCTGAAAACCCTCAGGAGATAACACTCCTCCTACTAGGGACACCTAGAGATTTAACGGCTTGTTGCACGAGCTCAGTGCAATCGCGTTCCTTGCGAAACTGAGGCTAGGATTTTGTTTTGCTCGGGACGAGCAAAAGATAAGTTTGGGGGTATTTGTTCAAACCAGAATATTGCATTTTAATACCGCACATTCTTTATCTATTTTTTGTATATATCGGTACTATTAACCAGTGTCTGCTAAGTAATACAGATTACAGGTATCCATGACAAAATACTGGAAATACATTCAAAATCACAGATATATCATATGCGAGCCGACACTGCAACCGGAACTGCAAATCGATATCCCAAGAGTTATTTTGCGAGCAAATAAATAGTGTGTGCACAATATTTTGGTCCAACACATAACATGTGTACACACTAACTCTTGGAGCTTTGACCATGGACCTAGGGGGCTGCCCAATGCACACATGTAGGGGGACAAGTGCAATAAATGCTAATGGTGGGATGTGATCAAAAGATTCAGGGTTCCCTCCAAAACCCTGGTGCATCCAAAGTCAAATTTGAGAAAACCAACTGGACCAAAGTGATATTGGGAAGCAAACAAGTCAACACACAAAGCACCAGCCCCAGAGCTTGGATTTGGGCCGAGCTCATACCCCTTATGGCCAGCCAAACAGTGCACAAATGCCCCCAGTTTCTCACAGTCCCTCCCTTGTTGCTACATCAACTCATTTTTATTGTTTGTTTAATTTTCTTTTGAGCATATAAATACAGAACCAGTGAGCAAGGGAGAGGGGTCCATGTTTTCTCATTCTTTTTCATACATTGTGTAACTCTTTTTGTTTCTTTAGTTTTTGTAAATAGCTTCCCCTTGAGTTCTTAACCTTCTCTTGATCTTGCAACCTCTTCATTGAGCTTGCAAGTTTAAGGGTTGGTTATTGATTTCAAGGGTTGTATCATTATTCAAGTTTAATAAAGTTCTATTTTTGTGCCTTCATTCACCATGAGTTCTTTGCCTCTTCTTGATCTTGCAACCTCTTAATTGAGCTTGCAAGTTTAAGATTAGGTTATTGAACCCATGTCTTGTATTTTGATCTATGGTTCCTAGTATTTATATTCTTGCTCTTTTAATACTTGCATTTACTTACTTGCTATTTTATTCATGTCATTTACATTACATGCCCTTTACTTTTTTGTGTTGGTCTTTTTTTTTCTTTGCGTCTTTTCTTTTGCTCTTTTTGGTTTGTTTTTGAGATGGTTGTAAATATACGTTGTTAGTAAAAGAATACGATATTGTAAGTTAAGGATTTTGTTTCCCATTCCTTTTCCCATTATTTTCCATTGAACTCCGCCAAAACCTTACGCAAGCGCTCCGTTAGGCACCAACCCTACAAAGGTATCGGTGATCCCTAACCGCGACCGGTTGCGTTCGGTTTCGCCGGAGGCGCAAGCAAGAGATAAGAACGGAAGGACAAGGGTCAATAAGCGGGATTCCACGAATACCGTGCTTAAATACCCTAATCCATGTTGTTGCCGATTGCTCTAGCTTCAATTAGTCAAGACTCGGCTCAAAGGTTTGAGTACGAACTCACTAGCTTACACTATTGTATCTTTTCCTAACAACTTCATACTTGCATATACACATAGGATAGATACGAACATTCCGCCCACGCGCAATAACTCGTCAAAACAAGAACGTAAAACGCTCCGTCTCCCTGTTGATCGACCCGTGCTCATCACGGCTAGCTGAAAAGCAACACCGTCCTGATCGCAGTTAAACTTTAGAACTCATAAAACTCGACACGCCAAAAGCATGTGATCAATGACATTTGAGGAAGAAGATGAAGCTAGAGAGCAACCATGGGAGCAACTCAAGAAAAATAGCTAAGTGTTGAGAATGAGACTAGAATGAATGGCAACTCTTGACCCCCCCACTCATTCATGTATGGAATTTTGCAATATAAAATTGCATCCATACTTGAATAGTTAGTCAAGATGAATAAACTATGAATAAAGCCCATGCTTACAACCATGCTCTCATTTTCCACCTCTTTTCTATTTTTCTCAAAAATAGAAAATCAAGCCATGCTTCATTATTATATATATATCATATATATTAATATATATATATATATATATAATGAAGAATAATTAGTGAGCTAATGATATTAGTTAAGATATAATTATATCACATATAATATATATCACATTATTAAATCAACACTTGATTTAATAATCCGGTTATATCACATATAACCAACTAATATCATCCATCTGTATATCGCATTATCAAATCAACACTTGATTCGACAATCTGGTTATATCATATATAACCGAACCGATGACAGATAACTACCAGATTACAATACGGTATCACATACACATATTTAATCAGGCACACACACATATCAACATATGTGCCCTACTTCGTTTCGCTCGAACCAGGAAACTTCTGTTTGGGTCTCTAAAGACTCGTCAATACGTCAGCAGTAGGTAATGATCACATCAATCAACTACAAGCCTTTACTAGTACTAGCTGGACGTAACGGCTAACCGGGTATTGAACGATATGAAGATCAACAAGCAAGCTCATCCATACTCCTCATGAAGCCTATCAGTGACACTACCGTACAGTCCGGTCTCTTCATCTGATATGTCGTATATCATGTCTGGGGGTGGTAAACGTCAGTCCCCAGTAACGTGATAAGTCATGCCGATTTCTGGCCTATAACGGTTCAAAAAACTACTGATAACACTTATCAGTAAATCTCAACAGCACCACTGGCCAAGGACTTCCAGTTATAGCCAATCGAGCATAGCGCAACATCAACCCCTAATACCGGGAGAGACAAAACCCCTCTTATCTCTCATTGCCTCCATGTGACTCGGGACTGTACCCAAAATCCACCTGTTTGCACGACTCCTTTGAGCCGTGGTAGGGAGGAAATCAAAGCACAGTAGGAGCCACACATGACTCTATGACGATCTCGGGTCTACAGACTAACCTGTACCAGTGTCACCAGAGGACTGCTATCTGACGATAGGTATACTAACACATAGGAGTCCTCGGCGAGTCCTGTTCGGTGTACCCATTCTCCAATGAGCAGCTGTGTAGAATCATTGATGTCACACACCAATGGTTATGGGATCAACCATCGCTCTCTAAGGGACAAGAAACGTACACACTAGTCTATACTGAAATATCGATGCCCTTGTCTCGATATTCCCATGACTAGGAACTGATTAAAGGATGTACTTATGGACCACCCTGACCCCACTAGTATGATCTCATCATAATCCTGGTAGTCAAGTATATATCCTAAGGGCTTTATCAATATGTGAATACCCGTCAACATGTTAAGATAAAGAGTAACCAGATAGCATACTATCATGTCGAGCAAGAAAGTCATATATATATATATATATATATATGTCCAAGCATCCACTATAATATACATCACATGTACAATAATGGCCTCTAAGGCATACATATAACTAACAGGTACACCACCACGCCAGGAGTCGTCCATTCTAAAACACCTTAGAATAGTGTCAAGTACCCAACTTGGGACACTGCATAAATATAGATCTAAAACCATAGATCTAGTTACTAGAATCCCTGATATTTTATCCAGATCCTATGTGGAGAAACACCTTGTGACAACCACAGTATAACCGATCATAGTATAGGAATATCACTTCCTATCAAGAGCATGTCATCCAAATACCAGGACATCACTCCATACTACCTTCTTACCAGGTCAATCTATTGTTCTAATGAAGTCAAACTCTATGACTGTTACATCAAAACTAGACGATCTATCCCCGCTATACCTGCTTTAGTCTATAAATAGACATAAGATACTTGCACACTATGCTTCCGCTGCTCCCACATACTACAACAACCCTCTAGCAGAGTCATATACACGTGCACTTCTAAAGCTAATTTAGAATGATGCTATACTCATCCTCCTGCCAGATCCCATAGTCTAGAACAGCAGTAGTGTCAAGTTTGGGTAATTAAAAACCTCCCTGTCGCCGTCTTTGAGGAGACCGAAGTACCACTCGGGTGCCTGAGGTTACCCACCAAATCTGCGGAGTGGCTAATGGATTGTGGAATCCAATTGAATCTTTAGGTTCTACTAAATTTTCAGTAATCGTTTGTGGTTCTGGAATCACTTCCAGTTCTACCATACTCCCACTACTGTTTTCTGGAAAGAATCCATTTTACTAAAACTGTGGCGAGTCAAGAACAATATAACTTTTGATCTTCCAGATGGTAGAATGTCAACCTTCGTCAAAGCCCGGGAAAGCCCACAAACTACCATTACTGAAACGTGCCTAGAGTTTATCCAGATTCTGGTTTTAAGCATAAGCCGGACAACTCCATATACCTTAACATCGTTAAGATATGAATCCATTCTATATTCAATATAGAAATAAAGGCACTAATTTAATTGGAACCAGATTCAAAATACATACAGCCGTTTCCAGTGTATATCAAGTAGATGGAAGGAGGCCAAGCAGCATTACTCATCAAGGAGCGCACCCATGGATGAGTAACCTGAGAGAAAAGCAAGTTCTCAAAACTATTACTTACAACGGAATAGCAAACACAAGTATCTACATTTTAGATCACCTTGAAGAATCCTGATACTTGCAATATATGGTTCTCTACTTTATTCTTATACATATATCTTCTCAAAATCTGGACCTTGTATTTCAACAAAATACTTGTCTAAAACTAGAGAAGTCATGAGTTAACAGAATATAGTATGAGTACCAACCCTTATGTCCTAACGGACACCGGACAACATACAATACTCTGTATGAGTCCACTGAGTTTAATAACTCAAACCCTGTGCCTTGTAGGTTGAAAATTGTAGTATGGTTAAGAAGAATTACACACCTGTTGAATGCTCCTTACATAACCATCAACTGATATAGGTAAATGTCATAAACATAATTTCAAAAAGTCATATCTCACTTTATAAAATAAACGTACAGATATATCAGTTTGAAATTGGTGCATAACGACGGATATTCAAAACCAAATATTTGTCGTTAGGCAAAACCCATGTGATTTTCTCAAATATCACCAATTATAAAGAATTCCGATATGATGAGGATCTAATCACCCAATTCCCAATATCTTACTCCCACTCAGCATCCGTAACTCCATACAGATGTGATAATTAAATCTGGTAAATACATACCCTGGAGTTAGAATCTAATTGGGAAAAAAGTTTTCACTTAACACCGCACAGAAAAACTGAAACATGAAAATGTTTCGAAGGGGTGGCCGGGTATTCCTAGTAATGCCTCTTCCACTATCCAGATTCATGACAGTAACCGTATACTTCCTTGCCCTCACTGCAATCCCTTTATATGTCTTTACTTATTACCTTCTGTACACCACACTTAGGCCAATTGGTTTTATTCCTTCCCAACCTTTCGGCACCTTCCTATGGTTTGGAAAAAGACTATCCAATAAGCGCAATAGGTGTATTCTCCTAATACTAGGAGCCCTCGCAACCTGATAGAAGGTAAAGGGAAAAGACAACCGAATAATCCTATTCAATTTCTCCAGAACCGGAATCCATCCATGAACTGGAACAAGTTCCCTCGAGTTCGTATGTAACTATTGTAAGGCAACGCCAGCTCCCCGGCCATCTTTCCGTGGCCAAATGTGGAACAATAACTTTTAGAACTTGGCGCTAACGGAACCCTAAACTACGGATCGTGCCATTAACCATATACTAGTTATCATAAAGGAGTTTAGAGAGGTTATACCGATCGATCCGTGTCCTTCGGTCTTCGACCTCTGTCCAAGCTCCATGCGGCTACGTCGATGATGTTTGGTCTCCGGTCTCCCTTCGTCAAAGAAGATCCACGTCGAGGGTCCTTCATACGGGCTCCCGCTTCAAAACCGAAGCAACTCGGACATCAAGTTTGCTAGCCTAGATGCCCAAGATGAAGTAGAGATAGAGTGTGAATACTTTGTCTTAATACACCCTAGGATTCTCAACACACGAGAGGGATAGGGTAGAGGTTGAAGAAGATGCCCATGGAGGAAAGTGTGAGCTCAAGAAAAAGAAAAGAGCAAGTGAGGAAATGCCTTAGTGTTGTATATGATATTTTGTGAGGATATTAGCAACTCAAGAAAATCACCAAGCAAAGGAAAAGATCTGCCTCCCCTTTGAAATAACTCATATGCCCTCACAAAATATCCTACAACACTATACACAAATATCTTAGCCAAGACAAAAGTCTAGCCATCCCTAAAATATCTCCATGCCATCACAAATATCTCACAACAATAATAAACAAAAAAGCATGGTTCATGCTTCATCAATAAATTCCACAAGCCAAGACTTGCAATCACACTTTCCACATCATAATATTAAACATTTACAAAAACCCTAAATGTTTATTACAATAAAAATGAAATGGCATCTTCAAAAGTAATCTTGTAACGGATTACAATAATACCACTCATTTGTATATACATTGTTAGTGTATGTGCCCTAGAGGCCATTACTGTATCATACTAGTTTGTATATTACTTATTGGAAGCTTGGGATATTCACTTTGTATAAACAATCTTGCTCAATATAGTAGTATGCTACTTGGTTTGTTTCTACTTCAATGTGTACATGTGTTTATTTTAGTATATCACCTATACACATTAGTGGAGCCCTTAGGATCTTTGCTTGATTACCAGCGTTGTGATGGCAGTCACACTAGTGGGGGCTGGGTAATCTATAAGCACATCCTTATACAGGTCCCTAGTCGCAGGACTATCGAGACAGGGCATCGATACTCCGGAGTAGACTAGCGTATGCGCTTCTCATCCCAGTGTGGGAGATGGTCTGTCCCACAGCCATCAGTACGTCGTACTGAAGATAGTATACGGGTGCTCGTTAGGTTACGAGTACACTGGACAGGACTCGTCGGGAACTGACCGGTTGGTATTATACCTATCGTCAGTTATCAGTTCCCAGGTGACTTGAGTACAGCTTAGTCCGCTGACTTGACACTGTCACTTTGCCTCGAGTGTGTTCCCACTGTACTTTGATTACTACCCTACCACGGCTCAAAGGAGTCGTGCAAACAGGTAGTAGTTGGGTGCAGTCCCGAAGCACTTGGAGGCAGTGACGGTTAGACAGGATTCGTCTCTCCCGGTATTGGGGGTTGACATCGCGCTGTGTCTAGGAGAGCCATTACACCAGTAGTCCCTGGCCAGGGCAATCGAGATATACTGGTAGGCTTCCAGTGTTATCTCAGGGTGTTTTGGGTTTCACTCCGACACGACTTGTACCGCTATTAAGGGACTGACGTTTGCTGCCCCCTAGGCCTGCCATGCGATGTATCAGACGAACAGACCGGACTGTACGGAGATTGTCACAGTCAGGCTCAGTAGGAGTTCAGATGGGTTTCACCTCGTCGGTCTTCTTGTCGGCTTATACCTAGGGACCGTTACGCACAACTAGTGCCGCTTGCGGTCTGTGGTAAACCCACTGCCAGCGTAGTGTCGAGCCTTTAGAGTCCCACACAGAAAGCTATTCACCTTTAGGCAAAAGAGTAGAGGTCGCATGGTTTTGCGACAGGTCGCATGGTTTTGCGACAGGGTTCGATCACATCCGTGCACTTGTGCACATACAGTGTCCGGACAGTTAACACTAGCGGGCTTTGGTTTAAGCCAGATCCTAGTGTACGTTTTGGGATTAGTTTTATCCAGTATGTATTCGTGTTTCTCGGAACGCGGATGCGGGTGTGTATGCACAGTTGACGGAGAGACAGAGGCGGAGGATTCTCATTAGGGTTGTTGACTGTTGACTATTGACTTTTTTGCTCAACCCTAATGAGAATATGATATATGATTAACAATAATATTAATTAAGTATTATGGTGACATGGTTGTTGAGGGGTTGACTTTGTTGACTTGTTGACTTTGTTGACCGGTTGACTAGGTTTGACTAGTTGACCATCATGATGACAATGGCTATCATTTCATGGCAAAGACTTTTTACTTGCTTGTTTCTCTTGTGAGAAATGAGTGCATGAAATGATATGGCTATTGTAGCTTAAACCATTTACACAATACTTGATTACTATTTTTGTGATGATGGCTTTGGATTATGAGAGCCAAGAGAGAAAAGTCTTTCTCATTCTATCATTTTTATTCTCTCTCTTGGGTTCTTGAGCTCTCATCTTCTTCCTCTTGCTCTCCCTCTCTTTAGTCTATGGTTCACTTGTCTCATGTGTTGAGAACCAAGAACCATAGAGAAAATCCCAACACACTCTTCTCTACTCACTCTAGTTCACAAGGTTTAGCAAACCAAGTGAACTAGTTTCTTCAAAGATAGAAGAAGAAGCCAAAGGTAGAAGCTTTCGAGGTGGATCGATCTTCGGCGCAAGGAGACGACGGGGTGAAGCCGATCCGGACAACCATCGAGGCTTGAAGACGAAGGAGTTCAAGAAAGAAAGGTATAACCCCCTAATCGAGTTGTCAACAACTCCTAATTAGGTTGTTAGTTAGATGTTTAACAAAGATCCGGTTTTGAGTCCATGTTACCACCGCTAGAAAATCGTTTTTCGTCAAATTCCGCATGCCCAAAAAGTACCGGGAGAGGTAGCATGGACTTACAGTGGTATCAGAGCCTAGTTAAACTCTATCTAACATGTTAGCAAAGTAACTAGAAGATCGATCAAAGAAAAAGTCACGAAACGAACCCGATATGACAAGTTTCTGCCGATTTTTATTCTGTTCAAAAATTGATAAATTTCATCTTAAAAATTGGCTCAGGCTTTTTGTTGAATAACCACAAAATTTGGTCCCACGAACCGTTCAAAGCGCCGCGGAAACGCGGCGGGAGCACGCTCCCGCCGCGGTTCCGCGGCCGAGTTGACTCGGCCGAGGTCCAAATTTAGTGCAGAGTATCACCTAGGGTTGTTTTGGGATTTTTGGAATATGTATTTTCTGCCCAGATTTTCCAGAACGAAAATTTTGAGTTTGGGGCCTAAAAATCCGTATTTTTGATCGAACTTCTAAAGACCTATGCTGACGGGTTTTATCTGTGATGTGATATTTGTATTGAACGTCTGCTAATCGCTATATGTCGATTAGTGGGGGTTATACAAATCTGTGATCTGTAATGTTATTGGTTTGTGTATATGAATTCATTGGATTGTCGCGGGTGAATAGCCGGGGGTTGTGAGACGAGAGTTTTCTTTTCTTTCAATTCATGTAAATTTGTAAATTGATGTAATAATTATTTGTATGGCCGCACAACCGGGTCGGGGTTGTTGCCGTCATTGTATAATTTCCTTTTACTGTTTATGCTCCTAGGATAGACCCATGGAGGGGGTGCACAAACTACCGGGTATGTCGAGTGGCCTACTCACGGGGTTGAGGGAGGTTGCTTCGCTTCGGGTACTTGGCGGGTAGTTTGCCGCACCCGTATGGGTCTTGGGTAGGGTTTTGGCTATTCACCGCGACCGTGTAATCTGCTTTTCGTTACAGGCTCGTACGAATTGCAGGTTCCTAGTATATCCAATGTTTTCATCTGTGATCTGAAATGGCTATCATTGCAATATATATATATATATATGATATTATTTAGGCGTTGCTTATGTTTTACAGCCGCGCTAGCCCAGCCCCCGCTCTGTCGTTAGTTAAGTAACCTAACGGGTAATGACGGGGCCCCGTGGCGAATGCGAATGGCATAAGCGTACATCATATTTTGGTTGTTTTCTGCAATGGTAGGATTAAATGATGGGACACATTAAAAGAACAAATGCAAGAATATCACGCATTAAAAGAACTAATCCAAGAAAATAAACCAAGTAAAAGTCGTTGGAACACTTTCGAAAAACCACTCGGTTCTTTTCAAAACTAACTTTTAAAATGCGGAGTTTGAGCCACTCCTTTTAAAAGCTATCTCGTTCCATCGACTAAATCAAGTTCACTACGTTCACGGTTTCGCCAAAACCATTCGTAGCCCTCCGTCGTTTCACATAAATAGTCAATAGTATTCAAGCTATGTATGTTGGCCAAAGTCAAGGCATAGTGATTGGTTGCTATTGGGTATTCATGTGTAGCATAGATAGATGCGTTGGTTTGGGACAGTCGTACTGCCATTTTAGCCAAAGTCAAGGGTAGGTACGGGTGGATCCAAATTAACCTGGATAATGACGGGCGGAACTTGACATTTGACTTATGATATTTTGGCCAAAGTCAAGGTCATAAGAGCATGGGGCAAAAATCCACATCGGGAGTTTCAAAAGAACTGAAACCTGCTAGTGTTGCATACCATTTGGAGTGTGATGATTCTGGTAGGATTCCTTCAGTTTCGTCACGCGATGATATTTGGATCCCGATCCTACTGTGAGTATATGCCACTCCTCGGGAAATTTCTCACTTAACGATCAATGCTATAAACCTACTAGGTGTCTAGAAAGGTGTTAGCGGGGCTACGCCCCCAGGGAAAAGAGGTTCTTAAATTAAGGAACTTCGCGAAAGCGTTGGAAAACCTCCCTCGAAGTACCGACACCAGCCTGGCCGAACGGTTAAGCAAGTATTGTACGGTGAGATTGATCCTGACTAATTCTTCCTTTTTGGTTTGAGGAGGGATTCGAGAAACAGTGGGAGCCATCCTGTTTTGACAAACTAAAAACCACTCTAAACTTGCAAGAGCATCATGCTGAGTGTTTCTTCTTCTCTCTCCTAATTGCAGCGACCAATCGACATGACTGGACTTAAGTTACTTCTAGATAAAAACATACTGACAGGGCCAAACTACAAAGATTGGCTCAGGAATGTCAAAATGGCAATCACTTACGACAAGCTGGGGTATCTTCTTACCACCAAAGCTCCCCCTGTCCCAAGTCCCACCTCCAGCGTCGCGGATAAGGAAATCCGTAAGACTTGGGAGATTGATAGCGCGAAGGCCAAGTGCCTCGTACTTGCCTCTATGGACAACGAACATCAGAGGAGGCACGAGAATATGGACCTCGAATCCATATTTCTCCATACAAAAGAACTGTATGGAAAGCAATCTCGTATCGCAAGATACGAAGTGTCGAAGAATTTATTTTCGGCAAGGTTGGCCATCGGATCATCGGTAGCGGAACACGTGCTTAAGATGATTGGCTTCATTGAGGAGCTCGCGGAACTTGGGACCACGTTAGAGAACGAGCTTTATACGGACTTGATTCTCCAGTCCCTTCCTTCCACTTACGCCCAGTTTATCCTGAACTTCAACTTACAAGAAAAAGAAGTTGAACTTTCGAAACTCCTCAACATGCTGAGGAGTGCAGAGGGCACCCTACAGAAAGGTAGGGAAACATCCACTTTGTTTGTAGGAGGATCTTCCTCTTCTAGGTCCAAGGCGAAAGCCAAGGGAAAGAAGAAGAAAGCCCCCGCCAAACCAAGGGGCGGTGTTAGTAAAGTGGATACGAAGGGAAAAGCAAAAGCAACAAAGAAAGCGGGGCAGCTTGTGGATAAAGAAGAATGCTTCTATTGTCATAAGAAAGGACACTGGAAGAATGATTGCAGGGCTTGGAAAGCCAGGACACAGGAATTGAAGCAGGTTGCGGCTTCAGCTTCAGGTGTGTATGTTATTGAAAACTGTCTTTCAATAAACTCTACTTCCTGGGTATTGGATACCGGATCAGGATCTCATATCTGTAATTCTTTGCAGGCGTTGAGAAACCATAGGGTTTTGAAGGCAGGTGACATGACCCTCAAAGTTGCAAACGGAGCTATCATGGATGGTAAGGCCGTAGGGGACTATCACCTGGGGTTGTCAGATGGACACGTTTTGGTTTTGCGTAATTGCTTTTTTGTACCCAACGCAACTTGAAATATCATTTCTGTATCTTTGACTTCTAAAGAAGGTTATGAATTTGCGTTTGTAAGTAATGTTGTGAACATTCACCTTAATCAAGTTCTGATTGGGTCAGGTACATTAAGCAATGGTATATACGTATTAAACCAACCACAGATTTTCAATGTCCAGAATACACACAAAAGAAAGTCTCCGGAAATAAATCAGACTTTCTTATGGCATTGTAGACTGGGTCACATCAATGAGAGAAGGTTGACGAAGTTACATACAGAAGGATATTTGAATCCGTTCGAATATCAATCGTATGCCACTTGTCAATCCTGTCTCAAAGGAAAGATGACAAAGACTCCGTTCACTGGACACGGAGTAAGAGCGAGCGAGCTCTTGGGACTCGTACACAGCGACGTGTGCGGTACAATGTCTACACATGCGCGAAGCGGTTATTCTTACTTCATTACTTTTACGGATGACTTTTCAAGGTACGGTTATGTCTTCTTAATGAAACATAAATCCGAAGCCTTTGGAAAGTTCCAGGAATATAAGAATGAAGTAGAAAAACAAACCGGCAAAAGTATTAAGATTCTATGATCGGATCGAGGTGGAGAATACTTGAGTGCCGAGTTCCTGGACTATTTAAAAGAGAACGGAATTCTCTCTCAGCTTACTCCTCCAAACACTCCGCAACATAACGGTGTATCGGAGAGACGGAACCGAACCCTATTGGATATGGTACGGTCCATGATGAGTAACACTGAGTTACCGCGATCATTCTGGGGGTATGCACTAGAATCAGCTGCATACCTTTTGAACCGAGTTCCAACTAAGACTGTGCCTACTACACCATATCAGATGTGGTGTGGGAAGAGACCCTATCTTAAGCACATTAAGACATGGGGATGTCCAGCTTTTGTTAAAAAGCAGCATGCGGACAAGCTCGAGGCACGCTCAGTACAGTGTAAGTTCGTGGGATATCCAAAGAACTCCAAGGGATATTTCTTCTACTGCGAAGAGGAACAAAAGGTTTTTGTTTCTCGTCATGCCTACTTCTTGGAAACTGAGTTTTTGGAAACCCAGATAAGTGGGAGCACAGTAGAACTGGAAGAAATTCCAGAACCACGAGCTATTACTGAAAGCTTAGTGGAACCAGAGGGTTCAAAAGAACAGGACATTCCTACGCCGCTCCGCAGGAGTAGTAGGTAGTCTCTTCCGCCCGAGAGATACTACGGTTTTCTCATAGACGGGGATAGAGAGGATTGCATCATAGATTATGATGGGCCTACTAGCTTCCAGCAGGACGTTCAGAGCGTTGGCTCGGTAAAATGGCTGGATGCAATGCGGACCGAAATGGAGTCCATGTACAGCAAAAAAGTATGGACGTTGGACATTGCTCCAGACGGGGTAAAACCCGTAAGATGCAAGTGGATCTTTAAAAGGAAGATTGGTGTAGATGGACAGGTTGAGACCTACAAAGCTAGACTGGTTGCAAAGGGTTTTCGTCAAAGACCTGGTTTGGACTATGAAGAGACTTTTTCTCCAGTAGCTATGCTAAAATCCATTCGGATCCTTCTTGCCATTGCTGCCTTCCACGATTAGGAGATTTGGCAGATGGACGTAAAGACCACTTTTCTAATTGGAAATTTAGAGGAGTGTGTCTATATGGACCAGCCAAAGGGTTTCATTCAGAGTGGGAGCAGCGGAAAGGTGTGCAAGTTGCTTAAGTCTATTTACGGACTAAAGCAGGCATCGCGGAGTTGGAACATCTGTTTTGATGAGGCGGTCAAGGAATTTGGCTTTATAAAAAATCCAGATGAACCATGCATCTATAGTAGATTTGTAGCGAGAACTGTAGTATTCCTCGTTTTATACGTGGATGACATTCTCTTAATAGACATTCCTATGCTACAATCTGTCAAGAGGTTCTTGTCACACAGGTTCTCCATGAAAGACCTGGGTGATGCCTCATACATGCTGGGGATCCGGATCAATCGTGATAGATCCAAGAGGATATTAGGACTTTCACAGTCCAGGTACATCGACACCATACTGAAAAGATTCAGTATGGAAGATTCCAAGCGCGGTAACCTACCGGCTTGTAACGGGATCACCCTCTCCAAAGAGATGTCTCCCAAGACTGATTTGGAGAGGGATCGCATGTCTATTATACCCTACGCTTCTGCGGAAGGCTCTATAATGTATGCGATGTTGTGTACCAGACTGGATGTAGCTTATGCACTGAGTGTGGTAAGCCGGTATCAGTCAAACCCTGGGGAGAAACACTGGATAGCGGTAAAGAAGATTCTCAAGTACCTGAGAAGGACTAAGGAGATGTTCTTGGTGTATGGCGGAAAAGACCTCCAGATCGAGGCCTTTGCTGACTCCAGCTTCCAGAGTGACAAGGATGATTCCAAGTCCATGTCGGGTTTTGTCTTTACCCTCAATGGAGGGGCGGTGTGTTGGAAGAGTTCCAAACAGGAAATCGTTGCAGACTCGACGATGGAAGCGGAATACAACCCGGCATCTGATGCCGCAAAAGAGGCTGTCTGGATGAGGAAGTTCTTGAAAGAACTTCAGGTGGTTCCGTCCATTGTTGATCCAATACCTCTGTATTGCGACAACAATGGGGCTATAGCTTTAGCGAAGGAACCCAGGTCCCATCAGAGATCCAGACACATCTTGAGGCGGTATCACCTGATCAGGGAGATCGTGGATCGCCAGGAGATCGAGGTTCAGAGGGTCGCTTCAGAAGATAACACTGCAGATCCATTCACCAAGGCCTTGCCCCAGACTCAGTTCGAGCGGCTGATCGAGATGATAGGTCTTCGATACGCCAGTACATGGCCTTAGTGCAAGTGGGAGATTGTTAGTGTATATGCCCTAGAGGCCATTACTGTATCATACTAGTTTGTATATTACTTAATGGAAGCTTGGGATATTCACCTTGTATAAACAATCTTACTCAATATAGTAGTATGCTACTTGGTTTGTTTCTACTTCAATGTGTATATGTGTTTATTTTAGTATATCACCTATACACATTAGTGGAGCCCTTAGGATCTTTGCTTGATTACCAACGTTGTGATGGCAGTCACACTAGTGGGGGCTGGGTAATCTATAAGCACATCCTTATACAGGTCCCTAGCCGCAGGACTATCGAGACAGGGCATCGATACTCTGGAGTAGACTAGCGTATGCGCTTCTCATCCCAGTGTGGGAGATGGTCTGTCCCACAGCCATCAGTACGTCGTACTGGAGATAGTATACGGGTGCTCGTTAGGTTACGAGTACACTGGAAAGGACTCGTCGGGAACTGACTGGTTGGTATTATACCTATCGTCAGTTATCAGTTCCCAGGTGACATGAGTACAGCTTAGTCCGCTGACTTGACACTGTCACTTCGCCTCGAGTGTGTTCCCACTGTACTTTGATTACTACCCTACCACGGCTGAAAGGAGTCGTGCAAACAGGTAGTAGTTGGGTGCAGTCCCGAAGCACTTGGAGGCAGTGACGGTCAGACAGGATTCGTCTCTCCCGGTATTGGGGGTTGACATCGCGTTGTGTCTAGGAGAGCCATTACACGAGTAGTCCCTGGCCAGGGCAATCGAGATATACTGGTAGGCTTCCAGTGTTATCTCAGGGTGTTTTGGGCTTCACTCCGACACGACTTGTACCGCTATTAGGGGACTGACGTTTGCCGCCCCCCTAGGCCCGCCATGCGATGTATCAGACGAACAGACCGGACTGTACGGAGATTGTCACAGTCAGGCTCAGTAGGAGTTCAGATGGGTTTCACCTCGTCAGTCTTCTTGTCGGCTTCTACCTGGGGACCGTTACGCACAGCTAGTGCCGCTTGCGGTCTGTGGTTAAACCCACTGCCAGCGTAGTGTCGAGTCTTTAGAGTCCCGCACAGAAAGCTATTCGCCTTTAGGCAAAAGAGTAGAGGTCGCATGGTTTTGCGACAGGTCGCATGGTTTTGCGACAGGGTTCGGTCACATCCATGCACTTGTGCACGTACAGTGTCCGGACAGTTAACACTAGCGGGCTTTGGTTTATGCCAGATCCAAGTGTACGTTTTGGGATTGGTTTTATCCAGTATGTATTCGTGTTCCTCGGAACGCGGATGCGGGTGTGTATGCACAGTTGACGGAGAGACAGAGGCGGAGGATTCTCATTAGGGTTGTTGACTGTTGACTGTTGACTTTTTTGCTCAACCCTAATGAGAATATGATATATGATTAAAAATAATATTAATTAAGTATTATGGTGACATGGTTGTTGAAGGGTTGACTTTGTTGACTTGTTGACTTTGTTGACCGGTTGACTAGGTTTGACTAGTTGACCATCATGATGACAGTGTCTATCATTTCAAGGCAAAGACTTTTTACTTGCTTGTTTCTCTTGTGAGAAATGAGTGCATGAAATGATATGGCTATTGTAGCTTAAACCATTTACACAATACTTGATTACTATTTTTGTGATGATGGCTTTGGATTATGAGAGCCAAGAGAGAAAAGTCTTTCTCATTCTATCATTTTCATTCTCTCTCTTGGGTTCTTGAGCTCTCATCTTCTTCCTCTTGCTCTCCCTCTCTTTAGTCTATGGTTCACTTGTCTCATGTGTTGAGAACCAAGAACCATAGAGAAAATCCCAACACACTCTTCTCTACTCACTCTAGTTCACAAGGTTTAGCAAACCAAGTGAACTAGTTTCTTCAAAGATCGAAGAAGAAGACAAAGGTAGAAGCTTTCGAGGTGGATCGATCTTCGGTGCAAGGAGACGACGGACTGAAGCCAATCCGGACAACCATCGAGGCTTGAAAACGAAGGAGTTCAAGAAAGAAAGGTATAACCCTCTAACCGAGTAGTTAACAACTCCTAGTTCGGTTGTTAGTTAGATGTTTAACAAAGATCCGGTTTTGAGTCCATGTTACCACCTCTAGAAAATTGTTTTTCGTCAAATTCCGCATGCCCGAAAGTACCGGGAGAGGTAGCATGGACTTACATACATACCTGCATCCGTATTCCGACTGAATACGAATACAACGAGAAGAAAATAATCCAACAATCTAAAACTAGGATCAGGCTTAAACCAAAGCCCACTAGTATGATCCGTCCGATCATGATCCGTGCACAAGTGCATGTATATGATCGAACCCTGCCATAAAACCATCCGGCCTCTACAACGTTTCGCCCGAACCAAGGAAACCCTCTGTGTGGGACTCTAAAGGCTCATCAATACGCTGGTAGTGGGTTTAACCACAAGCACATCAGTGGACTAGCTGTACGTAACGGCAGCCCAGGTATTGAGAGAAAGGGAGGCCGACGAGCGAACTCATCCTGAAACCGTACTGAGCCTGACAGTGACAATATCCTTACAGTCCGGTCCGTTCATCTATGAGTATCGCATAACGAGTCTAGGGGGTGGATAACGTCAGACCCCTAGTAACGCAATATTTAGTGTCGGTATGAATCCCATCACCACCTGAGAAACTACTGATCCGAATCAGTAATTATCGACTACGTTGGCCAAGGATTTCTAGTGATGGCCACCCGTGCACACCACGACATCAACCCCCAATACCGGGAAAGACGAATCCCCTGACGATCCGCTTACTGCCTCCATATGGTTCGGGACTGTACCCAACTAAAACCTGTTTGCACGACTCCTTTGAGCCGTGGTAGGGTAGTAATCAAAGCACAGTGGGAACTCACACGAGAAAAATTACGATCTCAGGTCGATAAACTAACCTGTACACATGTCACCAGGGAACTGCTATCTGACAATAGGTATAATACCAACTAGCATGTACCCGGCGAGTCCGTCCGGTGTACTCATAACCCAATGAGTTCGTGTATACATCTTAGGTGAAAAAAATAACACCAATGGCTTGTGAGACCGGCCACCGCCCCTCATCGGGGTCTCGATCAGTATACACTAGTCTACTCTAGAGTATCGATGCCAAGTCTCGAAACTCCCTCGACTAAGGACACTTTAAGGATGTGCTTATAGACCACCCCAGCTCTCACGTATATGATCGCCATCATACTACTAGTAGTCAAGCAAGAATCCTAAGGGCTCTATCAACATGTAATAGTGATCTGTAATGTCACCTAAAGCATGTACATGATGATAAAGACAAACTAGATAGCATACTATCATCTCGAGTAAGACTGTTCTACCGGTATAGGTCTTTCCTCAATCATTGCAATCACGCGCCAGTGATCAAATAATTGACTTCAGGGCACTATAGCCAACAATCTCCCACTTGCAATTAAGGCTAATTATTGCGATGTCGCATACTCACAGCCCGTGTGATACCGAACACCCAACTCCTCTACTAATCAGTTTCTCAAAGCTCGTTTGCGAAACTATTGCGTTCGAGAAATAGCCTCAGTGACTGGATCCGCTCTGATGTTTTTTTCTAGATCTCTCTTTATCTCAAGTTCGCGGAGAAATCCATCTCCCGAAATGTTAGTTATATATATGCCCTAGAGGCCATTGTTGTACATATTATGTATATTATAATGGATGCTTGGATATATATAGAGAGGACTTTCTTGCTCGTCATGATAGTATGCTATTTGATTTCACTTTGTCTTAACATGTTGACTTGTATTAGTTTACTGTCTTGCTCTCACATGTTGATAAAGCCCTTAGGATATGTACTCGATTACTGGGACTGTGATGAGATCACACTAGTGGGGCCTGGGTAGTCAAAGAGTACATCCTATAATTGTTCCTACTCGAGGGTGTGTCGAGACAGGGCATCGATACACCAGAGTAGACTAGCGTATACGCATCTTGACCCATATGATGGGCGATGGATGATCCCATATCCATCGGTGTTTGACATCAAGGATGGTGTAGGGTGATCAGTGGAGACTGGGTACACTGGACGGACTCTCCGAGAACTCCCAGATGGTGATATACCACACGTCAGATGGCAGTTCTCCGATGACACTGGTACAGGGTAGTCTGTAGACCCGAGATTGTCAAAGAGTCTTGTGTGATTCCCACTGTGCTTTGATTTCCACCTTACCACGTCCAAGAGGGCATGCAAAACGGTGGCTTTTAGGTACAGTCCTGAATCACATGGAGGCAATGAGCGATAGGAGGGGTTTCGTCTCTCCCGGTATAGGGAGTTGATGTTGTGCTGTGTTCGATTGGCTATAACTGGAAGTCCCTGGCCAGGGCTGATATGGAGTGCTGCTGGTAGGAGTTATCAGTAGTTTCTCGACCCGTTATGAGCCTTATATCGACACGACTTATCAGTTACTGGGGTCTGACGTATACCACCCCTAGACCAGATATGCAACATATCAGACGAAGAGACCGGACTGTACGAGAGTGTTACTGATTGGATTCACAGGAGAATGTACAGGCTTGCTTGTTGATCTTCTGATCTCTCAATACCTGGGTGGCTGTTACGTTTAGATGACCGCTTGCAGCTTGTGGGTGTTTGATTTGATCATCACCTACTGCCGGCGTATTGACGATTCTTTAGAGTCCTACACAGAGCTTTCCTGGCTCAGGAAAAACGGAGTAGGAACACATATGTGATATGTGCGGGACCGAGAATAATACGATATAAGATACCGTATTCTATTCTCGCGATATGAGATATCGGCCGGGTATATGTGATATAGCCGGGTCATCGGATCAAGTGTTGATTCGATGAAATGGTACATGTTATATTAGTCGGTTATATATAATATAGTCTGTTTATCGGATGATGTGTTGATTCGATAATTTAATGTATAATTATATATGTGATATATTACGCTACGTTAACTAATATAAGCTCGCTTTATTGATTCATTTTCTCACGGGATAATACATTGATATATATGCGATATATGTTAATTGTATTATTTTCTTTTGTTACAAAATATATTGTATATGTGATATATAATATTGTAACATGTTAGGGTTACAAATTTAACAATGGTTTAGGGTTTAAACTTGGTTAGGGTTTGGATTAGGGTTAGCTTTTGCATGAAGCTTCCATGAAGCTTTATGAAGCTTTGACTTTATCCTTAAGCTTGATATTTTGTGAAGATATTATTTAACCCAATCCAAACCTCAACCTCTAGTTAATTCTCTACATGAGTTAACTCTATCATCCTTAACTTATGGTTAGATTTGTAACCACTACAATAATTCATTGTTCATCACAAAAGGAATTATCCATTCATTCTTCTTCTTCTTCAACCTTAAGCTTTGAGAAAGCTTTCTAGTTTTTCATTTTGTGGTGAATAAAAGTGAGAATTTGAAAACAAAAGAGAGCAATATTCCTACTCCATCATCCTCATCTAATCTAGCCAATTAGATTAGGGTGTTCACCTCTTTAGAGAGAGAGAGAGAGAGCTTGAGTTATAGGAACTTCAAAGTAGATCATCGGAGAAAAGGAAGACTACAAGCTAGCATGGATCGTTCGAGTTGTGGAGCCTCTCTTGAGTTCGAGAGATCATGGATCGCGGCGAAGGGACTTCTACTCGGAGCTTATGAAGCGAAGGAGCGGACTACAAAGGTTGTAATCCCTCACTTTTTGTTGTAAAGATGTTTACTTGCATGTGAAACCCTAATAATCTAGCAAAGATCGCGGCTTTGGGTTGTTCGGCACGTCTTGTCACGTCCCGAAAGTATGGAACATGACCGGCACTTAAATTACGAAACGTCTCGAGGTGTACGTAATCTAAGTAAACCGAAAACCTAGAAATCCAAACCAAGAAAAGTAGTAGAGTGAAGGAAAACCAATTTAAATCAAGTAGTTATAATAGCATAAGACGAATTATGCGTTTTTAAAAACATCAAATATTTCCTGAAAATTTCGGCAGAGTCTCCTTTGTAAATACTGGCCCCCAAACGGGATACAACATGAATAGTATACGAAATCAATAAAAAGGCATCCCCAAGCGGGAGCTAGCTCTTTGTCAATCGACGGTCACAACCACACAAGCAATAAAATATACAACGCCAAGGGCGGGGATCAAAACTCAAAATAAAACAAAAAACCACAAGAAAACCACAGAAATATAACGCGCGACTCTAAGGTCGAAAGAATAACATCACTGGTCTCTATCTCAAAAATAAATACATGTTTGGTTGATGGAACTTCTAGATACAACAGAGTAATGATGTACAAGATATAAAATGGGGGTACGATACAAGTAAACCCACCTACTAGCAAATCACCCGAAGGAAATTATGCCCGCAAAGCCGTAATGAAACCTGTACGGCAAACCTGCAAGAAACTGGGGCACAACGGGGGTGAGTTGCTAACTCGTGAATAGAAAAATATCTACGAAAAGAAATCCCATAAATAACGCATCCTAGGTCAAAGATCTTAATATATCCTCAATTATATATAACATGCAACCTATAACAAGGCTAGGGTAAATATCTAACCCGAGTGTAATCTCATGTGCCCGTGTCAGTGCCTCAGGTAGCAATATATCATATGAATGAGGTATGAATGCATGGAAACAGAATACATGTAAATGAAGAACTGTTTTCATAATTTAGTGAGATTTCCTTTGTATTTTTAAAATGAGGTATCATAATGAAATCAGCATAAAACAGTGCCTAGCATCGGCACAAAACGTAATCCCAATATCTCGATATCTCTGTATCACAGTCTCTGTACCTCAATATCTCGAAATCTCAATGTCTCAATCACAATATCTAAGGCGCCGTCAGTCCAGACCGACCCCTACCATCCATCTCAAGACCACGACGGTATCCTCCGGATATCCGACGCGTCGGGTAAAATCACCGGTAGGTAGTGCTCCCCTGCCTGGCTCACATCGTCGTCGTCACGCGCTTCTTTCCCCGGGGTACCTTACCGGGTCCACCATGTACCCGAAACGGTTCATCCGTCTCCTCGAATCGGGTCTCGAAATCCATCAGCAAACTCATGGTGGACGACTCATACATCATGGGAAAACCGCACTTTTTATTTTAAAAGAGAGAAAAGGTTTATTTATGTTTTTGCGGTTTTCCTCCAAATCCAGAAAATCTCATGGAAATCCAAATCCAAAATCTCAATAACACGTAAAATAGTGAATATATGCATGAGAATCCATGAATGCGGCATAACAATGAATAACAGTATGCATGAAGTAGCAGGTAATAACTACAATGTCTAAACTAACATATGAGGCAAGTACACTAATATCATGTCTAAACTATTAGCTAACAGGCTATGTCAAGCAATAATATTTTCTAAGGTGTACGTGACATGGAAATTACCGATGAAGATGTGTGTGAGCCGGCAAGTAAGTGTACGTGGTACATACGCATCATCGGTAATGGTGCTGGTGTCCTAACAGCATGATATCAATAATGGAGTATGAAACATAATATAAGCATGCGATGCGAAGCGAACCACAATAATGAGCGGGAGCTGAATACTAGACGCAACTATAACTAATCTACATTAATCTAATATAAGTCCTACAAATGGTGCCTTTTGAAATAACACGAATCATGGGGTTTTGAAAATAGGGGCTACGGTGTTTTTATGAAAAGATACGTCCTTTGAAATATCCGTAGGATCGCTTGGGCTGTCTTTTAAAATACCCACGATTCGTTAGTTTTTGAAATAGGTAAGAATCGAATCTAATCTAACAACTAAACTAAACTAAAGGGCTAAGCTAACAAGCTGGACTATAGGTAAGGAAACCGCCTAACATCTGATTCAATCCATATACATACCTGTATATATATTAGTCGGTGATCCCGCCTCAATAATATCATATCCGATACCATATCTATAATCAGACATCCCAAGTCAAGAGTGCGGATCAATCATCAATATATAACTCGTACGTAAATCCGTCGTACGGCATTCCCAAATCTGAGTACGGGTCAATATCATGTTCATCACGTTATTCATCTGGTATCTTCTTTATCAAAGATCCTAATCCGGGTACTGATCTCTGTCTAGTACAATACTGATACCACCTAAGTATGCATGCACGTGTGTGAAAACTACGTCAAAGGACCCGCTAAAACATCAGGTCGTATATCAAATACGAACCCTGTCATATCACCGATCTCACGACCTCGACTCAAATCTCATCGACTCATCTCAACCCAAGTATCATCCGCAAATCCAGTATATGAACACCTAGTCCCATACCCAGGTGAACACATAAACACATATCCCCATATACGCACAGCTAATAACATAGATGTATGCATGTGTGTGTGTGCGTGTGTGGGTGTAACAACTACTCTAGGGTTTCGCAACTAATACTAAACTAATCCATTAACACCTAGAATCTACCTTTATCATCAAGTCTCATATCAACATAATATTTATAATCAAAATATATGTGTGTATACGTATTCGTATACATCACCACGAACTGCGGGGGTGCTATACGCCATCCACCCGACTTCTCCCCGTAGATATAAATATACTCACCTGGTCCTCGCTCGCCGGTGCTGACATCGCCACGCGCATGCTTGTCGTCTCGAAGTCCACATGGGGGTACCTACATATCGTAACGCACCGCATCGCATTAAAATCCGACTCATGACCAAAACGACACACGAATCCCACATAGGTCAAAACCTATGGTTGCTTCCACAAATCAACCCAAAAACTCTCGACATCGGCGTACAAATGCCAGACCATCGAGAAAAACCCAAATACAATCATTTGCACATTCACGAACACTAATTTTAATATAAAATAGGTTAAAACTCACAAAAACCCCAAATTCACTTTAAAAGCCGTTTTTCCGAAAAACTAGCAAGCAAAATTTCCAGTTTTAGTACAAAACTCGACGTTTAAACAATTCTAGCGGCCATAATACTTATTAAATAACTTAAATAAGTCATATAACCCATAACCACAATTTAATCTCATCAAACTATATACGTTCAAAAAAACTAGTTTGCAATTTTGCCTAAATTTCAACCATTTTAGCAAAAATGCATAAACAACAATTTAGTTTGGATTTGCATGATCTAAAATATTAAAATACAATTTAAAATGTTAATAATACCATGGATACCCTAATTAGATTTTTATCCCAATTGATTAATTAAATTCCCAAAACCTAGTTAACCAAATTAGTGTAATTATCACAATTTTTAAACTAACAATTAACAACTAGCTACTAAATTGTTTTAACATGTCATAAGAGCTTAAATACATTACACAACCATACACCAATTTCACAAAACTCTAACTTGCATTCAAGTTCTTCTCTTGAATTTTCATCACACAAACCACAAAAACCAATTTAACACTTATAAACAAAATCATATAAGCAACTAATCAACAAACAACCATGGGGCACAAAATTTATACCTCACAAATCCATGATCAAACATGAAATCTAGACCTCCAAAATGAAATCCTTACACCAAGATCCATGCATCTAAGGCTATACTAAAATGGGTAAGAACTAGATTTAGATTTTGGGATTTTTTTGATGGGTATTTGATGAATTTTTTGAAGCAAAAAAGATGGAACAATGGGGGGGGAGAAAGAGGGCTGTTGTGCAGGAATTTTCGGCCAGCAAGGGAGTGGGAGAGGAGAGAGAGGGAGGTTGGGAAAAATGGGGAGAAAAAGACAAAGTCTACACCCCCTTTTGACTTTCTTTCATTTCCCTTTTTCTTTTCTTTTCTTTTCTTTTGAAAGGTGAGGTAATTGGAGAGAGAGAGGGGGGGGCTGTCAAGGTGGGGCCGGCCATGTGGGGAGGGGGAGAGATGGTGAGGTGTGGGTGTGTGGGTTAGGGAAAAAGATGAATGTATTACCCCAATTCCCATTAACACTAATTTCACCGAAAAATGCCTTTTTCTTCGATATTTTCTAAACCGTTTTAGCAAACGATTTCATTTCAAAAACCACATGATAAAATTTTATTTAATGTTTTATGATGTACAAAATTCGTTTCAACTGATTCCAATTTGTAATTTTCCCTAATTGAATGTATTAGTGACGGCTTAAAATAATAATAAAATAAATTTTTTTCAGAAAATTTGAAATTTCACCAGTGGCTCAATAAACACCAAATACTAGCAATTACATAGCTAGAATATGTATATTTAATTTTATAATAAAGATATTTGCATTTTGACTTTTTACAGAAACCCCCTCATTTTACCGTTTTTTCGAAATTTCACCGAAACGATTTTCAAAACGCTACAATCTTCCCCCTTAAAAAAATTCGGTCCCCGAATTTAAAGTAAAACTCCCCCCAAATACTAAAACATCTAAGCAAAATCATCAAGTCGTCGGGGCTCCGAAACCATAAGTACATAATACGCACCATAGCGCAATGCATGCGCATGAGCAATGAGCATATAACTCAAATCAAAACTCCGTCAAGCATCCCGCAATCATCGGAGTCATGGTAAAGACACAAATGTCAAATCCAATACAAAACCAATACGATATAACTCGAAACTATACACGTAAATATCAAATCTATATATGTAAATAACTGAAGGAAATGAATGCCAAATATATTCAGGTACTGTCCTCTGACTAGTCCTGCCCAGTACGAAGACACATAGCAATATCATAAAACGTACTGCTCTATAAGAAAAATCAATCCCGAAATACGCGTATGAATACTACGTGCGTCTGGTGCGCACGGAAATCAAAATCCAAATATGTGCCATACATATGCACAGAAACAACATCTAAGTGCATCGGGTGTGCACGAAACATCTGTCGTAGGCAACATGTGTGCCTGACAGCAAAATCAGGTGCATCTGACATGCACGAAAAATCTTGATTTAGTGCATCTGGTGTGCACCAAAATCACACTTCAAAACATGCGCCCAACATGCGCGAAAATCCAAATCAGGTGCATCCATCGTGCACGAAATCATGAAATCCAATATCAAGTGCCGAATATACGCAAAATCCAATCAGGTGCACAGGGTGCACAAAACAAATATCGAACATCACCATCGAAATCGAAGTCCAGTGCATCTAAATGCACAGCATACGTAACACTGCACTGCAAGCATATATGAACTATACCGAGTGCAAAAACCAAATCGTGTGCGTATATGCGCACAAAATCAACTCCCCTGTATGAAATCCATTTAATCACAAACATGAGAAACCAAGGCATGAAAACGATATCAAGTGCAACAACCGTGCAAAAATCGTAAATACTCAGCAGGTGCGACCATGGTCCATGAAGACAAATATCATGAAACTCAATCATCCAAATCAATCATGCGAATAGATCGCCCAAAATACGCAAAATCAAGCATGGCGGAATAGTCCTGCTCAAGCACATCCTCCAAGAATCTCTGGCTAACTATCCTGATCACTCAAAGCATGTCTCATCGACGATCCTGAACTCTGGCCTGCCGGTGTGCGTAACATGACCACTCCTGAGTCCAAGTCTTCTCGTAATTCATCCCAGAAAGCTCCTGTCGAGATCTCTCCCAAATCTCATCTCTGTGGAACTGTCCGGAAGTCATCGTCCCTTACTAGATATGTTCTCGTTCCGGAACGGCTGCATACTCATCGCGACTCCTTGTGGAAGGTATATCCAAGCACAATGCCTCGGCATGCGTATCACATCTCTGATGTCGGCGGAGTGGAACGCCATCTTATCCAGATCAGGTACGAACCTCTTACTCCACTTTTCTCTAATGTCGACTCCTTCGAACTTGTCTCGTCGTGGCTGCATGGACTGAGCTCCAACGGCTATCCTCGTATCTGGAGTCTCCTAAGAAATGCATCTCACCACCTAGCATCCGAATGAAGTCGAACCATCCGATCGATTCGTCAAAACCTCATAATCCCCCAAGAGCTCAAAATCTTGGGTACAGTTTAACAGTATCGAGTACGTACCACATCATCGATGGTCCAGCCGTATAAGGGCAAACCCAAGCCTCACTAATGGCGCCGCAGAACTGCCGCAAACCCGAAGGTTCCAAGGCTTTCACACGGTCATTAAGTCGAGTTAGGGTTTCATTCTTCTATAGGGACCATAGAATTGCCTTCATGTCTTTCCGACTACTTTAAACTTGGAATAATAGGTTTCTGACATTCGATCGTCTCTGTCGACTCTCAACGTCTCCGCGTGAAGTCGTCTCTAGCTGGAATCAATCTATCTGATGACCTCGCATCGGGGTAGGCGAACGAACCACCTGTCCTAGTCATTCATCATCGGGTGACTAGCGACCTTCTAGCATCTATTAGTACAACTCGTCCCGCAATAGCTCCAACATATGGGGCGATATCTCGTCGCTCGCAGCAACAACTGGCTCACTCGTCTGCACGCTGAACAGTGCCTCAATCATCATGAGTAAGCAATACACCAACAGTCATCAAAATCTGGCTGGCCTCTGTCAGTGGCTCAATCCTCTAGTGCTAATCGGCACGTCCAAGTAATCTTATACAGTGATCCATCAAACTCTCGGGGCGTGAAAACACAATAAAAAGACACATCTCCGCAATCGTGTGTCGCCTGAATTTTGCCCTGGTCAGTCTTCGTCGTGACGACCTCGTGCTGACCGCAACTCTAGCCGTAGCTCTCCCTGCTCGTAATCGTGGCAGCAAAACCATAACTGGTACTGATGAGGCTAGATCGGAATGAATATAATACTGAGCAAAGAAATGCACATCCTAAGGCTTCTTAAGTGGAGTAGCGTATCGTAAATATGCCGCGGAACATACCCACGGTACGTCACTCTACTTTAGTCACCTATTCCATCAACCAAGGGCCATCCTATGCTCCGAAGGTAAAACCTAACGCTCTGATACCAACTTTGTCACGTCCCGAAAGTACGGAACATGACCGGCACTTAAACTACGAAACGTCTCGAGACGTACGTAATCTAAGTAAACCGAAAACCCAGAAATCCAAACCAAGAAAAGTAGTAGAGTGAAGGAAAACCAATTTAAATCAAGTAGTTATAAAAGCATAAGCCGAATTATGCGTTTTTAAAAACATCAAATATTTCCTGAAAATTTCGGCAGAGTCTCCTTTGTAAATACTGGCCCCCAAACGGGATACAACATGAATAGTATACGAAATCAATAAAAAGGCATCCCCAAGCGGGAGCTAGCTCTTTGTCAATCGACGGTCACAACCACACAAGCAATAAAATATACAACGCCAAGGGCGGGGATCAAAACTCAAAATAAAACAAAAAACCACAAGAAAACCACAGAAATATAACGCGCGACTCTAAGGTCGAAAGAATAACATCACTGGTCTCTATCTCAAAAATAAATACATGTTTGGTTGATGGAACTTCTAGATACAACAGAGTAATGATATACAAGATATAAAATGGGGGTACGATACAAGTAAACCCACCTACTAGCAAATCACCCGAAGGAAATTATGCCCGCAAAGCCGTAATGAAACCTGTACGGCAAACCTGCAAGAAACTGGGGCACAACGGGGGTGAGTTGCTAACTCGTGAATAGAAAAATATCTACGAAAAGAAATCCCATAAATAACGCATCCTAGGTCAAAGATCTTAATATATCCTCAATTATATATAACATGCAACCTATAACAAGGCTAGGGTAAATATCTAACCCGAGTGTAATCTCATGTGCCCGTGTCAGTGCCTCAGGTAGCAATATATCATATGAATGAGGTATGAATGCATGGAAACAGAATACATGTAAATGAAGAACTGTTTTCATAATTTAGTGAGATTTCCTTTGTATTTTTAAAATGAGGTATCATAATGAAATCAGCATAAAACAGTGCCTAGCATCGGCACAAAACGTAATCCCAATATCTCGATATCTCTGTATCACAGTCTCTGTACCTCAATATCTCGAAATCTCAATGTCTCAATCACAATATCTAAGGCGCCGTCAGTCCAGACCGACCCCTACCATCCATCTCAAGACCACGACGGTATCCTCCGGATATTCGACGCGTCGGGTAAAATCACCGGTAGGTAGTGCTCCCCTGCCTGGCTCACATCGTCGTCATCACGCGCTTCTTTCCCCGGGGTACCTTACCGGGTCCACCATGTACCCGAAACGGTTCATCCGTCTCCTCGAATCGGGTCTCGAAATCCATCAGCAAACTCATGGTGGACGACTCATACATCATGGGAAAACCGCACTTTTTATTTTAAAAGAGAGAAAAGGTTTATTTATGTTTTTGCGGTTTTCCTCCAAATCCAGAAAATCTCATGGAAATCCAAATCCAAAATCTCAATAACACGTAAAATAGTGAATATATGCATGAGAATCCATGAATGCGGCATAACAATGAATAACAGTATGCATGAAGTAGCAGGTAATAACTACAATGTCTAAACTAACATATGAGGCAAGTACACTAATATCATGTCTAAACTATTAGCTAACAGGCTATGTCAAGCAATAATATTTTCTAAGGTGTACGTGACATGGCAATTACCGATGAAGATGTGTGTGAGCCGGCAAGTAAGTGTACGTGGTACATACGCATCATCGGTAATGGTGCTGGTGTCCTAACAGCATGATATCAATAATGGAGTATGAAACATAATATAAGCATGCGATGCGAAGCGAACCACAATAATGAGCGGGAGCTGAATACTAGACGCAACTATAACTAATCTACATTAATCTAATATAAGTCCTACAAATGGTGCCTTTTGAAATAACACGAATCATGGGGTTTTGAAAATAGGGGCTACGGTGTTTTTATGAAAAGATACGTCCTTTGAAATATCCGTAGGATCGCTTGGGCTGTCTTTTAAAATACCCACGATTCGTTAGTTTTTGAAATAGGTAAGAATCGAATCTAATCTAACAACTAAACTAAACTAAAGGGCTAAGCTAACAAGCTGGACTATAGGTAAGGAAACCGCCTAACATCTGATTCAATCCATATACATACCTGTATATATATTAGTCGGTGATCCCGCCTCAATAATATCATATCTGATACCATATCTATAATCAGACATCCCAAGTCAAGAGTGCGGATCAATCATCAATATATAACTCGTACGTAAATCCGTCGTACGGCATTCCCAAATCTGAGTACGGGTCAATATCATGTTCATCACGTTATTCATCTGGTATCTTCTTTATCAAAGATCCTAATCCGGGTACTGATCTCTGTCTAGTACAATACTGATACCACCTAAGTATGCATGCACGTGTGTGAAAACTACGTCAAAGGACCCGCTAAAACATCAGGTCGTATATCAAATACGAACCCTGTCATATCACCGATCTCACGACCTCGACTCAAATCTCATCGACTCATCTCAACCCAAGTATCATCCGCAAATCCAGTATATGAACACCTAGTCCCATACCCAGGTGAACACATAAACACATATCCCCATATACGCACAGCTAATAACATAGATGTATGCATGTGTGTGTGTGCGTGTGTGGGTGTAACAACTACTCTAGGGTTTCGCAACTAATACTAAACTAATCCATTAACACCTAGAATCTACCTTTATCATCAAGTCTCATATCAACATAATATATATAATCAAAATATATGTGTGTATACGTATTCGTATACATCACCACGAACTGCGGGGGTGCTATACGCCATCCACCCGACTTCTCCCCGTAGATATAAATCTACTCACCTGGTCCTCGCTCGCCGGTGCTGACATCGCCACGCGCTTGCTTGTCGTCTCGAAGTCCACATGGGGGTACCTACATATCGTAACGCACCGCATCGCATTAAAATCCGACTCTTGACCAAAACGACACACGAATCCCACATAGGTCAAAACCTATGGTTGCTTCCACAAATCAACCCAAAAACTCTCGACATCGGCGTACAAATGCCAGACCATCGAGAAAAACCCAAATACACTCATTTGCACATTCACGAACACTAATTTTAATATAAAATAGGTTAAAACTCACAAAAACCCTAAATTCACTTTAAAAGCCGTTTTTCCGAAAAACTAGCAAGCAAAATTTCCCGTTTTAGTACAAAACTCGACGTTTAAACAATTCTAGCGGCCATAATACTTATTAAATAACTTAAATAAGTCATATAACCCATAACCACAATTTAATCTCATCAAACTATATACGTTCAAAAAAACTAGTTTGCAATTTTACCCAAATTTCAACCATTTTAGCAAAAATGCATAAACAACAATTTAGTTTGGATTTGCATGATCTAAAATATTAAAATACAATTTAAAATGTTAATAATACCATGGATACCCTAATTAGATTTTTATCCCAATTGATTAATTAAATTCCCAAAACCTAGTTAACCAAATTAGTGTAATTATCACAATTTTTAAACTAACAATTAACAACTAGCTACTAAATTGTTTTAACATGTCATAAGAGCTTAAATACATTACACAACCATACACCAATTTCACAAAACTCTAACTTGCATTCAAGTTCTTCTCTTGAATTTTCATCACACAAACCACAAAAACCAATTTAACACTTATAAACAAAATCATATAAGCAACTAATCAACAAACAACCATGGGGCACAAAATTTATACCTCACAAATCCATGATCAAACATGAAATCTAGACCTCCAAAATGAAATCCTTGCACCAAGATCCATGCATCTAAGGCTATACTAAAATGGGTAAGAACTAGATTTAGATTTTGGGATTTTTTTGATGGGTATTTGATGAATTTTTTGAAGCAAAAAAGATGGAACAATGGGGGGGGAGAAAGAGGGCTGTTGTGCAGGAATTTTCGGCCAGCAAGGGAGTGGGGGAGGAGAGAGAGGGAGGTTGGGAAAAATGGGGAGAAAAAGACAAAGTCTACACCCCCTTTTGACTTTCTTTCATTTCCCTTTTTCTTTTCTTTTCTTTTCTTTTGAAAGGTGAGGTAATTGGAGAGAGAGAGGGGGGGCTGTCAAGGTGGGGCCGGCCATGTGGGGAGGGGGAGAGATGGTGAGGTGTGGGTGTGTGGGTTAGGGAAAAAGATGAATGTATTACCCCAATTCCCATTAACACTAATTTCACCGAAAAATGCATTTTTCTTCGATATTTTCTAAACCGTTTTAGCAAACGATTTCATTTCAAAAACCACATGATAAAATTTTATTTAATGTTTTATGATGTACAAAATTCGTTTCAACTGATTCCAATTTGTAATTTTCCCTAATTGAATGTATTAGTGACGGCTTAAAATAATAATAAAATAAATTTTTTTCAGAAAATTTGAAATTTCACCAGTGGCTCAATAAACACCAAATACTAGCAATTACATAGCAAGAATATGTATATTTAATTTTATAATAAAGATATTTGCATTTTGACTTTTTACAGAAACCCCCTCATTTTACCGTTTTTTCGAAATTTCACCGAAACGATTTTCAAAACTCTACAATCTTCCCCCCTTAAAAAAATTCGGTCCCCGAATTTAAAGTAAAACTCCCCCCAAATACTAAAACATCTAAGCAAAATCATCAAGTCGTCGGGGCTCCGAAACCATAAGTACATAATACGCACCATAGCGCAATGCATGCGCATGAGCAATGAGCATATAACTCAAATCAAAACTCCGTCAAGCATCCCGCAATCATCGGAGTCATGGTAAAGACACAAATGTCAAATCCAATACAAAACCAATACGATATAACTCGAAACTATACACGTAAATATCAAATCTATATATGTAAATAACTGAAGGAAATGAATGCCAAATATATTCAGGTACTGTCCTCTGACTAGTCCTGCCCAGTACGAAGACACATAGAAATATCATAAAACGTACTGCTCTATAAGAAAAATCAATCCCGAAATACGCGTATGAATACTACGTGCGTCTGGTGCGCACGGAAATCAAAATCCAAATATGTGCCATACATATGCACAGAAACAACATCTAAGTGCATCGGGTGTGCACGAAACATCTGTCGTAGGCAACATGTGTGCCTGACAGCAAAATCAGGTGCATCTGACATGCACGAAAAATCTTGATTTAGTGCATCTGGTGTGCACCAAAATCACACTTCAAAACATGCGCCCAACATGCGCGAAAATCCAAATCAGGTGCATCCATCGTGCACGAAATTATGAAATCCAATATCAAGTGCCGAATATACGCAAAATCCAATCAGGTGCACAAGGTGCACAAAACAAATATCGAACATCACCATCGAAATCGAAGTCCAGTGCATCTAAATGCACAGCATACGTAACACTGCACTGCAAGCATATATGAACTATACCGAGTGCAAAAACCAAATCGTGTGCGTATATGCGCACAAAATCAACTCCCCTGTATGAAATCCATTTAATCACAAACATGAGAAACCAAGGCATGAAAACGATATCAAGTGCAACAACCGTGCAAAAATCGTAAATACTCAGCAGGTGCGACCATGGTCCATGAAGACAAATATCATGAAACTCAATCATCCAAATCAATCATGCGAATAGATCGCCCAAAATACGCAAAATCAAGCATGGCGGAACAGTCCTGCTCAAGCACATCCTCCAAGAATCTCTGGCTAACTATCCTGATCACTCAAAGCATGTCTCATCGACGATCCTGAACTCTGGCCTGCCGGTGTGCGTAACATGACCACTCCTGAGTCCAAGTCTTCTCGTAATTCATCCTAGAAAGCTCCTGTCGAGATCTCTCCCAAATCTCATCTCTGTGGAACTGTCTGGAAGTCATCGTCCCTTACTAGATATGTTCTCGTTCCGGAACGGCTGCATACTCATCGCGACTCCTTGTGGAAGGTAATATCCAAGCACAATGCCTCGGCATGCGTATCACATCTCTGATGTCGGCGGAGTGGAACGCCATCTTATCCAGATCTGGTACGAACCTCTTACTCCACTTTTCTCTAATGTCGACTGCTTCGAACTTGTCTCGTCGTGGCTGCATGGACTGAGCTCCAACGGCTATCCTCGTATCTGGAGTCTCCTAAGAAATGCATCTCACCACCTAGCATCCGAATGAAGTCGAACCATCCGATCGATTCGTCAAAACCTCAAAATCCCCCAAGAGCTCAAAATCTTGGGTACAGTTTAACAGTATCGAGTACGTACCACAGCATCGATAGTCCAGCCGTAGAAGGGCAAACCCAAGCCTCACTAATGGCGCCGCAGAACTGCCGCAAACCCGAAGGTTCCAAGGCTTTCACACGGTCATTAAGTCGAGTTAGGGTTTCATTCTTCTAGAGGGACCATAGAATTGCCTTCATGTCTTTCCGACTACTTTAAACTTGGAATAATAGGTTTCTGACATTCGATCGTCTCTGTCGACTCTCAACGTCTCCGTGTGAAGTCGTCTCTAGCTGGAATCAATCTATCTGATGACCTCGCATCGGGGTAGGCGAACGAACCACCTGTCCTAGTCATTCATCATCGGGTGACTAGCGACCTTCTAGCATCTATTAGTACAACTCGTCCCGCAATAGCTCCAACATATGGGGCGATATCTCGTCACTCGCAGCAACAACTGGCTCACTCGTCTGCACGCTGAACAGTGCCTCAATCATCATGAGTAAGCAGTACACCAACAGTCATCAAAATCTGGCTGGCCTCTGTCAGTGGCTCAATCCTCTAGTGCTGATCGGCACGTCCAAGTAATCTTATACAGTGATCCATCAAACTCTCGGGGCGTGAAAACACAATAAAAAGACACATCTCCGCAATCGTGTGTCGCCTGAATTTTGCCCTGGTCAGTCTTCGTCGTGACGACCTCGTGCTGACCGCAACTCTAGCCGTAGCTCTCCCTGCTCGTAATCGTGGCAGCAAAACCATAACTGGTACTGATGAGGCTAGATCGGAATGAATATAATACTGAGCAAAGAAATGTACATCCTAAGGCTTCTTAAGTGGAGTAGCGTATCGTAAATATGCCGCGGAACATACCCACGGTACGTCACTCTACTTTAGTCACCTATTCCATCAACCAAGGGCCATCCTACGCTCCGAAGGTAAAACCTAACGCTCTGATACCAACTTTGTCACGTCCCGAAAGTACGGAACATGACCGGCACTTAAACTACGAAACGTCTCGAGACGTACGTAATCTAAGTAAACCGAAAACCCAGAAATCCAAACCAAGAAAAGTAGTAGAGTGAAGGAAAACCAATTTAAATCAAGTAGTTATAAAAGCATAAGCCGAATTATGCGTTTTTAAAAACATCAAATATTTCCTGAAAATTTCAGCAGAGTCTCCTTTGTAAATACTGCCCCCCAAACGGGATACAACATGAATAGTACACGAAATCAATAAAAAGGCATCCCCAAGCGGGAGCTAGCTCTTCGTCAATCGACGGTCACAAACACACAAGCAATAAAATATACAACGCCAAGGGCGAGGATCAAAACTCAAAAGAAAACTCAAAACCACAAGAAAACCACAGAAATATAACGCGCGACTCTAAGGTCGAAAGAATAACATCACTGGTCTCTATCTCAAAAATAAATACATGTTTGGTTGATGGAACTTCTAGATACAACAGAATAATGATATACAAGATATAAAATGGGGTTACGATACAAGTAAACCCACCTACTAGCAAATCACCTGAAGGAAATTATGCCCGCAAAGCCGTAATGAAACCTGTACGGCAAACCTGCAAGAAACTGGGGCACAACGGGGGTGAGTTGCCAACTCGTGAATAGAAAAATATCTACGAAAAGAAATCGCATAAATAACGCAACCTAGGTCAAAGTACATAATATATCCTCAATTATATATAACATACAACCTATAACAACGCTAGGGTAAATATCTAACCCGAGTGTAATCTCATGTGCCCGTGTAAGTGCCTCAGGTAGCAATATATCATATGAATGAGGTATGAATACATGGAAACAGAATACATGTAAATGAAGAACTGTTTTCATAATTTAGTGAGATTTCCTTTGTATTTTTAAAATGAGGTATCATAATGAAATCAACATAAAACAGTGCCTAGCATCGGCACAAAATGTAATCCCAATATCTCGATATCTCTGTATCACAGTCTCTGTACCTCAATATCTCGAAATCTCAATGTCTCAATCACAATATCTAAGGCGCCGTCAGTCCAGACCGGCCCCTACCATCCATCTCAAGACCACGACGGTATCCTCCGGATATCCGACGCGTCGGGTAAAATCACCGGTAGGTGGTGCTCCCCTGCCAGGCTCACATCATCATCATCACGCGCTTCTTGCCCCGGGGTACCTTACCGGGTCCACCATGTACCCGAAACGGTTCATCCGTCTCCTCGAATCGGGTCTCGAAATCCATCAGCAAACTCATGGTGGACGACTCATACATCATGGGAAAACCGCAATTTTTATTTTAAAAGAGAGAAAAGGTTTATTTATGTTTTTGCGGTTTTCCTCCAAATCCAGAAAATCTCATGGAAATCCAAATCCAAAATCTCAATAACACGTAAAATAGTGAATATATGCATGAGAATCCATGAATGCGGCATAACAATGAATAACAATATGCATGAAGTAGCAGGTAATAACAACAATGTCTAAACTAACATATGAGGCAAGTACACTAATATCATGTCTAAACTATTAGCTAACAGGCTATGTCAAGCAATAATATTTTCTAAGGTGTACGTGACATGGCAATTACCGATGAAGATGTGTGTGAGCCGGCAAGTAAGTGTATGTGGTACATACGCATCATCGGTAATGGTGCTGGTGTCCTAACAGCATGATATCAATAATTTAGTATGAAATATAATATAAGCATGCGATGCGAAGCGAACCACAATAATGAGCGGGAGCTGAATACTAGACGCAACTATAACTAATCTGCATTAATCTAATATAAGTCCTACAAATGGTGCCTTTTGAAATAACACGAATCATGGGGTTTTGAAAATAGGGGCTACAGTGTTTTTATGAAAAGATACGTCTTTTGAAATATCCGTAGGATCCCTTGGGCTGTCTTTTAAAATACCCACGATTCGTTAGTTTTTGAAATAGGTAAGAATCGAATCTAATCTAACAACTAAACTAAACTAAAGAGCTAAGCTAACAAGTTGGACTACAGGTAAGGAAATTGCCTAACAATTGAGTCGATCCATATACATACCTGTATATATATTAGTCGGTGATCCCGACTCAATAATATCATATCTGATACCATATCTATAATCAGACATCCCAAGTCAAGAGTGCAGATCAATCATCAATATATAACTCGTATGTAAATCCGTCGTACGGCATTCCCAAATCTGAGTACGGGTCAATATCATGTTCATCACGTTATTCATCTGGTATCTTCTTTATCAAAGATCCTAATCCGGGTACTGATCTCTGTCTAGTACAATACTGATACCACCTAAGTATGCATGCACGTGTGTGAAAACTACGTCAAAGGACCCGCTAAAACATCAGGTCGTATATCAAATACGAACCCTGTCATATCACCGATCTCACGACCTCGACTCAAATCTCATCGACTCATCTCAACCCAAGTATCATCCGCAAATCCAGTATATGAACACCTAGTCCCATACCCAGGTGAACACATAAACACATATCCCCATATACGCACAGCTAATAACATAGATGTATGCATGTGTGTGTGTGTGCGTGTGTGTGTGTAACAACTACTCTAGGGTTTCGCAACTAATACTAAACTAATCCATTAACACCTAGAATCTACCTTTATCATCAAGTCTCATATCAACATAATATATATAATCAAAATATATGTGTGTATACGTATTCGTATACATCACCACGAACTGCGGGGGTGCTATACGCCATCCACCCGACTTCTCCCCGTAGATATAAATCTACTCACCTGGTCCTCGCTCGCCGGTGCCGACGTCGCCACGCGCTTGCTTGTCGTCTCGAAGTCCACATGGGGGTACCTACATATCATAACGCACCGCATCGCATTAAAATCCGACTCATGACCAAAACGACACACGAATCCCACATAGGTCAAAACCTATGGTTGCTTCCACAAATCAACCAAAAAACTCTCGACATCGGCGTACAAACGCCAGACCATCGAGAAAAACCCAAATACACTCATTTGCACATTCACGAACACTAATTTTAATATAAAATAGGTTAAAACTCACAAAAACCCTAAATTCACTTTAAAAGCCGTTTTTCCGAAAAACTAGCAAGCAAAATTTCCCGTTTTAGTACAAAACTCGACGTTTAAACAATTCTAGCGGCCATAATACTTATTAAATAACTTAAATAAGTCATATAACCCATAACCACAATTTAATCTCATCAAACTATATACGTTCAAAAAAAACTAGTTTGTAATTTTACCCAAATTTCAACCATTTTAGCAAAAATGCATAAACAACAATTTAGTTTGGATTTGCATAATCTAAAATATTAAAATACAATTTAAAATGTTAATAATACCATGGATACCCTAATTAGATTTTTATCCCAATTGATTAATTAAATTCCCAAAACCTAGTTAACCAAATTAGTGTAATTATCACAATTTTTAAACTAACAATTAACAACTAGCTACTAAATTCTTTTAACATGTCATAAGAGCTTAAATACATTACACAACCATACACCAATTTCACAAAACCCTAACTTGCATTCAAGTTCTTCTCTTGAATTTTCATCACACAAACCACAACAACCAATTTAACACTTATAAACAAAATCATATAAGCAACTAATCAACAAACAACCATAGGGCACAAAATTTATACCTCACAAATCCATGATCAAACATGAAATCTAGACCTCCAAAATGAAATCATTGCACCAAGATCCATGCTTCTAAGGCTATACTAAAATGGGTAAGAACTAGATTTAGATTTTGGGATTTTTTTGATGGGTATTTGATGAATTTTTTGAAGCAAAAGAGATGGAAGAATGGGGGGGAGAAAGAGGGCTGTTGTGCAGGAATTTTCGGCCAGGAAGGGAGTGGGGGAGGAGAGAGAGGGAGGTGGAGAAAAATGGGGAGAAAAAGACAAAGTCTAGACCCCCTTTTGACTTTCTTTCATTTCCCTTTTTCTTTTCTTTTCTTTTCTTTTGAAAGGTGAGGTAATTGGAGAGAGAGGGGGGGGGGCTGTCAAGGTGGGGCCGGCCATGTAGGGAGGGGGAGAGAGGGTGAGGTGTGGGTGTGTGGGTTAGGGAAAAAGATGAATGTATTAACCCAATTCCCATTAACACTAATTTCACCGAAAAAAATCCTTTTTCTTTGATATTTTCTAAACCGTTTTAGCAAACGATTTTATTTCAAAAACCACTTGATAAAATTTTATTTAATGTTTTATATTGTACAAAATTTGTTTCAACTCATTCCAATTTGTAATTTTCCCTAATTAAATGTATTAGTGACGGCTTAAAATAATAATAAAATAAATTTTTTTCAGAAAATTTGAAATTTCACCAGTGGCTCAATAAACACCAAATACTAGCAATTACATAGCTAGAATATGTATATTTAATTTTATAATAAAGATATTTGCATTTTGACTTTTTACAGAAAACCCTCTTATTTTACCGTTTTTTCGAAATTTCACCGAAACGATTTTCAAAACGCTACACGTCTAAAATTTTATTCGGGCATGGTTGATGCCTTCTTGACCCTTGTAAGAGTGCCTATGAACCCTACAGTGGTATCAGAGCCAAGCTAGAGCATTAGGCGACGTGTTTACGAAGTTAAAACTCCGATCGAACCCCGATACATCGAAAAAGACCCCCTCTCTGGAAATTTTTTTAAATCGTGATTTTTTCTGTATTAAAAATACCTAAAAAATTCAGCAGGGAATTATATGTATTACTGTGGAAAACGACAAAGTAACTCGTACGGACCGCCGCGGAACCGCGGCAATACCCTGCTTGTGCCGCGGATCCGCGGCCGTAAAGTGAGTTTTGCCTATGTTTTTTGTACAGCAATACCCGTATCTCTTAGTGCATATTTATGGGTATTTTTAATCAGACTCAAGTGTTGAGTGTTCTGGGGATTATTTTGAATTCGTTAATTCGGTCGGAAAATTTAATTTCGTTCTTTTTCCGGATAATTTAGAAACTGTTAAAATGTTCGAACGGATATCATTAACTCATTTTTTCCCGGCACTAAAAATTTCAAGTGTTGAATTTTTTCTTGAGTTTAAATCTTTCGGAAAAATGTGCAAGTAACGCGGTGGACCCTCTAGAAGAACACAAACCTTAACTCGATTATGTGACCGTCTGAACTGCCTCTAAACCTTAGGGTTTGGGGCAGTACGGCATGCCACATGTGAGGCGTTGGCTTGACCCTTCTACGACTGGACCATTGCTACTGTGACATATTCTGGGATTATTGGAACTCCGCTCAAGTGTTGAGCTATTTAGGAAATCTTGAGTATTTGATTATTCGATAGGAAAGTTTAATATTATCTATTTATCTGGAATATGATACAATATATGGAATTCATATTATTAGGCATGAAATGCGAAGTATGTGATATTTCGGATTTACGATGTCTAAAGTGAATGTGGATTCCAAATGTTGTAGTTTTACACTTTCTTTTCTGTGACCGTAAGCGTAGTATGTGGGGTATCGCCGGCTTCGTTGCTATACATCAACGACAATCGGGATACGCATACTTGATTACGTTGATGATATGAGATATTATGTGTTGCTGTGATATGTTATATTGGATTGTCGTGTTCTGAAGAGCCGGGGGTTTTATGTGAGATGAGATTTTTTATTTTCATTCATGTAAAATTCATTTGTATGTAATATTCTTTTATTGGGGCACTTCCGGGATGAGGTTGATGTCACCATTGTATATTATTTACTTTTCCGCATTAAGTAGACCCAAGGAGGAGAGCATAAGTAACCAGGTTCTGGAGTCCAGTGGGAGGCCATCTCGAGGAGTCGAGACCGGGTCTCCTAACCCTAGAATTGGCAGTGTTACTTGCCGCTCTCGTAGGGGTCTAGGGATGTGGGTTTGGCTATTCATCGCGACTGTGGAATCCGTGTTTTATACAGGCTCGTATTTAAAACACGGACATCCTAGTATATCCAATATTTCATATATGTTCTTCTGCTGCAATGTTCTGTGATGAGATCATATTACTGCCTAAGGCGAATGCTTATACTATATATATATATATGCTGATATATAAATATTACTGCTTTCGTTTCTTCTGTGATGCTTAGGAAGCATAAGCTGATGGGATTTTATTAATAAGATTAATAAAAGAAAAGAAACATAAAAGATGTTGTAGAATCCAAACTTTATAAAAAGGGTAGCTACAGTTTTTCTTTGCATAGCGGTATATATGATATACCCTGCACCTTATTCGATGAGGAAAGAGCCGAGATCCCTTCACCGGGAGTGACCTCTTTAGCTAAAATGGAAGATGCTACAAACTCACGGTTTAGTTTTTGACAGCTTATATACTTCTTGCTTTGCACAGTGGTATATATGATATACCCTGCACCTTATTCGATGGGGAAAGAGCCGAGATCCCTTCACCGGGAGTGACCACTTTAGCGAAACTAGAAAAACCTCAAAAACACTCCTTTTCAAAATCACTTGTTTCTACAACTATATCAAGTTCATTACACTCATGGTTTTCTGAAAAACCTGCGTAGCCCTCCGTCATTTCAGATAGAGGCTAGTTAGTATTCGTTCTACGTTTGTTGACTATGTTAAGGCGTAGTGGGTGGTAGCTAATTAGTACTTATCTGCTAAAACATGAGATGTGATTGGATTAGGGTAGTTGTACGACTTTGTTGACCATGTTAAGGGTCGTACAGGTGGGTTTAATTCAATCGGGAAATGACGGGTTGAACTTGGCTAGCAATTAATTTGTTGACTATGTTAAGTTCATAAGTTGCTAGGGGCAAAATATTATCGGGAATTTCAAGTGTTGAAATTTGCAATGAGATTGCATACCTCGTATGAGATAGTTGGATCCCGATACCCGCTGCGAGTAAGAGTTACTCCTAGGAGAATTTTACACAGGACAATTAGCCGATCAAGTAGGTGTCTTGAAAGGTGTTAACGGGGTTATGCCTCTGGGAAAACGAGGTTTACTTTAATTAGGTCCGTGCGAAAGCACGGGGAACCTCCCTCAAGTACCGACACTGGCCTGGCTGAAAGATTGGCGAACTTGTAAAGTGTAATTAATCCCGGCTAATCTTACCTTTTAGGGTTTGAAGGAAGATTTGATAAAAACAGTGGGAGATATCCTGATTAGATAAGATAATAACCAATCTAATCTTGCAAGAGCATACGCTAAAGTGTTTTCTTCTCTCTCTCTCTCCAGGTAGCGACCCTGTCAGGCCTTAATCAAGATAATAATATGGATGTATTGACTGAACCTGCTTATTATACTGAGTAGGGGAACGTTGGTCCCGTTCTTTCTTATAAGTGTTATAAGACTGAACAGGGAATAGGAGAATATCTGGATTCTTACGCCGCCCAAATGAAAAATATGCATGTTGATGCACCTTCTTCGGGTGTGTTAGTTATTTAGAACAGTTTCTCAGTTCACCCTACGTCCTGGGTATTAGATACCGGATCGGGATCCCACATATGTAAATTTTTACATGGGCTACGTAAAGGTAGAGAACTGAGATAGGGTGATCATTCCATACAAGTAGGGAATGGTGCAAGTGTTGCAGCCAAAGCAGTTGGCGAATATCACCTTGTATTGCCAAGTAGTAATACACTGATTCTGAATGAGTGCTATTATATACCGAACATGATGTGCAACATTATATCAATTTCTTTATTAAGTAAAGAAGGATATAATTTTGTAGTAATGGATAATGTTATGAACATCTTCCTAGATCAAAAGTTGATTGGATCATGCTCGTTACATAATGGCATATTCATTTTCAATCAAAATACAGTCCTTAATGTACAAAACACACACAAAAGGAAGAGTTCAGAAATGAACGAATCCTTCTTGTGGCATTGTAGACTTTGTCATATCAATGCGACACGGCTAGCTAAGTTACATAAGGATGGATATTTGAATTCGTTTGAATTATCATCTTATGATACTTGCTATTCATGTCTCAAAGGAAAAATGACCAAAGCTCCATTTAGTGGACACGGAGAAAGAGTTACGGAACTCTTAGGACTGGTACATAGTGATGTATGCAGTCCCATGTCTACACACGCCAGGAACGGTTCTTCCTACTTCATTACATTCACTGACGATCTCTCTAGATACGGACATGTGTTCCTGATGAAACACAAGTCTGAAGCTTTTGAGAAATTCAGAGAATATAAGCACGAAGTAGAGAACCAAACGGGAAAAAGTATTAAGATCCTTCGATCTGATCGAGGAGGAGAATACTTGAGCAATGAGTTCCTATATTATCTAAAAGAGAATGGGATTCTCTCTCAGCTTACTCCTCCTTATACACCACAGCATAACGGTGTATCGGAGCAGAGGAATCGCACCCTATTAGATATGGTGCGCTCTATGATGAGTGATGCTGAGTTACCTATTTCCTTTTGGGGATATGCGCTTGAGACAGCAGCATACCTATTGAATCAAGTTCCGTCTAAATCTGTACCTACCACACCATATGAGATATGGAGTGGGAAGAGACCATATTTTAAACGAGTTAAGATATGGGGTTGTCCGGCCTATGTCAAAAGGAAAAATCCGGAAAAACTCGAGGCATGATCAGTTCTTTGCAAGTTTGTGAGATATCCAAAGAATTCTCAAGGATATTTTTTCTACCACGCTGAAGAACAAAAAATATTTGTTTCTCAATATGCCACCTTTTTAGAAAAGGAATTTCTTGCAAAAGAAATTAGTGGCAAAGAGGTAGAGTTGGAAGAGGTTCCAGCACCGCAAACTACAACTGATGATTTATTGGAACCAGAGGATTCAGTAGTACCCGACGAACCCCAGACTCTCCGCCGATCTAGTAGGGTTTCTCGTCCACCTGAGAGATACTACGGTTTTCTCATTGATGGTGGAAGCAAGGACTGCATTATGGAAGATGATGACCCAACTAGCTTCGAGTGGGGACTCTGTGAAATGGCTGGATGCAATGCGATCTGAGATGGAATCCATGTACACCAACAAAGTATGGAGTTTGGAAGTTGCTCTTGAAGGGTTAAAACCCATTGGGAGCAAGTGGATCTTTAAGAAGAAATTTGGTGTAGATGGAAAAGTGGAGACTTTCAAAGCTAGACTTGTAGCAAAGGGTTTTCGTCAACGACCAGGTGTGGATTATGACGAAACCTTTTCTCCAGTGGCTATGCTTAAGTCCATCCGGATCTTACTTACCATTGCTTCATTCCATGACTACGAAATCTGGCAAATGGATGTTAAGACCGCCTTTCTAAATGGTGATTTAGAAGAGTACGTGTACATGACTCAGCCAGAGGGCTTCGTAGATAGTGGGAGCAGCGGAAAGGTGGTTAAGCAGGCATCACGGAGTTGGAACATCTGTTTTGATGTGGTAGTCAAAGAGTTTGACTTCATCAAAAACGTAGATGAACCTTGTATTTACAAGAAGGTTGAAGAGAGTAAGGTTGTCTTCCTCGTATTGTACGTGGATGACTTACTCTTGATAGGAAATGATGTTCCAATGCTGCACCCAGTCAAGCTCTTCTTATCACATAGATTCTCAAAGAAAGATCTTGGTGATGCCTCCTGCATATTGGGGATAAGGATCTATAGAGATAGATCCAAGAGGATACTGGGATTGTCCCAATCCAGGTACATTGACACCATACTAAAAAGGTTTAGTATGGAGGAATCCAAGCGTGGGAACCAACCCACGATCTCTGGACTCACTCTCTCCAAAGAGATGTCTCCCAAGACTGATTTGGAGAGAGCTCGCATGCAAGGGATATACTATGCTTCGGCAGTAGGCTCTCTCATGTACGCGATGCTATGTACCAGACCCGATGTGGCATACTCACTAAGTGTAGTGAGTAGGTATCAAGCAGATCCAGGAGAGAATCACTGGACAGCCGTGAAGAATATTCTCAAGTACTTGAGAAGAACTAAGGAGATGTTCTTGGTGTGTGGTAACGGAGAACTCCTGGTGGAATCCTTTACCGATTCAAGCTTCCAAAGTGATAAGGACGACTCTAAGTCGCAATCGGGATTTGTCTTTACCCTAAATGGAGGGGCGGTTTGTTGGAAGAGTTCCAAGCAAGAAACCGTGGCAGACTCGACGATGGAGGCTGAATACATCGCTGCCAACGATGCTGCCAAAGAGGCTGTCTGGATGAAGAAGTTCAACACTGAACTTGGTGTGGTTCCTTCCATTAAACATCCAATACCTTTGTATTGTGATAACAATGGAGCTGTGGATTTGGCCAAGGATCCTAGGTCCCATCAGAAATCCAGACATATTCTGAGGCGGTATCACCTAATCCGGGAGATAGTTGATCGCCGCGAGATCGAGGTTAGGAGAGTTGACACGAAGGACAACACTGCGGATCTACTCATGAAGGCCATTCCCCAGATACAGTTTGAGAGATTATTCGGGATGTTGGGTATGAGATACTACAACACCTGGCCCTGGTGAAAGTGGGAGATTGTTAGTTATATATATGCCCTAGAGGCCATTGTTGTACATATGATGTATATTATAATGGATGCTTGGATATATATATAGAGGAATTTATTGCTCGTCATGATAGTATGCTATTTGGTTTCACTTTGTCTTAATATGTTGACTTGTATTAGTTTACTGTCTTGCTCTCATATATTGATAAAGCCCTTAGGATATGTACTCGATTACCGGGACTGTGATGAGATCACACTAGTGGGGCCAGGGTAGTCAAAGAGTACATCCTATAATTGTTCCTAGTCGAGGGTGTGTCGAGACAGGGCATCGATACACCAGAGTAGACTAGCGTATACACATCTTGACCCATATGATGGGCGATGGATGATCCCATATCCATCGGTGTTTGACATCAAGGATGGTGTACGGGTGCTCAGTGGAGACTGGGTACAATGGACGGACTCGCCGAGAACTCCCAGATGGTGATATACCACACGTCAGATGGCAGTTCTCCGGTGACACTGGTACAGGGTAGTCTGTAGACCCGAGATCGTCATAGAGTCTTGTGTGATTCCCACTGTGCTTTGATTTCCACCTTACCACGTCCAAGAGGGCGTGCAAAGCGGTGGCTTTTGGGTACAGTCCCGAATCACAAGGAGGCAATGAGCGATAGGAGGGGTTTCGTCTCTCCCGGTATAGGGAGTTGATGTTGTGCTGTGTTCGATTGGCTATAACTGGAAGTCCCTGGCTAGGGCTGATATGGAGTGCTGCTGGTAAGAGTTATCAGTAGTTTCTCGACCCGTTATGAGCCTTATATCGACACGACTTATCGGTTACTGGGGTCTGACATATCCTACCCCTAGACCAGATATGCAACATATCAGACGAAAAGACCGGACTGTACGGGAGTGTTATTGATTGGATTCACAGGAGAATGTACATGCTTGATTGTTGATCTTCTGATCGCTCAATACCTCGGTGGCTGTTACGTTTAGCTGACCTCTTGCAGCTTGTGGGTGTTTGATATGATCATCACCTACTGCCGGCATATTGACGATTCTTTAGAGTCCTACACAGAGGTTTCCGGGCTCAGGCAAAACGGAGTAGGAGCACATATGTGATATGTGCGGGACCAAGAATAATACGTTATGAGATACCGTATTCTATTCGCGCGATATGAGATATCGGCCTGGTATATGTGATATAGCCGGGTCATCGGATAAAGTGTTGATTCGATGAAATGGCACTTGTTATATTAGTCGGTTATATATAATATAGCCGGGTTAACGGATCAAGTGTTGATTCGATAATTTAATGTATAATTATATATGTGATATATTACGTTACGTTAACTAATATAAGCTAACTTTATTGATTCATTTTCTCACGGAATAATACATTGATATATATGCGGTATATGTTAATTGTATTATTTTCTTTTGTTACAAAATATATTGTATATGTGATATATAATATTGTAACATGTTAGGGTTACAAATTTAACAATGGTTTAGGATTTAAACTTGGTTAGGGTTTGGATTAGGGCTAGCTTTTGCATGAAGCTTCCATGAAGCTTCATGAAGCTTTGACTTTATCCTTAAGCTTGATATTTTGTGAAGATATTATTTAACCCAATCCAAACCTCAACCTCTAGTTAATTCTCTACATGAGTTAACTCTATCATCCTTAACTCATGGTTAGATTTGTAACCACTACAAAAATTCATTGTTCATCACAAAAGGAATTATCCATTCATTTTTCTCCTTCTTCAACCTTAAGCTTTGTGAAAGCTTTCTAGTTTTTCATTTTGTGGTGAATAAAAGTGAGAATTTTAAAACAAAAGAGAGCAATATTCCTACTCCATCATCCTCATCTAATCTAGCCAATTAGATTAGGGTGTTCACCTCTTTAGAGAGAGAGAGAGAGCTTGAGTTATAGAAACTTCAAGGTAGATCATCGGAGAAAAGGAAGACTACAAGCTAGCATGGATCGTTCGAGTTGTGGAGCCTCTCTTGAGTCTGGGAGATCATGGATCGTGGCGAAGGGACTTATACTCGGAGCTTATGAAGCGAAGGAGCGGACTACAAAGGTTGTAATCCCTCACTTTTTGTTGTAAAGATGTTTACATTCATGTGAAACCCTAATAATCTAGCAAAGATCCCGGCTTTGGGTTGTTCGGCACGTCTAAAATTTTATTCGGGCATGGTTGATGGCTTCTTGACCCTTGTAAGAGTGCCTAGAACCCTACACGAAATGAGCAATACCTGTCTTAGAATATGTCTGGATATCTGATGAGACCCAGTTCACAAATGAAATCCAAATCCAGCAAACTTCTTAGACTGTATCGTCAACTGAATTTAATTAGTATCCTGCGCCATGCCTCCCTCATTATTTGCTTGGACTAACCGTCCAAACTACTGCCCTTGTCAGAGGGAAAACTATAACCTTGACAGTCACTCTGTCAACCAGGTGTTCATACCATAATTTTGCATTGTTATATTCCCCATTCATCGTCATTTTACAAATAAACAGGTGCTTTTGATCCATATCTGACAGGTTCTCGGAATAAAAACAGTGAAAACAATGAAAAGACGATACAAAAGTGAGACTACGAACAACAAATGGAAAGATCTTGATCATGCCTACAGTTTGAAGACTAAACGAAGTTCAATGAACAAGTTCACAAAGTACAGAGGCAGCGCAAGGTTCAAGACTTCGACACGAAGCAAACGGTAAAGTCCACGACATTATTCACTGTGGAAATCTGGAAGAAATCTAGAAGCCAATCTGAGAAAACAACTGAAGAAAACAGAAGGAAAAATGCAACAGAAGAAACCCTAAAAATTGCAGCCCACAAGCGCACTAAATGGCCGCGGAACCGTGGCTAAACCAGGCTTTTGGCCGCGGTTCCGCGGCCATAAAAAGCCTGTGACGGTGCAAAAATGCTGTGGACATGAGGCGGCGCATTGACTAGGTCTTCTTTAGGGGTAAAATTGTAAATGCAGACGTGAATCGATTGTAATCCTAGGGTTTCTATGATCTATAAATAGAAACCCTAAAACCTTTTTTAGGTTATGCCTCTTCTTGTGCCTCATTTTATATCTAAAATTCAGATCTGTAAATTTCTGCAATGTATGAAGAGAGCATCAAATAAAGTAAGTAGTTTTTTTTATTTCCATGCCCTAGGTAATTTTCATTCTTCCCTAGTATAATTTTCATTATCTTTCCTAGGTAATTTTTATTATCCACCCTAGTTAATTAGTTTAGAACTTGTATTTCAATTCCCTAATGAGTGAGTAGTCTCCTCGCTTTTTTAGGGTTAGATTTGGGGAAGGCTTGAGAGATGAAGATCTCTCACCCCTTTCTTGCCCATCATACGTTTTTATAGGACTCCATGCATACGTGCACACACTGCTCCTTACGGCACCCTATCCCAAGAGGTAGCGGTGATACCGTAGTATAAAGGACCGGTTGAGCATGTTTTCCATGGAGGTTAGGGTAAGAATTAAGAAAGGAAGGACAAGAACCTAGAGGAAGAAACATTGTTTCTTCCCGATGGTACTAATCCACTTTATTAATTATTACCATAACACCTCATAGATCTTAATTAGAGCATAGAAAGTGGTGAGGAATATTGACTCTCCAAATTTAACCTAAACCTAACCCTAGCAAGATTTTAGTCTAAATCAATCTTAGTTTTTAGATTTAATCAATCCGACAACAATTGGAATTAACTCGTTAGAACAATTAGGAAATACACAACATCCCTTTGGACCGACCCGTACTCACCGGCCAGCTACCAGGCGACGCCGTTCTTGATTGCGGTTATAAATATTCTTTGATCAATCAAATGGCGTCGTTGCCGGGGACGACGTTGTTATTTTCTTTTTGTAATTTCGGGTTAATATAAATCAAAAATATCATAAAAACTGAAAAATAAAAAATATAAAAATTTATCATCTTGTTATTTTGTAAAGGGTATTTTCGTTTGAATTGTTCAGGATCGAAGAACAAATTCAGATCTGGAAAAATCCAGAGATCAAAAAAGAAAAAGGAGGATCTGAAAAACAGAGGAAAATAATAACAGAGGAGCAGAAGAATTTTCAGGAACCGACCCGCATAGGAGACCGCGGAACCGTGACGGGAGGCGCGTTTTGGCGGCGGAACCGCGGCGGTGCTGCGTCATCGCGTGGAAAAATCACTGTAAGTTTTCTCTTTCCTCCTCTGAAACCCCTGATATCTCCTCTGTAAATTTGACTGGAGGATTCTTTGCGCTAAAAAACTTCTCCCTTTCTCAATAACTTGATCTTGTGCATGATTCTTTGCGCCGAGCTTAAAAAAATTGTAAGTGATTGTGTTTACTGCTTTGCATATTTTAAAACTGACTTTAAGGGGCTTTTACACCAATCCAGATTGGGTGTGGATTTCATTACCCTTCCCAGGGCCCCAGAAATCACATAAGGCATATTGCATTGACCATCAATTAATTAAAAAAAGATTAGACTCAGCCCTAAGGACTTCGCGCTCAATAGGACAAAGGAATAGTTGTAGACATCAACCGTTGATCCTAACCTGACTTTGTGGTGCCTGGGCTAGACAGGTAGTGAAAGGTAAGTTTAAAAGGCCCGTCTCACGGTGATTCGTGAGCGGATCCCTCCTTTCTCTACTTGTGCTTACCTGGAAACAATTGGCGGTGAAGAGGCAGTTTGAGGTCCTACTTCTTGCCCTTTGGAACAGTTAGGAGCTGTCTAGCTGACATAGGTGACCCTAGATCTAGGCCTGATTGTGCATTTGTGGTTGAACAAGTGTCTAAGCCTTTTATTGAAAATCTTTTTGCAAAAAGATCCATAAAAAAAAGAAGAAAACATAAAAAGAACATTTTTTTTAAAAAAAACTTGCAACTTGTCGCTGAGAAATCCGTGCACCCCACATTCTTTTTCTTCTCCTTTCTTACATCATGGGTACCCCACCTCACAAAACTCTAGCCGAACTTTGGTACCCTCATCCAAACATTGCTTCATACGCGAATTGTTTTGGTCGAATTACGGACGACCCCTTCATACCCAAAATTTCTTTGAAAGATCGAATAGAAACGTCTAGGAGAAACAGTTCGACTCCACAATCCACTTTATATTAACCATGTCAACCTTCACAACCTTCTTACGTTGATACTCCTTTTTCGAGTCCTGTTGTAACTCCAAAACTGTAACATTTCAATAAAATAAAATATTATTTTTGGGAATTTTTATAATTTAATATTATTTTAATGAATATTTTAATATTCCGGTATAATTAAATACCGATAAATGGGAAAAATTTTGGAAAAATTATAGAAAATTCTAAAATAGGGTATTTTATGGAATTTTGCCATTTTTAAGTTTTTATGATTAGTTTGAAACTAATTTAGTGCTAATCGCGATTAAAAATCGCTAATTGAATTTTTGGCATTTTTGTGCAAAACATGCACATATCAATTTTTCTGTGCTCTACACTTGTGCATTTCTACCCTATCAATTTGGGTTTACTATTTGAGTGAGAAGGATTTAGAGGGAAAAGAAAAAGAAAAGAAAAGGAAAGGGGAATAGAGAAATAGGTATGGTGAGAGTGAGAGAGTAGATGAGGGTGTTTGACTTGGCCATTCCCTCTTGTTTCCTCCTCTCATTTTTCCCCCCTATTTCATTTGCTGCTGCTGCTGCTGCTGCTGCTGCTGCCCTCCTCTTCCTCCACCTTCAAACCCCCATTACTCCATGAATATCACTCCAAAACCTCACCTTCATTTCACAAAAAGTGTGCACAAGCTCAAAACCAACACATTGGACCAAGGAAGCAAGGATTTTGGCCACTAGGGGCAACTCAAGAAAATTCTTGAGTTTCCAAATGAGGTATTTTCTGGACCATTAGCTTAGTTTATGCATTACCTTTACCCCCATGTTTAGATTGAATCGATATTGTGTGTTTTGATGAACTTTGGGAAATTCAAGTTAGGGTTTAGCGTTTGATCTGAAATCAAAGATGAATTGAGGTGTAATTAGATGCTACAACCCCTGTTGGGATGTTACAAGGGACGGAACCAGAGACAAAAACCAAGAATACGGATTTATAGAATCGATATCGGGAAAAACTGTAATTCTGCAAGTGTTTTTGGAGATCTGCTATCACCCGAGCCACCTGAAAATAAAATTGGTTTGACAGTAAGATGTGCAGGCACCTAGGAACCACCACCCAAAGCCCTAGCCCCTAATTCCTTTTTCTGGCCGCAGATAAATTCCTTCTGGCCGCAATTTGCGGCCAGATCAGGTTGGAACCCCCTCGTTTTTGGTTCAGGGCCCTATCTCCAGTAAATTTGACCTTTGGTATGTGGAATTTTGACTGATTCCATATAGGATAGAATCTGGGGTAGTTTTCTTGTGTTGGCGCATTTTTTACGACTTGTTTTAGCATGGATTTTGGTATTTGGTGATTCGTTTCTGTCGGGTGGCGTTTGAACGTCAACGGCAAAGGGTTACTGATCGTGTTTGCATGTGAGACTATAGGTTTTTACCTATGAGAGTAGAGTGTGCCGTTTTGGTTTCCGATATGATTTTCATATGCTTTAGTGTCTGTGATATCCTTGTAGGTACTCCACGTGACGTCGAGGCATTGAAGATAAAGATGGCGACATCGGCATCGGCATACAAGAAGCAAGGTGAGTAGATTTATATCTACGGGGAGAAGTCGGGTAGATGGCGTATAGCACCCCCGCAGTTCGTGGTGATGTGTACGAATACGTATACACACATATATATTGATTATATATTGTTTGAGATTATTGATGATAAAGTTGGATATTTGGCGTGATTGGATTGGTTTAGTATTGTGAAACCCTAGAGTAGTGGTTGCACCACACATACACACACACCCATACTTGCATACCTTCTTCTTTCATATGTGCGTATATGGGATTATATTTATGTGTTCACATGGGTATGGGACTATCTGATCATATACAGGATTTGAGGATAGTACTTTGGATTTGAGGTGAGTCGATGAGATTTGATTTGAGACCGTGAGATCGGTGATATGGCAGGATTCGTATTTGAGATACGTCATGATGTTATAGCGGATCGTTGGACGACGATACCGTGTGAATGGTGATACATAGAATAGCTGACTTATGATCGAGACATGAGATATGATATGCTAGGATATTTATAATAGGCCTCATTGGGCGGTGTATACCTCTTTATGATGATATGTGGTGATGACATCGGTTTGTATCAGGCTGTAGATTAGCAGTCAGATCAGGACTACTGATGATATCAGTATTGTACTAGACATAGATCAGTACCCCGGATTATAATATTTGATAATGAGGATACCAGAGGAAAATATGATGAATGTGATATTGAGCCGTACCCAGATTTGAGGATGCCGTACGACGGATTTACGTACGAGCTATATATTGATGATGGATCCGCACTCATGACTTGGGAATGTCTGATTATAGATATGGTATCGGATGTGATATTATTGAGGCGTGATCACTGACTAATATATACATGTATGTATATGTATCGACTCAGATGTTAGACGGTTTCCTTACCCTTAATTCAGCTTGTTAGTTCAGCCGTATAGTAAGTGTAGTTGTCAGACTAGATTAGATTCCGACCTATTTCAAAAACTAACGGATCGCGGGTATTTTAAACGACAGGTCAAGGGATTCTGCGGATATTTCAAAAGACTTATCTTTTCTTAAAAACACCATAGCCCTTATTTTCAAAACACCGCGATTCGTGTTATTTCAAATGGCACCACTGTAGAACTCATATGTTATTAAATACAGATTAGTTATCGTTGTGTCTAGTATTCAGCTCCCGCACATTATAGCTGTTCGCTCTACATCGCATACATATGTTGTGATTTCATATTCCATTGTTGATATCATGTTGTTAGGACACCAGCACCATTACCGATGATGCGTATGTACCACATACACTTACTTGCCGGCTCACACACATCTTCATCGGTAATTGCCATGTCATGTACACTTAGAAAATACTATTGCATTGACATAGCTTCTTAGCTAATAGTTTAGACATAATATTAGTGTACTTGCCTTATATGCTAGTTTAGACATTGTAGTTATTACTTGCCGCTTCATGCATGTTATTATTCACCGTTATGCCGCATTCATGGATTTTATGCCTATATTCACTGTTTACATGCTATTGAGGATTTGGATCTGGATTTTCATGAGATTTCTTGGATTTGGGGGAAAACCGCAAAAACATTTATAAACTTCTTTTCTCTCTCTTTTTAAATGAAAAGTGTGGTTTTCCCATGATGTATGAGTCGTCCACCATGAGTTTGCTGATGGATTTCGAGACCCGATTCGAGGAGTTGGATGAACTGTTTCGGGTACATGGTGGGCCCGTTAAGGTACCCCGAGGCAAGAAGTTTGAGTAGTTGACGATGAGCCTGGCAGGGGAGCACTACCGACCGATGATTTTACCCGACGTGTCGGATATCCGGAGGATACCGTCGTGGTCTTAAGATTGATGGTAGGGGCCGGTCTGGACTGACGTCGCCCTAGATAGTGAGATTGAGACATTGAGATTTTGAGACATCGAGGTACTGAGATTGATGATCCAGGCTAGTCCGGATAGCCGGAGCCTGAGATATTGAGATATTGGGATTTATGTTTTGTGTCGATGCTAGACACTATTTATGCTGATTTCATTTATGATACCTCGTTTTGAAACTACAGAAATCTCTCTAAATTATGAAAGCAGTTTCTTCATTTACATGTATTCTGTTTTCATGCATTCATACCTCATCCATATGATATATTGCTACCTGAGGCACTGACACGAGCACTTGGTATTACCGTTGTTTAGATGTATACCCTTGCCATTGTTATAGGCTTCAAATTATATATTTGAGGATATATTATGATCGTATGACTTAGGATTGCGTTGTTCATGCGATTTCTGTTCGTAGATGTTTTCTACTCACGAGTTGGAAACTCACCCCCGTTGTGCCACAGTTTCTTACAGGTTTTGCCGTACAGGTTTCATTACGGCTTTGCTGGCACTGCTTCTTTTTCGGGTGACTTGCTAGTATGTGGATTTACTTGTATCGTACCCATCATTATACCTTGTATATTATTATTCTGTTGTATCTAGAAGTTCCATAAACCAAACATGTATTTATTTGAGATAGAGACCAGTGATGTTTATTCATTCAACCTTAGAGTCGGGCGTTGTATTTCTCTGGATTTCATGCTGTTTTGAGTTTCCTTTTCTGTTGTGATCCTCGCCCTTCGGCGTTGTATATTATATTTCTTGCGTAGTTGTGACCGTCGTTAGACGAAGAGCTAGCTCCCGCTTGGGGATGTATTTTTCATTATATATGCCTTATCATGTTTTGTACCCGTTGGGGTCAGTTTTTACAAAGGGAACTCTGCCGAAATTTTTAGAAAAGACTTGTGATTTTAAAAATGCATATTTTGGCATAGGTTGCAAACTACTTGATTTAAATTGGTTTTCCTTCACTCTACTACTTTTCTTGGTTTGGATTTCTGGGTTTTCGGCTTACTTAGATTACGTACGCCTCGAGACGTTTCGTAGTTTAAGTGCCGGTCATATTCCGTACTTTCGGGACGTGACAAAGTTAGTATCAGAGCGTTAGGTTTTACCTTCGGAGCGTAGGATGACCCTTGGTTGATGGAGTAGGTAGCTTGAGTAGAGTGGCGTACCGTACGTATGTTCCGCGACATATTTACGATACGATACTCCACTTAAGAAGCCTTAGGATATACATTTCTTTGCTCAGTATTATATTCATTCATGATCTAGCCTCATCGGTACCAGTTATGCTTTTGCTGCCACGATTACGGGCAGGAAGAGCTACGGCTAGAGTTGCGGTCAGCACGAGCTCGTTATGAACGAGGACTGACCAGGGCGTAATCCCGGCGACACACGATTGTAGAGATGTGTCTTTTTATGGTGTTTTTGCACCACGAGCGTTGGATGGATCGCTATATGAGATTACTCGGATGTGCTGATCGGCACCAGAGGATTGGGCCACTGATAGAGGCCAATCGGATTTTGATGACCGTTGATGTATTGATTATTTATGATGATTGAGGCACTGTTCAGCGTGCAGACGAGTGAGCCAGTTGTTGCTGCGAACAACGAGATATCGCCCCAGATGTTGGAGCTATTGCAGTACGAGTAGTACTAAGAGATGATAGAAGGTCGCTAGCCACCGAGGATGAATGACTAGGACATGTGGTTCGTTCGCTACCCCAATGCGAGGTCATCAGAGAGATTGATTCCAGCTAGAGACGACTTCACTCGGATACGTTGAGAGTGGATAGAGGCGATCGAATGTCAGAAACCTATTATTCCTAGTTTAAAGTATTCGAAAAGACATGCAGGCAATTCTATGGACCCTCTAGAAGAATGAAACCCTAACTCGACATAATGACCGTGTGAAAGCCGTTGAAACTTAGGGTTTGCGGCAGTTCCGTGGCGCTATTAGAGAGGCTTGGGTTTGCCCTTTTACGGCTGGACCATCGATGCTGTGGTATGTACTCGATACTATTAAACTGTACCCAAGATGTTGAACTCTTGGGGGATTATGAGGTTTTGACGAATCAATCAAATGGTTCGACTTCATTCGGATGCCAGGTGGTGAGATGCACTTCTTGGGAGACTCCAGATACGAGGATAGCCGTTGGAGCTCAGTCCATGCAGCCACGACGAGACGAGTCCGAATCAGTCGACATTAGAGCAGAGTGAAGTAAAGAGTTCGCAAGAGATTTCGACGAGATGGCGTCCCACTCCACTGACATTAGAAATGCGATACGCATGCCTAGGCATTGTACTTGGATATACCTTCCAGAAGGAGTCGCGATGAGTATGCAGTCGTTTCGGAACAAGAAACAGATATAGTAAAGGACGGTGACTTCCGGACAGTTCGGCAGAAATGAGATTTGGGAGAGACCTCGACAGGACCTTTCTGGAATAAATTACAAGAAGACTTGGACCCAGGAGTGGTCATGTTATGCACACCAGCAGGCCAGAGTTCAGGATCGTCGACGAGACATGCTATGAGTGACCACAACAGTTGTCCAGAGATTTTTGGAGGATGTGCTTGAGCGGGACTATTCCGCCATACTTGATTTCGGTATTTTTGGCGATTGATTTTGATGATTGAGTTTCATGATATTTGTTTTCATGTACCATGGTTTCACCTACGGAGTATTTACGATTTTTGCACAGTTGTTGCACTTGATATCGTTTTCGTGCCTTGGTTTCACATGTTTATGATTTTATGGGTTTCATACAGTTGAGTTGATTTGTGCATATGTACGCACACGATTTGGTTTTTGCACTCGGTATAGTTCACATATGCTTGCAGTGCAGTGATACGCAGTTTGTGCACTTAGATGCACTGGACTTCGATTTCGATTGTGATGTTCGATAATTGTTTTGTGCACTTTGTGCACTTGATTGGATTTTGCGCATGTTCGGCGCTTGATATTGGATTTCATGATTTCGTGCATGATGGATGCACCTGATTTGGGTTTTCGCGCATGTTGGGCGCATGCTATGAGATGCGATTTTGGTGCACACCAGATGCACTAAATCGAGATTCTTCGTGCATGTCAGATGCACCTGTTTTTGCTGTCAGGCACACCTGTTGCCCTTGACAGATGTTGTGTGCACACCCGTTGCACCTAGATGTTGTTTCTGTGCACATGTATGGCACATATATGGATTTTGATTTCCGTGCGCACCAGACGCACGTAGTATTCATATGCATATTTTGGGATTGATTTCTTATGGAGCGGTACGTTTTTGTGATGTTTTATTATTGTTTTCGTACTGAGCAGGACAAGTCAGATGACATAACCTCAGTATATTTTGCATGCATTGATAGATTTCAAAGGGATTTCCAAAAGCGAGCTATAGTCTCAGTATTTACCTATGTGTCCGATATGACACGAAACGTTTAAAACAAGGAAACCCATCTAAATTGTTTACAAAACAGCGGAACGTACATATTAAACAAAAGATATATACGTATATGGTTATTTTGTTACGATAGACGTCCGCCGCTGTGTCGTGTTATGCGCATTGCACAGCGACTTTAAAAGATTTGGCATGCATTTCCTTCAGACATTTACATGTATAGATTTGATATTTACATGTATAGTTCCGAGTTATATCACATTGGTCTTGCTTTGGATTTGGCATTCGTGTCCTTACCATGACTCCGATGATTGTAGGACGCTTGACGGAGTTTTGATTTTGAGTTATCTGGTCATTACTCATGCGCATGCATTGCGCTGCGATGCGTTTTATGTATTGATGATTTCGGAGCCCGACGACTTGGACATTTTATTGAAATGTTTTAGAATTTGGGGGTTTAAATTTAAATTCGGGGACCGAATTTCTTTAAGGAGGGAAGATTGTAACATTTCAAAAAAATAAAATATTATTTTTGGGAATTTTTATAATTTAATATTATTTTAATGAATATTTTAATATTCCGGTATAATTAAATACCGATAAATGGGAAAAAATTTGGAAAAATTATGGAAAATTCTAAAATAGGGTCTTTTATAGAGTTATGCCATGTTTAAGTTTTTATGATTAGTTTGACACTAATTTAGTGCTAATCGCGATTAAAAATCAATAATTGGATTTTTGGCATTTTTGTGCAAAACATGCACATATCATTTTTTTTGTGCTCTACACTTGTGCATTTCTACCATATAACTTTGGGTTTACTATTTGAGTGAGAAAGATTTAGAGGGAAAAGAAAAAGAAAAGAAAAGGAAAAGGGAATAAAGAAATAGGTATGGTGAGAGAGAGAGTAGGTGAGGGTGTTTGACTTGGCCATTCCCTCTTGTTTCCTCCTCTCATTTTTCCCCCTCTTTCTTTTGGTGCTGCTGCTACTGTTGCCCTCCTCTTCCTCCACCTTCAAACCCCCATTACTCCATGAATATCACTCCAAAACCTCACCTTCATTTCACAAAAAGTGTGCACAAGATCAAGACCAACACATTGGACCAAGGAAGCAAGGATTTTGGCCACTAGGGGCAACTCAAGAAAATTCTTGAGTTTCCAAATGAGGTATTTTCAGGACCATTAGCTTAGTTTATGCATTACCTTTACCCCCATGTTTAGATTGAATCGATATTGTGTGTTTTGATGAACTTTGGGAAATTCAAGTTAGGGTTTAGCGTTTGATCTGAAATCGAAGATGAATTGAGGTGTAATTAGAGGCTACAACCCCTGTTGGGATGTTACAAGGGACTAAACCAGAGACAAAAACCCAGAATACGGATTTATTGAATCGATATCGGGAAAAACTGTAATTCTGCAAGTGTTTTTGGAGATCTGCTATCACCCGAGGCACCTGAAAATAAAATTGGTTTGACAATAAGATGTGCAGGCACCTAGGAACCACAACCCAAAGCCCTAGCCCGTAATTCCTTTTTCTGGCTGCAGATAAATTCCTTCTGGCCTCAATTTGCGGCCAGATCAGGTTGGAACCCCCTCGTTTTTGGTTCAGGGCCCTATCTCCAGCAATTTGACCTTTGGTATGTGCAATTTTGACTGATTCCATCTAGGATAGAATCTGGGGTAGTTTTCTTGTGTTGGCGCATTTTTTACGACTTGTTTTAGCATGGATTTTGGAATTTGGTGATTCGTTTCTATCGGGTGGCGTTTGAACGTCAACGGCAAAGGGTTACTGATCGTGTTTGCATGTGAGACTATAGGTTTTTACCTATGAGAGTAGCGTGTGCCGTTTTGGTTTCCGATGTGATTTTCATGTGCTTTAGTCTCTGTGATATCCTTGTAGGTATCCCACGTGACATCCAGGCGTTGAAGATAAAGATGGCGACATCGGCATCGGCACACAAGAAGCAAGGTGAGTAGATTTATATCTACGGGGAGAAGTCGGGTGGATGGCGTATAGCACCCCCGCAGTTCATGGTGATGTATACGAATACGTATACACACATATATATTGATTATATACTGTTTGAGATTATTGATGATAAAGATGGATATTTGGCGTGATTGGATTGGTTTAGTGTTGAGAAACCCTAGAGTAGTGGTTGCACCAAACATACACAAACACCCATACTTGCATACCTTCTTCTTTCATATGTGCGTATATGGGAATATATTTATGTGTTCACATGGGTATGTGACTATGTGATCATATACAGGATTTGAGGATAGTACTTGGGATTTGAGGTGAGTCGATGAGATTTGATTTGAGATCGGTGATATGGCAGGATTCGTATTTGAGATACGTCATGATGTTATAGCGGATCGTTGGACGACGATACCGTGTGAATGGTGATACATAGAATAACTGACTTGTGATCGAGACATGAGATATGATATGCTACGATATTTATAATAGGCCGCATTGGGCGGTATATACCTCTTTATGATGATATGTGGTGATGACATCGGTTTGTATCAAGCTGTAGATTAGCAGTCAGATCAGGACTATTGATGATATCAGTATTGTACTAGACATAGATCAGTACCCCGGATTATAATCTTTGATAAAGAGGATACCAGAGGAATAATATGATGAATGTGATATTGACCCGTACCAAGATTTGGGGATGCCGTACGACGGATTTACGTACGAGCTATATATTAATGATGGATCCGCACTCTTGACTTAGGAATGTCAGATTATAGATATGGTATCGGATGTGATATTATTGAGGCGTGATCACCGTCTAATATATACATGTATGTATATGTATCGACTCAGATGTTAGGCGGTTTCCTTACCCATAATTCTGCTTGTTAGTTCTGCCGTATAGTTAGTGTAGTTGTCAGACTAGATTAGATTCCTACATATTTCAAAAACTAACGAATCACGGGCATTTTAAAAAACAGGTCAAGGGATTCTGCGGATATTTCAAAAGACTTATCTTTTCTTAAAAACACCGTAGCCCTTATTTTCAAAACACCGCGATTCGTGTTATTTCAAATGGCACCACTGTAGAACTCATATGTTATTAAATGCAGATTATTTATCGTTGTGTCTAGTATTCAGCTCCCGCACATTATTGTTGTTCGCTCCGCATCGCATACCTATGTTGTGATTTCATATTCCATTGTTGATATAATGTTGTTAGGACACCAGCACCATTACCGATGATGCGTATGTACCACGTACACTTACTTGCCGGCTCACACACATCTTCATCGGTAATTGCCATGTCACGTACACTTAGAAAATACTATTGCATTTACATAGCTTCTTAGCTATAGTTTAGACATGATATTAGTGTACTTGCCTTATATGCTAGTTTAGACATTGTAGTTATTACTTGTCGCTTCATGCATGTTATTATTCACTGTTATGCCGCATTCATGGATTTTATGCCTATATTCACAGTTTACATGCTATTGAGGATTTGGATTCGGATTTTCATGAGATTTCCTGGATTTGTGGGAAACCCGCAAAAACATTTATAAACTTCTTTTCTCTCTCTCTTTTTAAATGAAAAGTGTGGTTTTCCCATGATGTATGAGTCGTCCACCATGAGTTTGCTGATGGATTTCGAGACCCAATTCGAGAAGTTGGGTGAACCGTTTCGGGTACATGGTGGGCCCGGTAAGGTACCCCGGGGCAAGAAGTTCGAGTAGTAGACGTTGTGCCTGGTAGGGGAGCACTACCGACCGGTGATTTTACCCGAAGCGTTGGATATCCGGAGGATACCGTCATGGTCTTGAGATTGATGGTAGGGGCCGGTCCGGACTGACGGCGCCCTAGATAGTGAGATTGAGACATTGAGATTTTGAGACATCGAGGTACTGAGATTGATGATCCAGGCCAATCCGGATAGCCGGAGCCTGAGATATTGAGATATTGGGATTTATGTTTTGTGTCGATGCTAGACACTGTTTATGCTGATTTCATTTATGATACCTCGTTTTGAAACTACAGAAATCTCACTAAATTATGAAAGAAGATTCTTCATTTACATGTATTCTGTTTTCATTCATTCATACCTCATCTATATGATATATTGCTACCTGAGGCACTGATACGAGCACTTAGTATTACCGTTGTTTAGAGGTATACCCTAGCCATTGTTATAGGCTGCAGATTATATATTTGAGGATATATTATGATCGTTTGACTTAGGATTGCGTTGTTCATGCGATTTCTGTTCGTAGATGTTTTTTACTCACGAGTTGGCAACTCACCGCCGTTGTGCCACAGTTCCTTGCAGGTTTTGCCGTACAGGTTTCATTACTGCTTTGCTGGCACTGCTTCTTTTTCGGGTGACTTTCTAGTAGGTGGGTTTACTTGTATCGTATCCATCATTATAACTTGTATATTATTATTCTGTTGTATCTAGAAGTTCCATCAACGAAACATGTATTTATTTGAGATAGAGACCAGTGATGTTTATTCATTCGACCTTAGAGTCGCGCGTTGTATTTCTCTGGATTTCAAGCTGTTTTGAGTTTCCTTTTCTGTTGTGATCCTCGCCCTTCGGCGTTGTATATTATATTGCTTGCGTGGTTGTGACCGTCGTTTGACGAAGAGCTAGCTCCCGCTTGGGGATGCATTTTTCATTATATATGCCTTATCAGGTTTTGTACCCGTTGGGGTCAGTTTTTACAAAGGGAACTCTGCCGAAATTTTTAGAAAAGACTTGTGATTTTAAAATGCATATTTCGGCATAGGTTGCAAACTGCTTGATTTAAATTGGTTTTCCTTCACTCTACTAATTTTCTTGGTTTGGATTTCTGGGTTTTCGGCTTACTTAGATTATGTATGCCTCGAGGCGTTTCGTAGTTTAAGTGCCGGTCATATTCCGTACTTTCGGGACGTGACAAAAACCCATGTCTATCACTGAACATATTGAACAATCTCCTTACCGATACTTCACTGCTTTCAACACTTCCAGTTCTTGCGATCAACGAGTCCATTCACCTTTTTATCCAAATGTTGATCCTATTCATGTCCAACCATTCAATTCCTACCAGTCCTATACGACTTCCACACCTTCCCTAGACATTGCTTCTACACAACCATTTGGGAGTTTCACGTATTTTTCGGCACAATTTATTACATTTTAATACCACCCGTATTTTATCATTTTGTCAATAAACAGTGCTATTTAATCCATGTCTGCTCATTTATACAGAGTACAGGTACACAAACGGATACATGGGTTTTTGTACGCGACATGCACAAAATGACGGATTTTTAGTTGAACTGCAAACAAGACGGAATACAGATCCAGAATTGAAATGAGTTTGCAACATAAACATGTGTGTGTAGAAAGTTTTAGTGTGAAATGGTCCAACACATACTTGTGTGAACCTTTGTGAAGATGCATGAACCTTAGGAGCTGGTTTGGTACAATAATGATGAGTGGTGCAAGTGGTGAACATTTGATTGACATATGATTTGAAATGTGGACACACACTCACCCACTTCAACCCTTCTCTGTGATTTAGCTCCATAATTCACACGTATGCTACATATAAAAAATTGAAAATACCATGAGATACCCATTTGACCAGAAGACTACTGAAGCTTGGTGGGCCCCAGACTCAACTTCTCGGCCGCAAATATATTCAGTTTGGCCGCAAATTGCGGCCAAGTGGGCTCTATTTAGGCTCGTTCAAATTTTGCAGGTCCCAGGTGGTCACTTTAGTCTATTGTCACCTGCAACTTTTGCTTTTGATTTCTCTATAAATAGCAGATCCAGGCATGAGGCCAAGGGAGAACTTTTTTGCATACTTGTAAACTCTTGTTAAAATTCTTGTAGCTCTTGGAATTAAGTTGAGTTCTTTGCATTCCTCTGGTCTTGCAACCTCTCTTTTTGAGCTTGCAAGATTAGATTTTGGTAGTTGAACTCATTTTCATGTATTTTGAACCATTGCAATAAATCTCCATTTTATTCAAGTTTGATTCTTGTATCTCTTTTTCTTATTTTGTCATTCTTTTCATTATTCAGTTGTGTATTGCTATGATGATGTGTGAGTAGTTATTCTTGGGCTATGGTGAGGTAGGATGTGGAATGACTTTACTTCCAACCCCTCCATTTTGATTCTTGCATTTTTTCACTTCTTTTCTTAACATCGCAAGTTTATTATGTTTTGCTTGATAGGATATATCGTTTTGAATGGTTGCAAACCAAACCTTTAACATATATCCTATCCTTTCTTTACATTTTATCGTTGCTGTGTTACGATTTGAAGTAGGCGTGAATACGGAATTACGTTATGTGTCGCAACTAGCTAGATAGAATATATAGCATTCTTGCATATATTCTATGCTTGCTACTTCACTTAACTAAGTCCATATCCACTCCATCCTCAATCTCATTCTTGTTAGTTTCTGTTTTTCTAACATTGATATCATATTTCATCCCGATACATTTTCCGGATAAATACGGCATGCTTTCGCTATTCTAATGGAAACTAAAAAGAAATGAATCTTGAATCAAAATGGAGAGTTGGGGTTAAATGTCATATTTCACTCTTGCTGAACCTTAGCCTAAGTTTTCGTATCCCAAAACCTTGTTTCTTTTAGATATTACACTAAAACGTGACAAAACACCATTTTCCAACTTATTGATCCATAACTCAATTTGATGTCGTGATATCCACTCCTTGTGGTTCGACCCGTGCTTTCCGGCTTGCTTCAACGCACCGTGCACTTGCGTTATTTTTAAACTCGATACTCACGTCGTGCACTATTTTTCCGACAAAAAAACCGACATATCCGATATTGACCTTAATCTCCAAAAAGCACGTCACCGTGGGTTTCGAAATAGTTTTTGGCGCCGTTGCCGGGGACTGGCAACACCACGAAGATTATTTTGAGTTATCTATGTATATACTTTGTATAAAACAAACAAAACACCTCAAATATCCGACTTTTTGCTCTCAGTGTTTTCTGTTCTGCTGTTGATATTGTTGTGCTAAAAATATTTTGCAAACAGAAAGGGGATACTAAAAGAAATTTAAGAAGACACGGAGAAATTGGAGCAATATTACCAGGACCAGGCCGCAAATATATCCATATTGGCCGCAATTTGCGGCCTAACCCCGGTCTTTTGCCCCAAATTTTCTGTCACTTCTTTACTTCTCTGTTATTAGTCCATTTGTATATGCAAAATTGTATAATTTTATATCTACAGAACTTCGGCCATAAATATCGTATTATGCACTAAATATCGTATTTTTTTTCAAATTCCAGATTGCAACTGAAATACGAACTACAATCGTGCGGAGCTGAGAACAGAACTCTGGAGAAAGGCGTTACGAAGTTAACTGTGCCAAAGATCCGGGTAGATCGACCCGTACAAGCGAACACTCAAGTGATCACGGATCAAGTGAACGGGAGTTTCTAAACTCAAAAATTCTAGGTACGCATTTTTCTAACCCCTTCACCTCAAACCCGACGCTCCAATACTTCAATTTTGTGCAGGATTTCTTTCGCAAACTCCGCTGCACGAGTGCAACAAGAAACTAACCGTATTTTTTGCAGAGTGCCGCTTAAAAAAAATGATTGATTGATGATTTGAACAACTTTTATTGTTTGCGCATTGCATAAATTTAATACGGACTTAAGGGCAAAGAACCCCAACATGATACGGTAAGGGATTTCATCACCCTTCTCCATGGCCCACAAACCACAAAGAACGAGCATTTTCGCACCCTCATTAACTTTAAAAGAAATTAGACTTTCAGCCTCTAAGGACTTCGCGCTCACTATGGTAAGTTAAGTGTATTTCGAACACCGCCCATCGGTACATTGTTCCTGAAGTGTCTAGGAAAGTGTGAAAGGCGCAACCTCCGAAAGAGAGAAGGTTACTCTACTTAAGGAACCTCGCGAAAGCGAGGGAAAACCTCCCTTCCTCTCTGCACTTACCTGGCTTCTCGATCAATCTATCTTGGGCCCGTTTCACAGTACATTTTTACTTCAAAAGGCAAGTTTTTTTTTAGCAGGTCTAGTTGACCTAGACCACCCTAGACTGATTAGGTGTGTGCAGTGTGTCTTGTTTTTGATCTTGTTGTACCTTTTGTGTGATATTTGTGGTTGTGAATATTTTGGTTGAAAAAACGTTTTTTCAATTTTCTCAGTCTTTCCAACCACTTCCGGATAGTGCATGTCAGCTTGGACTAGAGATTCACAATCTCGCTTAGTCCGGTTTGTGCCTGTATCTTCCGCCTCTTCTTCACCTTCTGATTCCTCGGACCCTTCCGAGACCTTCTTACCATCTGCCTCATCGGAGCCATCCGATTCTACACCTTCACTTTCTTCTCCTACACCACCAACAATGACGGAGCAAACAATCGTTGAACAACAGGAGGCGGCATTACAGGACAGATGTTACCCACATCGTTCATCCCTTCCTTCATGCATAGTATTGCCCACCATTGCGGCAAACAACTATGAGATCAAACCGCAATTCATACCACTACTCCCCAAATTCCACGGACTCGAGTCCGAAGATGCTTACCTGTTAATCGGTGAATTTGAAGGAGTATGTGCGATGATGAAGATTCACGGAGTGGGAGAGGATGTCGTTAAGCTCAAATTCATTCCCTTTGCGCTTAAGGATAATGCGAAAAGCTGGTTAAACAGTTTACCAGCTAGATCGATCATGACATGGGATAACTTTGTAAAGTTTTTTTATAAAAAAAATTACCCTATTCATAAAACCATGCGAATTCGCAACGAACTCCACAATTTTAAACAAAAAGAGGGTGAAATTTTTAGGAAATGCTTAGAAAGATTTAAAGACATCTTAATCAATTGTCCCCATCACGGGTTAGAACAGTGGAGGTTATGTCAGATTGTCTATGAGGGGTTAGATTCCAGTTCACGCAAGATGTTAGAATCCATGTGTCAGTGTAAATTCCTGAGCTATGGTGCTAAGAACGCATGGAACTTTTTGGAAGAACTGGCTGACAAAACCATCCAATGGGAGAGTGTGAGTGAGAAACCATCAGTGACGAGGAGTGGTGTACACATTGTTGACATCTCTATAGCTGCCAAAGCAAAAATCGCCGCTCTTGTACGGCGAATGGAAGCTTTAGAGGGCAAAAATTCACCGCTACCAGTCAATCAAATTTCTCCGACTTTGTGCGCTAACTGTCAGCATCCTAACCACATAGCAGAAGAATGTCCGTTTCTCGTTGGGTCCCAGGGACCTGAAAACGTTAATGCGTTGTATCAGAACCAGCGCCCCAGGAATGACCCCTTCGCACCGACGTACAACCCTGGTTGGAAGAATCATCCCAATTTTGCTTGGAATCAGGCCCCTTTTCAAAACAACAATTCAAACCCGCCTTTCCAACAATTTCAAAATTCAAATTTTCAAAACCAAAAATTGGACTATTCAACTAACCATCCCCAGCAACCCCAGCAGCCGAATCAGCACAACCCAACTTTTACACCCCCTGGGTTCGCCCAAGACGACAAGAGGGTGACATCCATCGAAAAAGGGTTGGAAGCTTTGATTAAAACTTCTGCACAGACTTCATCTAGTCTGGCTACTTTTATGCAAACATCCGGTCAGTTGCATAGCGCTAACACTCAAGCGTTAGCCAGATTAGAAATCCAAATCAGTCAACTGGCTACAGCAGTTAATGAACATGAGAAAGGAACATTTCCCTCTCAACCCGTGATGAACCCAAGAGAGCAGAGAAACAACAACGCTCATGTTGTTCAGACGAACAATATTGAGAATGCGAACGCCGTCACCGTCCTCAGATTAGGACGAACGTTTGACAACAAGGTTGTCAACCCCAGCGACTCATCCAAGCGTGTGGTTGTCAGTTTACCAGCATGTAGTTCATCTTCTGCTCCTCATTGTGATCCATCGTCATCTTCATCACCTTCTTCTTTTTCTCCTCATCCTGCTTCTTCTTCATCGTCGTATGCTACACATCCTTCAAAGCAACTTGAGAATTCGCCACACGACCACACTGATGATACAGCAAAAACATTCCTGTCTTCTGCACCTATTCCATCTGTAGCTTCTCCAAACTCAGCGTTTGGACCTAAGGCTCCCTATCCAAATAGGTTGAAATCAAAGAAGCCTTCTGCAAACATGGAAAAGGTGTTAAAGGTTTTTAAACGCTGTGAGGTCAACATTCCTTTGTTGGACGTCATCCCACAAGTTTCGGCATACGCAAAATTTCTGAAGGACTTGTGCACCTAGAAACGACGCACAAACGTCCCCAAAACCGTCTTCTTGGCCGCCACTCTGAGCGATGTTTTGTCCAAGTCCATTCCTGTGAAATATAAGGACCCAGGTTGTCCTACTATTTCTTGCACCATTGGGGACAAACAAATTAACCGGGCCTTGTCAGACTTAGGAGCAAGTGTGAACCTCCTTCCCCTACTCAGTTTACAAACAACTGGGATTGGGAGAACTCAAGCCGACCAGAGTGACTCTGCAACTAGCAGATCATTCAACAAAAGTACCGAGGGGAGAAATTGATGATGTTCTAATCAAGGTCGGGGAATTCATATTCCCCGTAGACTTCATTGTTTTGGAAACTGAACCCATCACAAATCCCAGCGGTCAAATTCCAGTCATACTAGGACGGCCTTTCCTAGCCACATCCAACGCGTTGATAAACTGTCGTAATGGGTCTATGAAACTTTCTTTTGGGAACATGACAGTGGACCTCAACATTTTCATGCTAGGAAACCAGGCGAGTGAGAAACACGATGATACGTTTGAAGTCAACGCTGTATATGATATGTCTGAGGAGGGGACATTTGACTTCAAAAATGAGTGTCTGGACGAGACTTTTGAAGAACTGTTTTCTGAGGAGCTTCTTTTCCTTGAGAAGCTAAATCCTGAACAGGCATCCTACGCACATTGGGGGCCCCAATTTGAACCTCTTCGTAACGAACTAGCCCCTGAAGTACGACCATCTTTAGAGGAGCCACCGAAACTTGACCTCAAAGTTCTTCCTGACCACCTCAAGTATGAGTACTTGGGAAATAATGAAACGCTTCCAGTAATAATTGCAACCGACCTTGCACCTGAGCAAGAGTCGGCCTTCATGGATGTTCTGAGAAAGAACATGGAAGCGATTGGGTGGTCAATGGCTGATATCAAAGGAATCATCCCTGCTATCTGCCAGCACAGAATCCACATGACTGATGATTCCAAACCCTTCAAAGATCCTCAACGCCGGCTTAACCCGGTAATGAAAGAAGCGGTAAGGAATGAAATGCTGAAGTGTCTCGACAATGGGATCATTTATACCATATCTGATAGCAAATGGGTAAGCCCCATTCACGTGGTACCAAAGAAATCGGGACTCACCGTTGTAAAGAATGAAGCAAATGAGCTAATCCCAACCCGCACACAAACGGGGTGGAGAGTCTGTATTGATTACAGAAAGCTCAACGCAGCAACTCGCAAGGATCATTTCCCGCTTCCCTTCATTGATCAAATGCTTGAACGCCTAGCCGGACACGCCTACTATTGCTTCTTAGATGGGTATTCCGGCTATAATCAGATCCCGATTGACCCAGAAGATCAGGACAAAACAACCTTCACTTGTCCTTTTGGTAACTTCGCCTACCGCCGCATGCCCTTTGGGCTGTGCAATGCACCCGCAAACTTTCAGCGGTGCATGATAAGCATCTTCTCTGATATGGTAGAGCGATTTTTAGAGGTTTTCATGGATGATTTCTCCGTCTTTGGAGATTCATTTTCTGAGTGTTTGAGGCATCTAGAGCTAGTAATGCTACAATGTAGAGAAAAGCACCTCACACTCAACTGGGAGAAGTGTCATTTCATGGTCAAACACGGTATCGTGTTAGGCCATATCATTTCTGAAAAAGGAATTGAAGTCGATAGGGCAAAAATCAACGTTATCTCAAGCCTTCCACCTCCACGAACTGTCCGTGACATTAGGGCATTCTTAGGCCACACCGGGTTTTACAGACGTTTTATCAAGGATTTTAGCAAACTGGCTAGACCCTTGACTTCTTTGCTGGCCAAAGAAACACCCTTTGATTTCAACTCTGAGTGCCTTCACGCGTTCAAGCTTCTGAAGTCGGAACTCACTTCTGCTCCGATTTTAAGCGCACCAGACTGGAGCGAACCTTTTGAACTAATGTGCGACGCTTCTGACTTTGCAATAGGAGCTGTCTTAGGACATCGATTTGAAAAGAAGCCGCATGTTATCCATTATGCGAGCAGGACGTTGAATGACGCACAGCTAAGTTACACCACGACTGAAAAAGAACTCATAGCTGTTGTGTTCGTACTTGAGAAATTCCGTCCCTATTTGATCGGAACCCACGTCACTATTTACACTGATCATTCTGCGCTTAAGCACCTCTTTGCAAAAAAGGATGCCAAGGCCAGATTGATACGTTGGATCCTCCTTCTTCAGGAATTTGACTTAACCATCAAAGATAAAAAGTGGACCGACAATGTTGTAGCCGATCATCTGTCTCGCATACCAAATGCACCAAATGAGGAAATTCCAATCAATGAGCATTTTCCGGACGAACAACTTCTCTCCGTATCAAGCGAACCATAGTTCGCTGATATCGTGAACTTTCTAGTCACCGGAGAAACACCATCTTTTTGGTCAAATCAGGACATGTATAAATTTCTCTCCCAGGTCAAATTCATTTATTGGGATGAACCATACCTGTTCAAATACTGTCCTGATCAGATCATTAGACGGTGCATCTCTAACTCTGAGACAAGAAGTGTTTTGTCCTTCTGCCATGACCAATCCTGCGGGGGCCATTTCGGACCCAGAAAAACAGCTGAAAAGGTTTTGCAGAGCGGCTTCTACTGGCCGACACTTTTCAAGGATGCTTTCAAATACTGCAAAACCTGCAACTGACGCCAACACATAGGCAAGATTGGAAAACGGAATCAAATGCCCCTACAGTCCATTCTGATTGTAGAAATTTTTGATGTCTGGGGCATTGATTTCATGTGGCCATTCCGAAACTCTTTTGGGAATTTGTACATTTTGCTGGATGTAGACTATGTGTCCAAATGGGTGGAGGCCATCCCTTGTCGAACCAACGACAACAAGGTTGTCGTAAAATTCTTAAAGAAAACATTTTTTCTCGGTTCGGTACGCCTCGCACCATCATTAGTGATAATGGAACGCATTTCTGCAACCGATCTTTTGAATCACTAATGAAAAAATATTCCATCAGCCACAAATTGTCAACACCCTATCATACTCAAACTTGCGGTCAGGTTGAAGTCTCCAACAGACAAATTAAAAATTTTTGGAAAAGACTGTCAACAATAACCGCAAGGATTGGTCGTTGAAGTTAAGTGACGCGCTTTGGGCATTCCGCACAGCCTTCAAAACGAACCTAGGTATGTCCCCATACCGACCCATCATTGTAAAGGCATGTCACTTGCCTGTTGAATTAGAGCACCGCGCTTTTTGGGCAATCAAACAGCTCAATATCGACTTAGAAAAAGACGGAGAAGCGCGAAAACTTAAATTAAACGAACTTGACGAGATACGCAATGATGCGTACGAGAATGCCAAACTGTACAAGGAAAAGACGAAAGTCTTTAATGACAAGGCAATTCTATGGAAAACGTTCACCATGGGGAAAAAGGTTCTGCTCTATGACTCCCGACTTCATCTATTTCCTAGGAAGTTGAAATCACGATGGTCAGGCCCATTTCTTGTGCGCACCGTTTTTCCGCACGGTGCTGTCGAAATTGAAGATCAGCATTCAGGCAATATGTTCAAAGTCAATGGCCAAAGGCTAAAACCATTTTTAGAATTTCCCGCGGAAACGGGGAGCCCATGTTTTTACATGAGCCATGTTACATCGATTAAAACACACCCCCATGTTGTTTTCCTGTATATACTCTTTTTTTTGAGCCTTTTTGTAAATTTTTAGTTTTCTTTTACCAATTCTTTTTATAAAGGGGTGTCTTTGTAAATAACCCTTTATAACCTGTCCCAACCCTAACCCGAGACTCCACTTCTGATTTTGCCAAAACCCTTAAGCTCTCTCCTCATCAGAAACCCGATCTCAAAGCATCAGCCCCAGATCTCAATCTCAGGCCGCCGGAAAATCCCTCGAAGCCACAAATTGCGGCCTGATCTACTCCGACAGCCCCGATCTCCTTTCTCCTCTGTAAGATTTCCTCTCTTCTTGTTCAATTTCCACGCAGAATTTCAGATCTACAATAGTTTCTTTTGATTGTGAGAAAAATTTCTTTGGGATTTTCTCCGACGCAACCTATGGACAGTATTTCTATAATAAAATCTGTCAAAGAGGGTGGGATTATTTAATCTACAGAGGCAATGATTTGTTTGCTGTGAGGGAATTGGTAGAGGATTTTTACGAAACATTAAGACATGGAAAATCGGAATCGAGCTTCATAGAATTTTTCTTCCAGGGCCGACGTAGGATTTTTCTGGCCAAAACCATTTCTAGGGTTACAGGTATCCCCATGAGAGCCGGAAATCAACAACCACGATAATTGGCGGTTTATAGATCAGTGTTGGGGGACTTTGTGGAATTGAAAGATAAGGGGCTGAATCCAGCCCAGATGTACAGAAACGTGCTTGCGGTTTGCCGATGGGCAAACCGCAACATCAGGGGAAAGAGCCGTGTTTCTTCCTTTCCGGCTGGGGTAGGACATATTGTGCATTGCTTGATGGAGAAGGACCAGTATTTCTGTGTTGTTACACAACTGTTCAACACAATCATAGAAGGGGTGGCCCAGAACAAACCCCTGCTGCCAGTGCTAGTAACCCAGCTTGCAAAGTACTACATGAACGTGATTGAGTTTGAGGGATATGCGACTGTTTATGCACATTGGCCGGTCGAAATAGAGAGAATATCACAAGGATACACCGGCGGCCACTATGAGCAGAAAAATTGGACAAGGGAAGACCCAAGCGAACATCCGGGGCCCGAAAGCTCGACAGAGGCACTTTTGAATGAGCCAGAACCAGATAACGAGAAGGACCTGCAGCGCCTGACATTTAGGAGTATTCTCTACATACTCAAGAAGCAACAGAAAATGCAGGAGCAGCTAGACAGGATTGAAGCGGCTCAACAGGCATCGCATGACGCCGCTAGTGGAAGCAAGAAGGGCAAGGGAAAAGCAAGCAGACATTGAGGACAATGAAAGTTTCAAGTTGGGGGTGGTAGCATATAGTTTGCATTTGCATATTTCCTGCATTTCAGCATTTACTTATTGTATTTTTTCTTTTCTTTTGCATGTAGTTGCATTTCATATCTGCTTTTGTACTGCATTGTATAAAAATTGAAAATAATTGAAAAATTTATAAAAATTGAAAAAATTCCTGAAAATTAGAAAAACTTGGTCAGGTTGGCTAGCAGGGGAATGTTGATTCAAAATCTGACGGTTAAATTGATAAGGTAGAAATATCTAAATTCAAGAATTGAGATTGACAACCTGAAAAATAACCCGCCTGTGCGTTTGACCTTAGCTGATACACGTCTTTTATATCACTTACACGTGTCGTATGTTTTGGAGAATTTAATGAATGTCTGACATGTCTGTAAAAAACTTTTAAATTGTTAAACATCCTTAGGATCAAACAGGTTTGGCTGAGTTGAGTAATATCAAAGATAATTCATACAGTGAAGTAGATACGAAGAATTTTATAGAGGCTTTTACAGAAGCTATAAGTCCGAAATTTACCCACCTGGAACCATGTGGAGTATTTACACACCTTATCACATGTAATGTCTTCTAGTTTTAAAAAGAAAAAGCTGACTATATCTCCGTTTTACTAAATGTGCTAAAAAAAATTTAAAATGAGTCTTTTGTTTTGTGGTCTTGGTAACTTGGGTAATTAAGTCCTTGGGGTGTCTCCACACCTAATGCCCTAAAACCATCTGGTTTGGGAGTCATTGACCCAAAGCTCGCTAAATTTCCAATCGCCAGATAAAACAAGCTAAGCAAGTGTCCTCTCCGAGTTAAAAGTCCTTATGGTTCTTTGTGGGAGAATAATCTTGGCGGTGACAAATTTTCTAGTAAAACAGTTTTTTCGCGGAGATATGAAGGTTTGTATTTGTTAAGGCGTTTTGCACGATATTGAAAGGTGTGTATGAACAAAAACAGGTGAAAGATGGGAGTGAACTGTACGACTATGGTTCTCTGTTAATATCGATATATATTCTAACTTGAAGCCTAACTGGAGAATAAAACTTGAGAAAATCTTAACTCTTTTCAAACTTGTGTGATTCTTTTGATGTTTATCTTGGTCTGTAACTTTTGACATGATGACACTAATCGAGTTCTTAAAAACATAACGACACTACCGCACTATCACGAGAAGACGCATATTAGCTTGTTAAACAAATTGGGAGGAGTGAAGAATGGGGTTTAATGTTTCTAACTTGGGTGATAGGTGTTCTATCTTTGATACTTAACCTCATGATTTGAATCAACTGTTTTCTAGCAAAACTAACTTGACTGGATTTTGTGGGTGCAATCCGCTGAAAACCCTCAGGAGACAACACTCATCCTACTAGGGACACCTAGAGGTTTAACGGCTTATTGCACGTGCTCAGTGCAAACGCGTTCCCTGCGAAAGTGAGGCCAGGAATTTTTGTTTTGCTCGGGACGAGCAGAGGTAAGTTTGGGGGTATTTGTTCGGCACAATTTATTACATTTTAATACCGCTCATTTTTATCATATTGTCAATAAATAGTGCTATTTAATCCATGTCTGCTCATTTATACAGAGTACAGGTACGCAAACGGATACATGGGTTTTTGTACGCGACATGCACAAAATGACGGATTTTTAGCTGAACTGCAAACAAGACGGAATACAGATCCAGAATTGAAATGAGTTTTCAACATAAACATGTGTGTGTACAATGTTTTAGTGTGAAATGGTCCAACACATACTTGTGTGAACCTTTATGAAGATGCATGAACCTTGGGAGTTGGTTTGGTACAATAATGATGAGTGGTGCAAGTGGTGAACATTTGATTGACATATGATTTGAAGTGTGAACACACAGTCACCCACTTCGCCCCTTCTCTGTGATTTTGCTCCAGAATTCACACATGTTCTACATATAAAAAATTGAAAATACCATGAGATACCTATTTGACCAGAAGACTCCTGAAGCTTGGTAGGCCCCAGACTCAACTTCTCGGCCGCAAATATATTCAGTTTGGCCGCAAATTGCGGCCAAGTGGGCTCCATTTTGGCTCGTTCAAATTTTGTGTTTCCCTGGTGGTCATTTTGGTCTATTGTCACCTGCAACTTTTGCTTTTGATTTCTCTATAAATAGCAGATCCAGGCATGAGGCCAAGGGAGAACTTTTTTGCATACTTGTAAATTCTTGTAGCTCTTGGAATTAAGTTGAGTTCTTTGCCTTCCTCTAGTCTTGCAACCTCTCTTTTTGAGCTTGCAAGATTAGATTTTGGTAGTTGAACTCATTTACATGTATTTTGAACCATTGCAACAAATCTCCATTTTATTCAAGTTTGATTCTTGTATCTCTTTTTCTTATTTTGTCATTCTTTTCATTATTCAGTTGTGTATTGCTATGATGATGTGTGAGTAGTTATTCTTGGGCTATGGTGAGGTAGGATGTGGAATGACTTTACTTCCAACCTCTTCCTTTTGATTCTTGCATTTTTTCACTTCTTTTCTTAACATCACAAGTTTATTATGTTTTGCTTGATAGGATATATCGTTTTGGATGGTTGCAAACCAACCTTTAACATATATCCTATCCTTTCTTTACATTTTATCCTTGCTGTGTTACGATTTGAAGTAGGCGTGAATACGGAATTACGTTATGTGTCGCAACTAGCTAGATAGGATATATAGCATTCTTGCATATATTCTATGCTTGCTACTTCACTTAACTATGTCCATATCCACTCCATCCTCAATCTCATTCTTGTTAGTTTCTGTTTTTCTAACATTGATATCATATTTCATCCCGATACATTTTCTGGATAAATATGGCATGCTTTCGCTATCCAAATGGTAACTAAAAAGAAATGAATCTTGAATCAAAATGGAGAGTTGGGGTTAAATGTTATATTTCACTCTTGCTAAACCTTAGCCTAAGTTTTCGTATCCCAAAACCTTGTTTCTTTTAGATATTACACTAAAACGTGACAAAACACCATTTTCCAACTTATTGATCCATAACTCAATTTGATGTCGTGATATCCACTCCTTGTGCTTCGACCCGTGCTTGCCGGCTTGCTTCAACGCACCGTGCACTTGCTGTATTTTTAAACTCGATACTCACGTCGTGCACTATTTTTTCGACAAAAAAACCGACATATCCGATATTTACCTTATTCTCCGAAAAGCACGTCACCGTGGGTTTCGAACAAGTAACCACACAATTTTGAATCTTTTACTGAAACCCCTTCACAACCCCTATCTAGTCTAGAAAAGTCGTTGGAAGCTTATATTGTAGCGACAAACCAACAGATAAGGAATTTGGATGCGTCCATTGCCGCCCTTATGCAACCTAGTGAACCGGTAGCTCGTTTTCAACTAGCTCCAAATCTTCCAATATATGATGAGGCGGTTGGACAGATTGAGAATTTGAGTAAAGAGAAAGAGTTGTCCACCCTTCCAAATCAAACCTACACATCACCAATTGAATCCCACAACTCCAGTTTTCAAACAAGTGTCCCAAATGATTCACCAGTTAAAAATAATACGTTTAATGAGTTATGCGACTTTGTAGTGCTTGATTTTACAGATTGTGAAGGGTCCCTTTTGTTGGAGATAGTGCCCTCAGAGTCAATTATTGGATCACAGGCACGTGATTGCAATGATTGAGGGAGGACCTGTCCTAGTAGGACAGTCTTACTGAAGATGATAGTATGCTATCTGGTTTATCTTTATCATCGTGTACTGCTTTAGGTGACCTTACAGGTCACTATTGCACGTTGATAGAGCCCCTAGCATTCTTGCTTGACTGCCAGCAGTATGAGGGCGATCATATACGTGGGAGCTGGTAGTCTATAAGCACATCCTTAAAAGGTCCCTAGTCGAGGGAGTTTCGAGACAGGGCATCGATACTCCAGGGTAGACTAGTGTATACAGTCGAGACCCTGACGAGGGACGGTGGCCGGTCTCACAAGCCACTGGTGTTAGTTGGTTCACCTGAGATGTATACAGGTGCTCATTTGGTTATGAGTACACCGGACAGGACTCCCTGGGAACATGCTAGTTGGTCTTATACCTGACGTCAGATAGCAGTTCCCTGGTGACATGTGTACAAGTTAGTTCATCGACCTGAGATCGACGTTTGTCTCGTGTGAGTTCCCACTGTACTTTGATTACTACCCTACCATGCTCAAAGGAGACGTGCAAACAGGTTTTAGTTGGGTACAGTCCCGAGCCATATGGAGGCAGTGAGCGGATCTGCAGGGGTTCGCCTCTCTCGGTATTGGGGGTGAGGTCGCGCTGTGTCTAGGATTGCCATTACACGAAGTCCTTGGCCAAGGCAGGAGATTCACTGGTAGGTATTCCAGTAGTATCTCAGGGTGTTCTGGGCTACACTCCGACACGACTTGTACCGCTTTTGGGGGTCTGACTTTTACCAACCCCCTAGGCCCGCCATGCGATGCTCATAGACGAACCGACCGGACTATACGGATATTGTCACTGACAGGCTCAGTAGGGTGTCAGGATGAGTTCGCTCATCGACGTCCCTTTTGGTCAATACCTGGTAGCCCGTTACGTATTGCTAATACCTCTGACGTGCTAGTGGTTAAATCCACAGCCAAAGTATTGACAAGTCTTTAGAGTCCCCCACAGACCATTTTCTCAAGTTTTGGGTGAAACGCTGTAGAGGCCGTATGGAGATATGGCAGGGTTCGATCAGATACGTGCAGTATTGCACGGATCGTGATCGGACGGATAATACTAGCGGGCTTTGGTTTAAGCCGGATCCTAGTATTGTGCAGTGTAGATTTGTCTCATTGCATTTGTATTCGGTCGGAATACAAATGCGGGTCTGTATATACTGTAGCGGGGTTTTTCTGTAATTTATTACGGGATTAGTTTTATGAAGTTGCCAGTTTGTTTTCCGTTTCGGCCATTTTTCTTTGTATCTTTCATGGGCTGAAAATTGGTGGAGGATGGCTTATTTGCAATTGTGCAAATTAGCATTGTGGAGGGTGGTCTTTGCATATTGTTGCTTCATGATGGTTGCACCATCATTTGACTCCATGAATTCATGATTGCTTGACTTTAGATGTGATGATGGTTGATGGAGTGTAGGATTTTCTTGTGATCATTGCGATCATTGCTTATTATCATCACCCTTTCTCTCTCTTGCATTACGTTGTGGCTTACTTCATTTTTGATTCTAATTCACTCCAATCTCTCATTCCTCATGTATATGGCCGGCCAAAAAGAGGGAGGGGCTGTCCAAGAATTTTGTGAGGCAATTTTTGTTCTTTCCATGCCCACAAAATCTCTTTGTTCGCCTCAAAAAGTATACATATCATTCCTCCACCAAAAAGGCAACTTCAACCCCATGAGACACATAGCTTTCTACACTACATTCTACAGCAATTCTTGGGCACGTCAGCTCGCCAACTTCGTGCCCGAGTTGCCTCGGTCCAGAGGTGGGAGCCTGTAAAAGAAGGCGGCGACGCGGTGCCTTTCCGGCGAGGAGGTGAAGACCGGAGACTCCGCGGGAGATCGGGACGACAACGAGAAGACCGAAGGACACGGATCGCTCGGTATATCTCTCTACCCCTTCTCTTGTTAGCTAGGACTATATTAATGGCCCGATCCGGGTTTTTATTGTGCGCGGTGGTGCCGGTAAAAAGTTTAAAGAAAAGCATCGTTTCCACATTCCGGCGTCGGATTGAAGGCCGGGGCGCCGCCGTGCACTTACATGGTATCAGAGCCACGCCATTAACCTAGTCTAGCTTGCTCTAACATGTTTACAAGTTCGATCGATCGGAATTTCCAAAAACCGCATTTTCATTGCATCAGTTTTCTGACGAAATTTTTTTGGCTCGAAAATTTTTTCAAATTGTTGCAGAAACATGTGCAGGGAAGTCTAAGCACTCTGGTAAAATTTGGTCGCATAAACGCATTATTCCACCGTGGAACTGCGGCCAAACCCATGTTTGGGCCGCTGTTCCGCCGCCACCTTTACTGTTCAGTGCATCAAATTTTTACAGAGGGTCTCTGTGTTGAAAATAGGGGGTTTGGTATATTCTGTTTGGGCCCAAAATTTCTTTATGTGCTATAGTAGTGCTTGGGGCCCACTTAGGAAAATTTTATCGATCGAATATTTTAAACATGTTAGTTCACAGTATTTACATTATATCTGCGACCGTGAATGTCACTTGATCGGTAAATCATGTCTAACTTCTATAGCCCTTTTAGACGGATTTGCGAACGTGACATTCACGTTGATGTTCTATGTTGTGCTGTGATATTGCGGATTGGTCGTGAGGGATAGCCTGGATGCAATGCTAGTACAGTTTTGGTTGTATTATGTACATTTGATATTGCGGGGCGAGCGTCCGACATGTGGACTGCCGTCACTGCCAGTTTGTATATTATTCTTTAGGGGCACGACCGGGGTGAGGTCGATGTACCCGTTGTATGTATATTTTACTTTCTGTACTAGGATTACCCCACGGTGGGGTGCACGGATAGCCGGGTTCTAGAGGGCAACGAGCCTGCATCTCATGGCTTTGAGACGGAGGGGGCTTTACTCTAGAATTTGCGGGCTATTCGCCGCACTCGTAGGGGGTACAGGTTGACCCAGGAGGGGTGCCCAAGTTACCGGATTCCGTGAAGTGCTGGGTAGTACATTCACGTTGCTGCAGGGGGCTGCCTCGCTTCAGGTTTTGGCGGGTAACTTGCCGCGCCCGTAGGGGTCTAGGATTTCATTGCACAGGCTATCCACACGACCAGGGGAACGTCGGGTTTCAGTAGCGGCTCTATGAAACCCGGGGATCCCAGATATCTGTATTATTCTGTGATGCTTATTACATTTCTGTGATGTTGCATTTTATCACGCCTTGAGCGAATATTATATATTGATATATATACTAGTAGATGTTGTATATGTTTTGCATCTGCTCTAGTCCAGTCCCCGCTCTGTCGTTAGTTAAGTAACCTAACGGGTAATGACGGGACCCAGTGGCGAATGCGGATGGCATATACGTACATCATTATTTTCGTTCTTTATTGGTGTGATCAATTGATGGGACTGCGTTGATTCGGATCAATGCAAGCTAAACAAACCTATTCTGATGTTGTTGGAACATTTTTTCAAAAAGCTGTTATTGCAAGGGCGTTCTCTTTTGTTTTGCACAGTGGTATTCAGTTGGAATATCCTGCACTTCAATCGACGAGGCAAGGGCCGAGATCCCTTCACCGGGAGTGACCCCTTGGACAGAAGTTTGCGTCAGGGTAATAACTTCACTATAGCCGATTGCCTTTTGCTTTGCACAGTGGTATTCAGTTGGAATGTCCTGCACCTCAGTCGATGAGGCAAGGGCCGAGATCCCTTCACCGGGAGTGACCCCTTGGACAGAAGTTTGGTTCAGGGTACTAACTTCACTATAGCCGATTTCCTTTTTCTTTGCATCGTGGTATTCAGTTGGAATATCCTGCACCTCATTCTACGGGGAAAGAGCCGAGATCCCTTCACTGGGAGTGACCTCTTTAGCAAAGTTTTTCGTCACTATTTTTTTTATAAAGCTATCCGGTTCCTTCAACGATATCAAGTTCATTACGTTAAAGGTTTTCGCCAGAAACCATTCGTAGCCCTCCGTCATTTCATATGGATAGTCAATAAGTATTCAAGCTATGTATGTTGGCCAAAGTCAAGGCACAGTGATTGGTTGCTATTGGGTATTCATATGCAGCATAGATAGATGCGTTGGTTTGGGACAGTCGTACTACTATTTTGGCCAAAGTCAAGGGTATGTACGGGTGGGTTCAAATTAACCTGGAGAATGACGGGTAGAACTTGACATGTGACTTATGATATGTTGGCCAAAGTCAAGGTCATAAGAGCATGGGGTAAAAATCACATCGGGAGTTTCTAAAGAAACTGAAACTTGCCAGATATGCGCATACCTTCTGGTGTGTGATAACGTGAGCGGATTCCGTCACGTTATCGTGCGATGATAGTTGGATCCCGATTCCCACTAATGAGTTGGTTTACTCCTCGGGTGATCCCGACTAATTCTTCTTTTAGGTTTGGAGGAGAATTTGACGGTACAGTGGGAGGTTTCCAGATTAGATAAATTGGTAACCATTCTGATCTAGGTTAGAGTGCACGGTGAGTGTTTCTTTTCTCTCTCTATTTGGCAGTGACCATGACCCGACCCTAAGACTATGACTCAGTGACCAAAATTAACCGAACCTTCTTAAACACTGGCTTTTGGATTGTCAGAGTTGCAAACCTCATTGCCACTCCTACTTTTACCCTTTTCTCCAGGACACCCCGTATTACTATGAACGCCCACTTCCATTGGACAAAACCATCGTATGGTTATATACGAACTCGAAGTAATTTATTCGAGGATGGTTTCCGGTTCTGGAGAAAACGAATAGGACTATTCAGTTGTCTTTTCCTTTTACCTTCTCTCAGGTTGTGAGTACTCCTTGGTTTAAGAGATAGTACACCTATTACGAAAATTGGATAGTCTTCTTCCAAACCATAGGCAGGTGCCGACCGGTAGGGAATGAAGAAAACCAATTAGCCTAACGATGGTGTACAGAAGGTATTAAGTAAAGACATATCAAGGGATTAGTAAAAGGGCAAAGTAAATTGCGACTGCTATTCACGACCAAACCAAGTATTTCTTCACCAATCCTAAATAACCTTTGTATTTCTCCAGGACACTCCGTATCACTAGGAAGATCCACAGTTTATTGGATACTCCATCGTATGGTTATATACGAACTCGAAAGGAACTTGTTCCAGTTCGGGGATGGATTCTGGTTCAGGAGAAATAGGAATAAGGATTATTCGGTTGTCTTTTATCTTCACCTTCTCTCGCATTACGAGTGCTCCTAGGATTAGGACAGTACACCCATTATGCTTATTGGATAGTCTTCTTCCAAACCATAGGCTGGTGCCGAACGGTAGGGAAGGAAGAAAACCATTTAGCCTAAGAGGGTGCGCATAAGGTAATGACTAAAGACATATAAAGGATTTGAAAAGATGGCAAAGAATTACACGGTTACAGTTGTGAATCTGGATAATGGAAGAGGCATTACTTGGAATACCCGGATACCCCATCGAAACATTTCAATGTTTCAGTTTCACTGTGTACTGTTAAAAGAAAACTGATTTCCCAATTACTTCTTGCTCCAGGGTATGTATTTACCAGGTTTGATTCTCATATCTGTATGGTTTTATAGATGATGAGTAGGAGTAAGTTATTGGGAATTATGTGATCATCCTCACTATATCGGAATTCGTTGTAATTGGTGATATTTGAGGAAGTCACCTGGGTTGTTTGCCGGACGGCAAATATATGGTTTTGAATATCCGCTGTTATGCACCAATTTCAAATTGATACATCTGTACGACTATTTTTATAGAGTGAGATATACCTTTTTGAAATTTTGTCGATGACATTTACCTATATCAGTGGACGGTTAGGTAAGGAGCATTAAACAGCGGTGTAATTCTTCTTAACCATAAGTACAGTTTTCAACCTACGACACACAGGGTTTGAGTTATTAGACTCAAAGGAATTATACAGAGTATTGTATGTTGTCCAGTGTCCATTAGGACAGAGGGGTTGGTCCTCGTACTGTATTCGGTTTACTTATGACTTCTCTAGTTCTTAGATAAGTGTTTCGTAGAAACACAAGGTCTGAATTTTGAGAAGTTACAGGTATATGAATAAAGTAGAGAACCAGGTATTGCAAGTATCAGGATTCATCAAGGTGATCGAAGATGTAGATACTTGTGTAGGGTATTCAGTTGATAGTAATGATTAAGAGAACTTGCTTCTCTTTCAGATTACTCATAATTGGAAGCACTCCTAAGTTGAGTAATGTTGATCGGCCTCTCTCCATTTAGTTGACATGCACTGGAGAAAGCTGCATGATTTGAATCTGGTTCAATTAAATCAGTGCCTCTGGTTCTATATTGGATATAGAACAGTTCATATCTTAACGATGTTAAGGTACGGGGAGTTGTCCGGCTTATGCTTAAAACCAGACTCTGGATAACACGAGGCACGTTTCTGTAATGGCTGTTTGTGGGTTGACCCAGGCTATGACGAGGGTTGACTTTCTACCATCTGGAAGATCAATAGTGACATTGTTCTTGACTCGCCACAGTTTTAACAAAAATGCATTTTTTCAGAAAACAGAAGTGGGAGTATGGTAGAACTGGAAGTGATTCCAGAACCGCAGGCGATTACTGAAAGTTTGATAGGAACCTAAAGATTCAATCTAGTTTAACATTCCATTGGCCACTCCGCAGATACGGTGGGTAACCTCAGGCACCCGAAGGGTACTCCGGTAGCCTCAAGGATGGTGACAGGGAGGTTCTTGTTTACTCAGACTTGCCATTGCTGTTGTTCCAGGCTGCGAGACCCGGCAGGAGGATGAGTATAGCGTCGTTCTAAACTAGCTTTAGAAGTGTAGATGTATATGACTCTGCCGTAGTCAGTGGGAGCAGCAGAAGCATTGGTGGACAAGTGGCTTATGTCTATTTATAGACTAAAGCAGATGTAGCGGAGATAGATCATCTATTTCTGATATGACAGTCAAAAGTTTGACTTCATCAGAATAGGGGATGGATCTGTTAAGAAGGTAGTAGGGTGTGATGTCCTAGTATTTGGATGACATACACAAAGTAGGAAGTGAAGTTCCTATACTACGATCGGTTATACTTTGGTTGTCACACAGTGGTTTCTCCAAAAATGACTCGGATATTATATTTGATATTCTGGTTACTGGATCTATGGTTTTAGATCTAGATTTGGGTATTTTCCTAATCTGGGTACTTACACAACATTCTAAAGGTATTTAGAATGGACGACTCCTGGCATGGTGGTGTACCTGCAGGTGATGGAGTCGCCCTCTCTAAAACTGTCTTACAGACTAAAGGGGAGAAGGATGTGCATGATTAGAAGATCACTTGCTTAGGCAATTGAGTCAATCATGAGATGTCAAGTACCACACCAGATGTTGTTTTTGTAGTGGATGCAATAAATTGATATTGATCCAATCTTGGAGAAACGAACGGAAGCAGTTTTAGAACATAAGTGGATGTTCTAGGGATTTGATAACGACATCCTCCTTCGGGAGACAGTTATCATTCCAGGCTTCCAAGATGACATGGATGACAGAGAGGTTGTCAGAGTTATAGTTTTCCTTCTGACGAGGGGCAGTATTTTGGACAGGTGGTCCAAGGAGATACTGAGGGAGGCATGACACAGGATACTGATTAAGTTCAGTTGACGATACAGTCTAAGAAGTTTGGATTTGGAGTTCATTTATGAGCTAGGTCCCATCAGACATCCAGACACATTCTAAGACAGGTATTGCTCATTTCGGGAGATGGCATTCTCCACGAACTTGAGATATAGAGAGACATAGAAAGAAACATCAAGGCGGATCCACTCGCTGAGGCTATTCCTCGAACGCAATAGTTTCGCAAACAGGTTTTGTGAGACTGATCAGTAGAGGAGTTGGGTGTTCGGTATCACATGGGCTGTGAGTATGCGACATCGCAATAATTAGCCTTGAGTGCAAGTGGAAGATTGTTGGAGATAGTGCCCTCAGAGTCAATTATTGGATCACAGGCACGTGATTGCAATGATTGAGGGAGGACCTGTCCCAGTAGGGCAGTCTTACTCAAGATGATAGTATGGTATCTGGTTTATCTTTATCATCGTGTACTGCTTTAGGTGACCTTACAGGTCACTATTGCGCGTTGATAAAGCCCCTAGGATTCTTGCTTGACTGCCAGCAGTATGAGGGCGATCATATACGTGGAAGCTGGTAGTCTATATGCACATCCTTAAAAGGTCTCTGTTCGAGGGAGTTTCGAGACAGGGCATCGATACTCCAGAGTAGACTAGTGTATACAGCCGAGACCCCAACGAGGGGTGGTGGACGGTCTCACAAGCCACTGGTGTCAGTTGGTTCACCTAAGATGTATACAGGTGCTCATTGGGTTATGAGTACACCGGACAGGACTCGCTGGGAACATGCTAGTTGGTCTTATACCTGACGTCAGATAGCAGTTCCCTGGTGACATGTGTACAGGTTCGTTCATCGACCTGAGATCGTCATTTGTCTCGTGTGAGTTCCCACTGTACTTTGATTACTACCCTACCACGCTCAAAGGAGACGTGCAAACAGGCTTTAGTTGGGTACAGTCCCGAGCCACATGGAGGCAGTGAGCGGATCTGCAGGGGTTCATCTCTCCCGGTATTGGGGGTGAGGTCGCGCTGTGTCTAGGAGAGCCATTACACGAAGTCCTTGGCCAAGGCAGGAGATTTACTGGTAGGTATTCCAGTATTATCTCAGGGTGTTCTGGGCTACACTCCGACACGACTTGTACCGCTTTTGGGGGTCTGACTTTTACCAACCCCCTAGGCCCGCCATGCGATGCTCATAGACGAAAGGACCGGACTGTACGGATATTGTCACTGACAGGCTCAGTAGGGTGTCAGGATGAGTTCGCTCATCGACGTCCCTTTTGGTTAATACCTGGTAGCCCGTTACATATGGCTAATACCTTTGACGTGCTAGTGGTTAAATCCACAGCCAAAGTATTGACGAGTCTTTAGAGTCCCCCACAGACCGTTTTCTCAAGTTTCGGGCGAAACGCTGTAGAGGCCATATGGAGATATGGCAGGGTTCGATCAGATACGTGCGGTATTGCACGGATCGTGATCGGACGGATAATACTAGCGGGCTTTGGTTTAAGCCGGATCCTAGTATTGTATAGTGTAGATTTGTCTCATTGCATTTGTATTCGGTCGGTATACAAATGCGGGTATGTATATACTGTAGCGGGGTATTTCTGTAATTTATTACGGGATCAGTTTTATGAAGTTGCCAGTTTGTTTTCCGTTTCGGCCATTTTTCTTTGTATCTTTCATTGGATGAAAATTGGTGGAGGAGGGCTTATTTGCAATTGTGCAAATTAGCATTGTGGAGGGTGGTCTTTGCATATTGTTGCTTCATGATGGTTGCACCATCATTTGACTCCATGACTTCATGATTGCTTGACTTTAGGTGTGATGATGGTTGATGGAGTGTTGGATTTGCTTGTGATCATTGCTTATTATCATCACCCTTTCTCTCTCTTGCATTATGTTGTGGCTCACATCCTTTTTGATTCTAATTCACTCCATTCTCTAATTCCACATGTATATGGCCGGCCAAAGAGAGGGAGGTGCTGTCCAAGAATTTTGTGAGGCAATTTTTGTTCTTTCCATGCCCACAAAATATCTTTGTTCTCCTCAAAAAGTATACATACCATTCCTCCACCAAAAAGGCAACTTCAACCCCATGAGAAACATAGCTTTCTACACTACATTCTACAGCAATTTTTGGGCACGTCGGCTCGCCAACTTCGTGCCCGAGTTGCCTCGGTCCAGAGGTGGGAGCCCGTAAAAGAAGCCGGCGACGTGGTGCCCTTCCGGCGAGGAGGTGAAGACCAGAGATTCCGCGGGAGATCGGGACGACGACGAGAAGACCGACGGACACGTATCGCTCGGTATATCTCTCTACCCCTTCTCTTGTTACCTAGGACTATGTTAATGGCCCGATCCGGGTTTTTATAGTGCGCGGTGGTGCTGGTCAAAAGTTTAAAGAAAAGCATTGTTTCCCCATTCCGGCGTCGGATTGACGGCCGGGGCGCCGCCGTGCACTTACACATTTCGAGTGAAACCATTACCAATCCTTTTGACCTCTACACCTCCACTCTAGAATCTGAATTGATAAATATCCATGCCTTTGATGAGGTGTCCAAAAAAATTGATTTTCACTTGATTGAGTATATTGACACCGGGAATATTTTGGATGATGAACCCGTAGATTTGACTGAAATTTTATCTCCAATTCATCATCCCGAGTTATTAAATGTTTCTCCCGAACTTCATATGCGTCTTGATTTTGATGATAATTGCATGGATGAGATAACTTTTGAGGAGAATTATGAGGATGGTATTGAGGAGAGTATTGAGGATAGTATTGAGGATGAACCATTTTTGTTTGATGTGTCGGATTTTCCAATTCATCCTCTTAAACCATTAACTGTTATACTTCCTAAATCACCCTCCCTCCTTTCTATCGTTCTGACCACACAAAAGATCACGCAGGAGGACTATGATCTTGAAAAAATTTTGTTTGATCACAACAGTTTTGACACCACTAGTGCGTACTTCTTTGAATCTGACACAGTTCTCACAGACGATAACGATTACGAGTGCTTCACTTTTTCGGACGATTTTGAAGACTCATCGCCCAAGTTTGAGTGCTTTGAATTTTCAGATGAGCTAGTTGAACCATCAGACTCGGTTGCTTACAGTCATTTCGAACCATTGATGGAATCCTTTGAGTTCGAGACAGTTTACTTAGGTGAGAATAAGACTATCCCTAAATCACTCCCTTTCGTCCTTCCTATCGTTTCGACAACGCAAGAATCCGTCGCGTTTCCATTTTCAATGGATGGTTTACCAAGTTCAACGTACCCATGTTTTCTCGCGAACCTTGAGGGATTTGACCCCATTTCTCGACGGGTTAATAGATTAGCACAATCGCTTTTAACACATCGGTCATCACAAATTGTGCTAATTTATTCACTTAATTTACACCCTCAAGTTCGTACTACACTTCTTTCTCTCTTCCGGTATTCTTCTCCTAATCCACCGAGACCGTATACCGCTTCTATCTCCACACGGTCTCGTGTGGTTCTCATTTTCTTTCTCTACACTCCATTCTTCCACCAACCCTACCATTATCACGATAGAATTTTTGAATGGTTGGTGCTAAGGCCTTGTATAGTTTAATTTTTCTCCTCCCTAACTCTGAACTTTAACGCATAAAACAGCGGAAACACTGTCTCTCTTAAGTTTGGGGAGGACCTTTTTGTATATATTTTGTTTTTTTATTTTTTATTTTTTTTACAACAAAAATAAAAAATAAAAATAAAAAAATTTGTAAATAAATAAACAGGGGAGCGCCGACATTTTCAACCCACTTGGTGTAGCATGACAGTGAGGACACTGTCAAGTTTAAGTTTGGGGGTATGCTCGGTAAGTTTTCTTCCTTCGCATTCATATGTATATTTTTGCATTTGCATATTTATTTTAAAACCCATAAAAATTGAAAAATTTCAAAAATTTTAAAAATTGAAAGATTCAATTTTGGCCATAATTGACTTGAGTTTGACAAGAAGATTAACTAGCTAGGAACAACTAGATACTAGACTTAGTAAATTAAAAAACCCTAAAAATAACCTTTCTTAAAATTTAACGGTAGAAAGTATATGTCTTTGTAGTTTATTTAGAAATAGGCAAATTTCGAGTTCACTTCTTGGGCTAAGTTAAAACAAAGGAAAAGTATTGAAATTTTTATTAAAGTGTAAGTTTGAAAAATAATTCCTAAGCTTAAGTCTAGATTCTGAAAATATATACATTACAAATTGCACAAATACGAACCTTGAAACTTGGAATAGTAGAAGAGACCTTGAAATGCTCTTGTCTAAAAGTCCTTAGTATAAAGGAAAATAAAATAAAAATACAATTGTGAATAAAAAGATAAAAAAAATGAACACTGGTTGTTGTGATTACTTAAGGCTGTATTAATGGAAAAAAATATTTAGCGAGGGTGCTTCATCACCTAGTGCCTTAGACCAACTGGTTTGGAAGTCACTGCTAAAAGCCTTAGGGATTACAAAACTAGGAATTACGCCTTAATGTGCAAACACATTTTGTAATCGGTCGTTGGTACCTCAAGAAGTATTAACGGTCGCATGAAGGATGTGTGAGCAATTTCATCTAAAAATTCACCAACTAAAAGTACTTTGGACGATGGACAAGAGTATAAGAGCTTGAATTGAATTTCCAAATGTAGGGGTGATATATATATACACGTAGGGGTATTTGATTGGGGTTTAGATAAGAGATAGGAATGAAAAATATGACTTGTATCTTTAATAGAGATGATAAAATTTCCTAAGTTGAGGTAGAACCCTAGAAGGAAATCTCAAAAGATGCTAAAAGCTAAGTAAATCTACAAAACATATATGATCTTAAGTTAAATGATAAGGAAGCGTGAAAAATACGGGTGGATAATTTATGAGTCTAAGATAATAGAATTCCTTGTTGGAAAACCTAATTGGAGAATAAAAGTCAATAGGCCGAATTGATAGGATTTTGTGGGTAGTATCCGCTGAAAACCCTCAAGAGACAACACTTCTCCTACTAGGGACACCTAGAGGTTTAACGGCTTGTTGCACGAGCTCAGTGCAATCGCGTTTCCCTGCGAAATTGAGAGTAGGTCTTTTTCGAGAATAAAACTAGGTTTGCTTGAGGACGAGCAAAAGATAAGTTTGGGGGTATTTGTTCATACCATAATTTTGCATTATTATATTCCCCATTCTTAGTCATTTTACAAATAAACAGATGCTTTTTATCCATGTCTGCTACATAGTTGTAGGTTACAGGTTCTTGGAACAAACGCAGTGAAAACTATAAAAAGACGATACAAAAGTGAGAATACGACCAACAAATGGAAAGATCTTGATCATGCCTACAGTTTGAAGACTAAACGAAGATCAATGAACAAGTTCACAAAGTACAAAGGCAGCGCAAGGTTCAAGATTTCGACACGAAGCAAACGGTAAAGTCCACGACATTATTCACTGTGGAAATCTGGAAGAAATCTAGAAGCCAATCTGAGAAAACAACTGAAGAAAATAGAAGGAAAAATGCAACAGAAGAAACCCTAAAAATTGTAGCCCACAAGCCCACTAAAGGGCCGCTGAACCGCGGCCAAACCAGGCTTTTGGCCGCGGTTCCGTGGCCCTAAAGAGCCCATGACGGTACAAAAATTCTGTGGACATGAGGCGGCGCGTTGACTAGGTCTTCTTTTGGGGTAAAATTGTAAATGCAGACGTGAATCGATTGTAATCCTAGGGTTTCTATGATCTATAAATAGAAACCCTAAAACCTCTTTTAGGTTATGCCTCTTCTTGTGCCTCATTTTATATCTGAAATTCAGATCTGTAAATTTCTGCAATGTTTGAAGAGAGCATCAAATAAAGTAAGTATTTTTTTTTATTTCCATGCCCTAGGTAATTTTCATTCTGCCCTAGTATAATTTTCATTATCTTCCCTAGGTAATTTTTATTATCCGCCATAGTTAATTAGTTTAGAACTTGTATTTCAATTCCCTAATGAGTGAGTTGTCTCCTCGCTTGTTAGGGTTAGATTTGGGGAAGGCTTGAGAGATGAAGACCTCTCACCCCTTTCATGCCCATCATACGTTTTTATAGGACTCCATGCATACGTGCATACACCGCTCCCTTCGGCACCCTATCCCAAGAGGTAGCAGTGATACCGTAGTATAAAGGACCGGTTGAGCATGTTTTCCATGGAGGTTAGGGTAAGAATTAAGAAAGGAAGGACAAAAACCTAGAGGAAGAAACATCGTTTCTTCCCGATGGTACTAATCCACTTTATTAATTGTTACCATAACACCTCATAGATCTTAATTAGGGCATAGAAAGCGGTGAGGAATATTGACTCTCCAAATTTAACCTAAACCTAACCCTAGCAAGATTTTAGTCTAGATCAATCTTAGTTTTTAGATTTAATCAATCCGACAACAATCGAAATTAACTCGTTAGAACAATTAGGAAATACACAACATCCCTGTGGACCGACCCGTACTCACCGGCTAGCTACCAAGCGACGCCGATCTTGATTGCGGTTATAAATATTCTTTGATCAATCACCAGGTCACCTTGAAAGCCTGGAATGATAACCGTCTCCCGAAGGAGGCTGTCGTTATCATATCCCTAGAACATATACTTATGTTTCAAAACTGCTTCTGAACGTTTCTCCAGGTTTTGGATTAATATATAAACTTATTGCAGCTATTGCAAAAACAACATATGGTGTGGTACTTGACATCTCATGATTGACTCAATTGTCTAAGCAAGTGATATGCCAATTATGTACATCCCTCTTCCCTTTAGTCTGTAAGACGCCTTTAGAGAGGATGATTCCATCACCTGCAGGTACACCACCATGCCAGGAGTCGTCCATTCTAAAACACCTTTAGAATACTGTTTAAGTACCCAGATTGGGAAACTACCCAAATATAGATCTAAAACCATAGATCTAGTAACCAGAATGCTTGATATTATATCCATATCCTATGTGGAGAAACCACTGTGTGACAACCACAGTATAACCGATCGTAGTATAGGATTATCACTTCCTACAATATGTATGTCATCCAAATACCAGGACATCTCACCCTACTAGCTTCTTAACAAATCCATCTCTTATTCTGATGAAGTCAAAACTTATGACTGTCACCTCAAAAATAGATGATCTATCTCTACTATATCTGCTTTTGTCTATAAATAGACACAAGCTACTTGTCCACTATGCTTCCGCTGCTCCCACTGACTACAACAACTCTCATGCAGAGTCATATACACGTGCACTTCTAAAGCTAGTTTAGAACGACGCTATACTCATTCTCCTGTCGGGTCTCATAGTCTAGAACAGCAGTAATGGCAAGTCTGGGTAAACAAGAACCTCCCTGTCACCATCTTTGAGGATACCGAAGTACCTCTCGGGTGCCTGAGGTTACCCACCATATCTGCGAGTGGTTAATGGAATGTCAAACCCGATTGAATCTTTAGGTTCTATTAAATTTTCAGTAATCGTTTGTGGTTCTGGAATCACATCCAGTTCTACCATACTCCCACTACTGTTTTCTAAAAAAAAATCCATTTTATTAAAACTATGGCGAGTCAAGTACAATATCACTATTGATCTTCCAGATGGTAGAAAGTTACCCCTCGTCTTATCCTGGGATAACCCACAAACTGCCACTACAGAAACGTGCCTTGAGTTATCCAGAGTCTGGTTTTAAGCATAAGCCGGACAACTCCATATACCTTAACATCGTTAAGATATGAACCATTCTATATAAAATATAGAAACTGTCACGTCCCGAAAGTACGGAACATGACCGACACTTAAACTACGAAACGTCTCGAGGCGTACGTAATCTAAGTAAGCCGAAAACCCATAAATCCAAACCAAGAAAAGTAGTAGAGTGAAGGAAAACCAATTCAAATCAAGTAGTTTTAATAGCATAAGCCGAATAATGCGTTTTTAAAAAAAACATCAAATATTTACTGAAAATTTCGGCAGAGACTCCTTTGTAAATACTGGCCCCCAAACGGGATACAACATGAATAGTATACGAAATCAAAAAAAGGCATCCCCAAGCGGGAGCTAGCTCTTCGTCAATCGACGGTCACAGCCACACAAGCAATATGATATACAACGCCCAGGGCGAGGATCAAAACTCAAAAGGAAACTCAAAACAACAAGAAATCCATAGAATTATAACGCGCGACGCTAAGGTCGAAAGAATAACATTACTGGTCTCTATCTCAAAATAAATATATGTTTGGTTGATGGAACTTCTAGATACAACTGAATTATAATATACAATGTATAATGATGGGTACGATACAAATAAACCTACCTACTAGAAAGTCACCCGAAAGAAGTCGTGCCAACAAGCCGTAAAGAAACCTGTACGGCAAAACCAGCAAGAAACTGGGGCACAACGGGGGTGAGTTGCCAACTCGTGAATAGAATACATCTACGAACAGGAATCGCATGTATGACGCAATCCTAGGTCATACGATCAATATATATCCTCAAATATATAACAAGCAGCCTATAACAATGTCTAGGGTAAATATCTAACCCAAGTGTAATCCCATATGCCCGTGTCAGAGCCTCAGGTAGCAATATATCATATGGATGATGTATGAATGCATGAAACAGAATGCATGTACTGAAGAAAACTGCTTTCATAAATTAGTGAGATTTCTGTATTTTTAAAATGAGGTATCATAATGAAATCAGCATAAAACAGTGCCTAGCATCGGCACAAAACGTAATCCCAATATCTCGATATCTCTGTATCACAGTCTCTGTACCTTAATATCTCGAAATCTCAATGTCTCAATCACAATGACTAGGGCGCCGTCAGTCCAGGCCGGCCCCTACCATCCATCTCATGACCACGACGGTATCCTCCGGATATCCGACGCGTCGGGTAAAAGCACCGGTCGGTCGTGCTCCCCTGCACAGGCTCAACGTCAACAACACGATCTTCTTGCCCCGGGATACCGCACCGGGCCCACCATGTATCCGAAACGGTTCATCCATCACCTCGAATCGGGTCTCGAAATCCATCAGCAAACTCATGGTGGACGACTCATACATCATGGGAAAACCGCACTTTTTATTTAAAAGAGAGGAAAGAAGCTTATACAAGTTTTGCGGTTTTCCCTCAAATCCAGAAAATCTCATGGAAATCCGAATCCAAATCATCAATAGCATGTAAACCCATGAATACAGGCATGTGAATCCATGAATACGGCATAACAATGAATAACAGTATGCATGAAGTGACAAGTAATAACTACAATATCTAAGCTGGCATATAAGGTAAGTACACTAATATTATGTCAAACTACTAGCTATAGAGCTAAGTTAAGCAATAATATTTTCTAAGGTGTACGTGACATGGCAATTACCGATGAAAATGTGTGTGAGCCGGCAAGTAAGTGTACGTGGTACATACGCATCATCGGTAATGGTGCTGGTGTCCTAACAGCATAATGTCAACAATGCAATATGAAATAACAATGTAAGCAGTAAGTCCACGTTGCCCATCCCGGTGCTTGCGGGGAGGCGGAAACGGTATAAAAAACGGATTTTTAACACACTAGGCAACATGGACTATCAATAGGAGGATCTTTGCTAAACATAAACTAACTACAAAGCTAAAACGTTTAGCTACTCGGAAAAGAGGTTATATCTAGGGATTCAAGTCCTTCTCTCCTTGCTCCTTGGAGTGAAAGAAAGTGATCTCCTTGTCGCATTCCCTTGTCGAAGAAAGATCCACCCGAGAGCCACAACCTTTGGCTTCAACTTCAAACTAGAAGTAACTAAGATGCTTGGAGTGCTAATCCTAGAACCTTAGAAAGAGTAGAGAGTATTTTAGAAGGATTTATCTCAAGCTCAAGAGATTCTCAACTCATGAGAGGGGAGAGCTAAAGAGAGAGGAAGAGGAGGAGAGAGAACCAAAAAAATAGAATGAGAAGAAATAAACCATTCTTCTCACATATATATGAATTATGGAAATTAGATAATTAGCTAAGATAATTGTCATGGTTAATCAAGAATTGACCATTATCATTTCACATTAAATACCATTTGCAAGGATCAAAGAGCATCTTTCATATGGAATGATGATGGTTAACATGTCAACCTAGGTCAACAAGTCAAGTATAGTCAAATGGTCAACAACCCTAACCATGCACAATTATAATTAACTAATATCAATTAATCATAATTCACACATAAGCATTAGGGTTAAGAAAATGATAATGGTCATCAACCCTAATCAAAGTCCTCTGCCTCTGTCTCAGTCAACTGTGCATACACACCCGTATCCGTGTTCCGAGGAACACGAATACAATGAGATAAAACCAATCCCAAATCATATACTAGGATCCGGCTTAAACCAAAGCCCGCTAGTATAAGCTGTCCGGACAGCAAACATGCACAAGTGCGCGGATGTGAACGAACCCTGTCGCAAAACCATGCGACCTCTACTCATTTTGCCTAAAGGAGAATAACCCTCTGTGTGGGACTCTAAAGACTCGACACTATGCTGGCAGTGGGTTTAACCACAGACCGCAATCGGCACTAGCTGTACGTAACGGTCCCCAGGTAGATGCCGATAAGAAGAGTGACGAGGTGAACCCATCTGAACTCCTACTGAGCCTGAATGTGACAGTCACCGTACAGTCCGGTCTGTTCGTCTGATACATCGCATGGCGGGCCTAAGGGGTGGTAAACGTCAGTCCCCTAATAGCGGTACAAGTCGTGCCGGGGTGTAGCCCAGAACACCCTGAGATAACACTGGAAACCTACCAGTATACCTCGCTTGCCCTGGCCAGGGACTACTTGTGTAATGGTTCTCCTAGACACAGCGCGATGTCAACCCCCAATACCGGGAGAGACGAATCCTGTCTAACCATCACTGCCTCCAAGTGCTTCGGGACTGCACCCAAAAACTACCTGTTTGCACGACTCCTTTGAGCCGTGGTAGGGTAGTAATCAAAGTGTAGTGGGAACACACTCGAGGCGAAGTGACAGTGTCAAGTCAGCGGACTAAGCTGTACTCATGTCACCTGGGAACTGATAACCGACGATAGGTATGTTAGTGTATATGCCCTAGGAGCCATTATTGTATCATACTAGTTTGTATATTACTTAATGGAAGCTTAGGATATTCACATGTATATAACAGTCTTGCTAAACATGGTAGTATGCTACTTGGTTTTTCTATCTTAATATGTGAGTATACGTATTGATAGAGCTCTTAGGATCTTGCTTGACTACCAGCGTTGTGATGGCAGTCACACTAGTGGGGGCTGGGTAGTCTACAAGCACATCCTTATTCTGGTCCCTAGTCGTAGGATTATCGAGACAGGGCATCGATACTCCGGAGTAGACTAGTGTGTACGCTTCTCATCCCAGTTGGGGAGATGGTCTGTCCCACAGCCGTCAGCACGTCGTACTGGAGATAGTATGCAGGTGCTCGTTAGGTTACGGGTACACCGGACAGGACTTACAGGGAACTGTTGGTTGGTTTTATACCAGTCGTCAGTGAACAGTTCCCAGGTGACATGAGTACAGCATAGTCCGCAGACTTGATACTGCTACTTCGCCTCGAGTGTGTCCCACTGTTCTTAGATTGCTACCCTACCACGGCTCAAAGGACTCGTGCAAACAGGTAGCAGTTGGGTGCAGTCCCGAGCACTTGGAGGCAGTGGCGGTTAGACAGGTTCGTCTCTCCCGATATTGGGGGTTGATATCGCGCTGTGTCAGAGAGCCATTACGCAAAGTCCCTGGCCAGTGCAAGCGAGATTTGCTGGTAGGTTCCAGTAGTTTCTCAGGGTGTAATGGGCTTCGCTCCGACACGACTTATACCGCTATTAGGGGACTGACGCTTGCCGCCCCCTAGGCACGATATGCGATAGTCTTAGACGAACGGACCGGACTGTATGGAGATTGTCACATCAGACTCAGTAGGAGTTCGGATGGGTTTCCTCATCGGCCTTCTTATCGACATCTACCTGGGGACCGTTACGTACAGCTAGTGCCACTTGCGGTCTGTGGTTAAACCCACTGCCAGCGTAGTAGTCGAGTCTCTAGAGTCCCACGCAGAGAGTTTCCCTACTCCAGGCGAAACGATATAGAGGTCGTATAGTTTTACGACAAGGGTTCGGACGCATACGTGTGTTTACGCACGTACGACTTTCGGACAGTTTTTACTATTCGGCTTTGGTTTAAGCCAGTTACTAGTATCCGATTATTGGATTTATACAGTCTAAAGTTTTTCCGTGTTTTCACGGATAGGAGGGGCGTTCTCGTAATTGCGCGAGAAGCTTCTAGAAGATGGTGACTAAAGGGGTTAAGGTGGCATATACATTAAATGAGATTAGTGAGTCATATGGATGATTCATCCATGTCATTAATGCATCATAAATGCTTAATGACTCATGAAGATGAATCACCATTAGATATTTATCAAGCATGGTTGTAAATCATTTTCTTTTCTTTTCTTGAAAAACAATAATGCTTGATATATATTATGATAACTCATTTTCTCATTTCATTATTATTCTCACCTTCTCTCTCCTCAAGCTTCCTCTCTTCAAACCCTAATCCTCCCCTCTCATGTGTTGAGTACAAGGATTAGTTAGACTACTTAATCCATAACCCTCACTCTATATCATCTAGGTACTTTGATTAGCACTTAAAGAAACCTAGTTGCCTCAAGTTTAGAGGCAAAGCTTGGAGTAAAGCTCTCGTGGTGGATCGTCTACTACTTGGAGAAGGACGAGGAGGAGGTGGAGTTCGTAAAGACGAAGGACACGGTTCTTTAGGTATAATCACTTCACATAGTAGTTTAGAACTTCTATGATAGTTATTTGTTATCGTTTAGCTTCGATTCTTGCGGTTAGTCGATGTTTAAGCAAAGAACAAGATCGTTTTTCATATTTCCCCCTCCCCGCAAGTCGTGGGGTGTTGTACATCGACTAACAATGGTATCAGAGCCTCACTAAACAATAATTAACTCATTAGCAATGTCGTAAGAATTTCGAACGCAAAAGAGAACCGGAAACATCGTCGATTATCACGCTTGCTGTCGAATTTTAAAATGGCTCTAAAAATTTTTCAGGTTGCTTCAGATTAACAAGCAGGAAACACTAGGACTACTGAAGAAATTTGGACCCCAAACTCGGCCATCTCACCGCTGAACCGCGGCGGATCCATGCGATCCGCGGCGGATCCGCAGCCGAGTTAGGGCCGAGTCGGCCCAAATTTATTCAGTAACTCCTAGGTGTTAACAGTGATGTTTCTGGGATGTTTATTTTTCTGCTCAAGTCTCAGGTGCACAGAGAAGTATTGGAGTAGAATCTAAAAGCGTTTGTTCGATCGAAATTTTGTGATGTTTTCTAATTTGATTATATCTGTGTTTGTATAATGTGTTCGTAAACCTCCCCTAACTGCTAGTATGTCGGTTGGCAGGGGGTTGCACATTTCTGTAATGGTTTTTACTGTTTGTGGATGTGAACTGTATTGGACTGTTGTGATGATTAGTCGGGGTTTGTGATGGGTTATTATTTTAATTCATTCGATGTAATTGTAATATGTTTTAATATTATTTTGCGGGGCACATCCAGGTTGCGGTTGTAGCCACCGTTGTATTATTTCATTTTACTGTTTTTGCTCCTAGGATAGACCCAAGGTGGGGTGCACAAACTACCGGGTACTTTGAAGTGTTTAGTGGCCTACTCACTGTAAGTCCACGTTGCCCACCCCGGTGCTTACGGGGAGGCGGAAAACGGAATAAAAATCGAATTTTTATGAGCTTAGGCAACATGGACTAGACTATGAAGGATCTTTGCTAAACAAAAACAAGCTAAAGCTAACTAGAAACTAGCTAAGTGCTAGAAAGGTTATACCTTGGGCTTTATGTCCTTCTCTCCTTGCTCCTTGGAGTGGTGGAAGGAGGCCACCTTGGTCGTCTTCTCACGTCGAAGAAAGATCCACCCGAAAGCCTCAACCTTTGGCTTCAACTCCAAGCTAGAAGTAACTAGGGTGCAAGAAGTGCTAATCCTTGAACCCTAGATGAGAGTAGAGATTATCAAGAGAGGGTTTTTCTCAAGCTCAAGTGTTTCTCAACACATGAGAAGGGAGAGCTTGAGGGAGAGGAAGAACAAGAGAGAGAAAGTAAATGATAGAATGAGAATAATATGAACCATTCTCACTTATATGTGCATATTATTTTAATTAGATAATTAGCTAGATAATTGTTATGGTTAATCATGACATGACCATTATCATTTCATATTTAATGCTAATTGCAAGGATCAAAAAGCATCTTTTATATGGAATGATGATGGTCAATATGTCAAGTAGGGTCAACAAGTCAAGATAGTCAAAAGGTCAACAACCATAACCATGCACAATTATATTAAGCTAATATCAATTAACCATAATACACACATAAGCATTAGGGTTAATAAAATGGCAATGGTTATTAACCCTAATCAAAGTCCTCTCCCTCTGTCTGAAGCAACTGTGCATACGCACCCGTATTCGTGATCCGAGGAACACGAATACAATGAGAAAAACCAATCCCAAATCATATACTAGGATCCGGCTTAAACCAAAGCCCGCTAGTATAAACTGTCCGGACAGCAAACGTGCACAAGTGCGCGGATGTGAACGAACCCTGTCGCAAAACCATGCGACCTCTACTCAATTAGCCTAAAGGCGAATAGCTCTTTGTGTGGGACTCTAAGGACTCGACACTACGCTGGCAGTGGGTTTAACCACAGACCGCAAGCGGCACTAGCTGTACGTAACGGTCCCCAGGTAGATGTCGATAAGAAGACTGACGAGGTGAACCCCATCTGAACTCCTACTGAGCCTGTATGTGACAATCTCCGTACAGTCCGGTCTGTTCGTCTGATACATCGCATGGCGGGCCTAGGGGGGCGGTGAACGTCAGTCTCCTAATAGCGGTACAAGTCGTGTCGGAGTGTAGCGCAGAACACCCTGAGATAACACTGGAAACCTACCAGTATATCTCGCTTGCCCTGGCCAGGGACTACTCGTGTAATGGCTCTCCTGGACACAGCGCGATGTCAACCCCCAATACCGTGAGAGACAAATGCTGTCTAACCGTCATTGCCTCCAAGTGCTTCGGGACTGCACCCAAAAACTACCTGTTTGCACGACTCCTTTGAGCCGTGGTAGGGTAGTAATCAAAGTGCAGTGGGAACACACTCGAGGCGAAGTGACAGTGTCAAGTCAGCGGATTAAGCTGTACTCATGTCACCTGGGAACTGATAACTGAAGATAGGTATAATACCAACCAACAGTTCCCGACGAGTCCTGTCCAGTGTACTCGTAACCTAATGAGCACCCGCATACTATCTCAAGTACGACGTACTGACGGCTGTGGGACAGACCGTCTCCCACACTGGGATGAGAAGCGCATACGCTAGTCTACTCCGGAGTATCGATGCCCTGTCTCGATAGTCCAACGACTAGGGACCTGTATAAGGATGTGCTTATAGATCACCCAGCTCCCACGAGTGTGAGCGCCATCACAACGCTGGTAATCAAGCAAAGATCCTAAGGGCTCTACTAATATGTAAATCAGCAATATGCCAAAAGAAACTGTAAGTCCACGTTGCGACCCCCGGTTCTTACGGGGAGGCGGAACGGTATAAAAATCAAATTTTTAGCGCATGGGGCAACATGGACTAACAAAGTCGGGATCTTTTCTAAACTAAACTAGCAAACATGCAAAGGAGAGTTAACTACTCGGCAAAGTGGTTATACCTAACTTGAACTCCTTCTTCTTGAAACCTAGTAGAGGTTGATGGTTCTCTTCTCGTCGCCTTCTTCCGTCGAAGATGGATCCACCTGAGGGTTCAACCTTCGGGCTCTTTCTCGTACTTGGAGAGAACTAGAATCTTAGGCTTGCTAAAACTTTGATCCTAGAGTGAGTAGAGAGTGTCTAAAGGGTGCTTTTCTTTTAAGAAGAGGGATTCTCAATACATGAGAAGGGTTCTCCTTTTGCTAGAGGAAGAAGAAGATGAAGTGAGGAGAGAGAAGCCAAATGATAGAAATGAGCTCTTTTCTTTTTGCAACCATAACAAAAAGCAAAAGAATTATCAAATTAATAATAATAATGAAAATGAAAAGGTTGATGGAAGGTTTAGGAATGACCATTATCATTTCAAACATTAAATGAATTTGCTAGAATCAAAGAGCATCTTTCTTTTGTAATGATGATGGTCAAAACTTCAAACATGGTCAACAAGTCAACCATGGTCAACAAGTCAACAAAAAAACCAACCATGACACAATTTCATTTTATTAATATTATTAATTGATATAACATAAATTCATTAGGGTTTGGAAAAAGACGACTGTCAACTGTGCATACGCACCCATTCCGAAACCCTAATGAAAGTCCTCTTCCTCCTCCTCAAATAACTGTGCATACACACCTGCATTCTTGTTCCGAGGAACATCAATACTGAGAGATAAAAGCAACCCCAAAACATATACCAGTATCTGACTCAAACCAGAGCCAGCCAGTAATATCCGTCCGGACTCCAAACGTGCACAAGTGCGCGGATGAGAACAAACCCTATCGCAAAACCATGAGACCTCTACTCTGTTTTGCCCAGAGGCGAGTACCCTCTGTGTGGGACTCTAAAGACTCGACACTACGCTGGCAGTGGGTTTAACCACAGACCGCAAGCGGCACTAGCTGTGCGTAACAGTCCCCAGGTAGATGCCGATAAGAAGGCTGATGAGGTGAAACCCCATCTGAACTCCTACTGAGTCTGAATGTGACAGTCTCCGTATAGTCCGGTCTGTTCGTCTAATACATCGCATGGCGGGCCTAGGGGGCTGTAAAACGTCAGTCTCCTAATAGCGGTACAAGTCATGTCGGAGTGAAGCCCAAAACACCCTGAGATAACACTGGAAGCCTACCAGTATATCTCGCTTACCCTGGCCAGGGACTACTCGTGTAATGGCTCTCCTAGACACAGCGCGATGTCAACCCCCAATACCGGGAGAGACGAATCCTGTCTAACCGTCACTGCCTCCAAGTTCTTCGGGACTGTACCCAACTACTACCCGTTTGCACGACTCCTTTGAGCCGTAGTAGGGTAGTAATCAAAGTATAGTGGGAACACACTCGAGGCGAAGTGCCAGTGTCAAGTAAGCGGACTAAGCTGTACTCATGTCACCTGGGAACTGATAACTGACGATAGGTATAATACCAACCTGTCAGTTCCCGACGAGTCCTGTCCAGTGTACTCGTAGCCCAACGAGCACCCGTATACTATCTCCAGTACGACGTACTGATGGCTGTGGGACAGACCATCTCCCACATTGGGATGAGAAGCGCATACGCTAGTCTACTCCGGAGTATCGATGCCCTGTCTCGATAGTCCTGCGACTAGGGACCTGTATAAGGATGTGCTTATAGATTACCCAGCCCCCACTAGTGTGACTGCCATCACAACGCTGGTAATCAAGCAAAGATCCTAAGGGCTCCACTAATGCGTATAAGTGATATACTGAAATAAACACAAGTACACATTGAAGTAGAAACAAACCAAGTAGCATACTACTATATTGAGCAAGATTGTTTATACAAGGTGAATATCCCAAGCTTCCATTAAGTAATATACAAACTAGTATGATACAGTAATGGCCTCTAGGACATATACACTAACAATCTCCCACTTGCACTAAGGCCATGTACTGGCGTATCGAAGACCTATCATCTCGATCAGCCACTCGAACTGAGTCTGGGGTAAGGCCTTGGTGAATGGATCTGCAGTGTTCTCTTCTGAAGCAACCCTCCGAACCTCGATCTCCTTGCGATCCACGATCTCCCTGATCAGGTGATACCGCCTCAAGATGTGCCTGGATCTCTGATGGGACCTGGGTTCCTTCGCTAAAGCTATAGTCCCGTTGTTGTCGCAATACAGAGGTATTGGGTCAATAATGGACGGAACCACCTGAATTTCTTTCTAGAACTTCCTCATCCAGACAGCTTCTTTTGCGGCATCAGATGCAGCGATATATTCCGCTTCCATAGTCGAGTCTGCAACGGTTTCCTGTTTGGAGCTCTTCCAACATACCGCCCCTCCATTGAGGGTAAAGACAAAACCCGACATGGACTTGGAATCATCCTTGTCACTCTGGAAGCTGGAGTCAGCAAAGGCCTCGATCTGGAGGTCTTTTCCGCCATACACCAAGAACATCTCCTTAGTCCTTCTCAGGTACTTGAGAATGTTCTTTACCGCTATCCAGTGTTTCTCCCCTGGGTTTGACTGATACCGGCTTACCACACTCAGTGCATAAGCTACATCCGGTCTGGTACACAACATCGCATACATTATAGAGCCTACCGCAGAAGCGTAGGGTATAATAGACATGCGATCCCTCTCCAAATCAGTCTTGGGAGACATCTCTTTATAGAGGATGATCCCGTGACAAGCCGGTAGGTTACCACGCTTGGAATCTTCCATACTGAATCTCTTCACTATGGTGTCGATGTACCTGGACTGAGAAAGTCCTAATATCCTCTTGGATCTATCACGATGGATCCGGATCCCCAGGATGTATGAGGCATCACCCAGGTCTTTCATGGAGAACCTGTGTGACAAGAACCCCTTGACAGATTGTAGCATAGGAATGCCATTTCCTATTAAGAGAATGTCATCCACGTATAAAACGAGGAATACTACAGTTCTCGCTACAAATCTACTATAGATGCATGGTTCATCTGGATTTTTGATAAAACCAAATTCCTTGACCGTCTCATCAAAACAGATGTTCCAACTCCGCGATGCCTGCTTTAGTCCATAGATGGACTTAAGCAACTTGCACACCTTTCCGCTGCTCCCACTCTGAATGAAACCCTCTGGCTTATCCATATAGACACACTCCTCTAAATTTCCATTCAGAAAAGCGGTCTTTACGTCCATCTGCCAAATCTCATAATCGTGGAAGGCAGCAATGGCAAGAAGGATCCGAATGGATTTCAGCATAGCCACTGGAGAAAAGGTTTCGTCATAGTCCAAGCCAGGTCTTTGACGGAAACCTTTTGCTACAAGTATATCTTTATAGGTCTCAACCTGTCCATCTACACCAATCTTCCTTTTGAAGATCCACTTGCATCCTACGGGTTTTACCCCGTCTGGAGCAATGTCCAACGTCCATACTTTGTTGGTGTACATGGACTCCATTTCGGTCCGAATTGCATCCAGCCATTTTACCGAGTCAATGCTCTGAACGGCCTGCTGGAAGCTAGTAGGCTCATCATAATCTATGATGCAATCCTCTCTATCCCCGTCTATGAGAAAACCGTAGTATCTCTCGGGCGGATGAGACTGCCTACTACTTCTGCGGAGCGGCGTAGGAATGTCCTGTTCATTTGAACCCTCTGGTTCCACTAAGCTTTCAGTAATAGTTTGTGGTTCTGGAATTTCTTCCAGTTCTACTGCGCTCCCACTAATTTCCTTTTCTAAGAACTGGTGTTCTAGAAAGTGGGCATTACGAGAAACAAGGACTTTTTGTTCCTCTGCGTAGTAGAAAAGATACCCCCTGGTGTTCTTTGGGTATCCCACAAACTTACACAGTACTGAGCGTGCCTCGAGTTTGTCCGCATGCTGCTTTTTGACAAAAGCCGGACATCCCCAGATCTTCAGATATTGAAGATAGGGTTTCATCCCACTCCATAACTCATATGGTGTGGTAGGCACAGTCTTAGTAGGAACTCGGTTCAAAAGGTACGCAGCTGATTCTAGCGCATACCCCGAGAATGATCGCGGTAACTCAGCGCTACTCATCATGGACCGTACCATATCCAATAGGGTTCGGTTCCGTCTCTCCGATACACCGTTGTGTTGCGGAGTGTATGGAGGAGTAAGCTAAGAGAGAATTCCGTTCTCTTTTAAATAATTCAGGAACTCGGCACTCAAGTATTCTCCACCTCGATCCGATCTTAGAATCTTGATACTTTTGCCGGTTTGGTTTTTCTACCTCATTCTTATATTCCTGGAATTTTCCAAAGGCTTCGGATTTATGTTTCATCAAGAAGACATGTCCGAACCTTGAAAAATCATCCGTAAAAGTAATGAAGTAAGAAAAACCGCTTCACGCAAGTGTAGACATTGGACCACACACGTCACTGTGTATAAGTCCCAAGAGCTCGCTCGCTCTTACTCCGTGTCCAGTGAACGGAGTCTTTGTCATCTTTCCCATGAGACAGGATTGACAAGTGGCATACGATTGATATTCGAACGGATTCAAATACCCTTCTATATGTAACTTAGTCAACCTTCTCTCATTGATGTGACCCAGTCTACAATACCACAAGAAAGCCTGATTGATATCTGGAGACTTTCTTTTGTGTGTATTCTGGACATTAAAAATCTGTTGTTGGTTTAACACGTATATACCATTGCTCAGTGTACCTGACCCAATCAGAACTTGATTAAGGTGAATGTTTACAACATTACTTACAAACGCAAATTCATAACCTTCTTTAGAAACTAAAGATACAGAAATGATATTACAAGTTGCGTTGGGTACAAAAAAGCAATTACGCAAAACCAAAACATGCCCATCTGACATTCCCAGGTGATAGTCCCCCACGGCTTTAGCATCCATGCTAGCTCCGTTCGCAACTCTGAGGGTCATGTCACCTGCCTTCAAAACCCTACGGTTTCTCAACGCCTGCAAAGAATTACAGATATGAGATCCTGATCCGGTATCCAATACCCAGGAAGTAGAGTTTATTGAAAGACAGTTTTCAATAACATACACACCTGAAGCTGAAGCCGCAACCTGCTTCAATTCCTGTGTCCTGGCTTTCCAAGCCCTGCAATCATTCTTCCAGTGTCCACTCTTATGACAATAGAAGTATTCTTCTTTACCTATAAGCTTCCTCGCTTTCATTGTTGCCTTTGCCTTTCCCTTCGTATCCACTTTACTAACACCGCCCCTTGGTTTGGCGGGGGCTTTCCTCTTCTTTCTCTTGGCTTTCGTCTTGGACCTAGAAGAAGAAGATCCTCCTACAAACAAAGTGGATGTTTCCCTACTTTTCTGTAGGGTTCCCTCTGCGCTCCTCAGCATGTTGAGGAGTTCTGAAAGTTCAACCTCTTTTTCTTATAAGTTGAAGTTCAGTATAAACTGGGCGTAAGTGGAAGGAAGGGACTGAAGAATCAAGTCCGTGTAGAGCTCATTCTCCAACGTGGTTCCAAGTTCAGCGAGCTCCTCAATGTAGCCAATCATCTTAAGCACGTGTTCCGCTACCGATGATCCGACGGCCAACTTTGCCGAAAATAACTTTTTCGACACTTCGTATCTTGCGATACGAGAATTCTCTCCATACAGTTCTTTTGTATGAAGAAATATGGATTCCAAGTCCATATTCTCGTGCCTCCTCTGATGTTCATTGTCCATCGAGGCAAGTACGAGGCACCTGGCCTTCGCGCTATCAATCTCCCAGGTCTTACGGATTTCCTTGTCCGCGACGCTGGAGGTGGGACTTGGGACGGGGGGAGCTTTGGTGGTAAGAAGATACACCAGCTTGTCATAAGTGATTGCCATCTTGACATTCCTGAGCCAATCTTTGTAGTTTGGCCCTGTCAATATATTTTTATCTAGAAGTAACTTAAGTCCAGTCATGTCGATTGGTCGCTGCAATTAAGAGAGAGAGAAGAAACACTTTAGCACGATGCTCTTGCAAGTTTAGAGTGGTTTTTAATTTGTCTAAACAGGATGGCTCTCACTGTCTCTCGAATCCCTCCTCAAACCATAAAGGAAGAATTAGTCGGGATCAATCCCACCGCACAATACTTGCTTAACCGTTCAGCCAGGCTAGTGTCGGTACTTCGAGGGAGGTTTTCCAACGCTTTCGCGAAATTCCTTAATTAAATAACCTCTTTTCCCTGGGGGCGTAGCCCCGCTAACACCTTTCTAGGCACCTACTAGGTTTATAGCATTGATCGTTTAGTGAGAAATTTCCCGAGGAGTAGAATATACTCACAGTAGGATCGGGATCCAAATATCATCGCGTGACGAAACTGAAGGAATCCTACCAGAATCACCACACTCCAAATGGTATGCAAATCTAGCAAGTTTCAGTACTTATGAAACTCCCGATGTGGATTTTTGCCCCATGCTCTTATGACCTTGGCGTGAGGTCAAAATGTCATAAGTCACATGTCAAGTTCTTCCCATCATTATCCTGGTTAATTTGAACCCACCCGTATCTACCCTTGACGTAGGCCAAAATGGCAGTACGACTGTCTCAAACCAACGCATTCTATCTATGCTACAGAGAAATATTCGGTAGCTACCAATCACTATGCCTTGGCGTGAGGTCAAAATACATAGCTTGAATACTACCGTACATTTAACTGAAATGATGGAGGGCTACGAATGGTTTTGGCGAAACCGTGAACGTAGTGAACTTGATATAATCGAGGGAACGAGATAGCTTTTAAAAGGAGTGGCTCAAGCTCCGCGTTTAAAAGTTAGTTTTGAAAAGAACCGAGTGGTTTTTCGAAAGTGTTCCAACGATTTTAACTTGGTTTATTATCTTGCATTAGTTCTTTTAATGCGTGATATTCTTGCATTAGTTCTTTTAATGCGTCCCATCATTTAAATCCTACCATTGCAGAAAACAACCAAAATATGACGTACGCTTATGCCATTCGCATTCGCCACGGGGCCCCGTCATCACCCGTTAGGTTACTTAACTAACGACAGAGCGGGGGCTAGGCTAGCGCGGCTGTAAAACATAAGCAACGCCTAAATAGTTATAAATATAGCAATGATAGACATTACAGATCACAGATGAATACATTGGATATACTAGGAATCCGCAATCCGTTCGAGCCTGCAACGAAAAGCGGATTACACGGTCGCGGTAAATAGCCAATACCCCACCCAAGACCCCTACGGGTGCGGCAAACTACCCGCCAAGTACTCGGCAGTTTGTGCACCCCCTCCATGGGTCTATCCTAGGAGCAAAAACAGTAAAAAGAATTATACAATGATGGCTACAACCCCGACCCGGTTGTGCGGCCAAACAAATAATAATATTACATCAATTTACATGTTACAAATGAATGAAAGAAAAACAAAAGCTCATCTCACATCCACCCTGGCTATTCACCTGCGACAGTCCAACACATTCATATACACATTCCAATATCAAACACAGATCATAGAGATGTATAACCCCGGCTAATCGACTTATAGCGATTAGCCAACGTTCAATACATTCAAACATCACAGATATAACCAATATACTCCAAGTGTAGTGAAGTTCGGAAAAAATACGGAATTATAGGCCCCCAAAAACAAATTTCTATTCTGGAAAATCTGGGCACATATAATATATCTTAAAAATCCTAAAACCCTACCAGAAGAACACTGCACAAAACCCGATCACGAGAGGACCCTAAACGGCGGCGGTTCCGCGGCAAATGCCTACCTCATGCCGCGGAACCGCGGCGGTTTGAAGGAATCAAGGGTCGTTTTTCTTGGGTGTTCACACAAAACCCTGAGCCGAATTTAGGTGTATAACAAATCTTGTTTTGACCAGAAAAATTTTTAACAGAAACTAGGGTTTTGTAAAAGTTTGGTTTTTGGATTTTTCGGTTCCGAACTTCGTTAAACTTCACTACCAAGCTAGTTTAAGTTTAGTTAGGCTCTGATACCACTGTAAGTCCATGTTGCGACCCCCGGTTCTTACAGTGAGGCGGAAACGGTATAAAAATCAAATTTTTAGCGCATGGGGCAACATGGACTAACAAAGTCGGGATCTTTTCTAAACTAAACTAGCAAACATGCAAAGGAGAGTTAACTACTCGGCAAAGTGGTTATACCTAACTTGAACTCCTTCTTCTTGAAACCTATTAGAAGTTGATGGTTCTCTTCTCGTCGCCTTCTTCCGTCGAAGATGGATCCACCTGAGTGTTCAACCTTCAGGCTCTTTCTCGTACTTGGAGAGAACTAGAATCTTCGGCTTGCTAAACCTTTGATCCTAGAGTGAGTAGAGAGTGTCTAAAGGGTGCTTTTCTTTTAAGGAAAGGGATTCTCAACACATGAGAAGGGTTCTCCTTTTGCTAGAGGAAGAAGAAGATGAAGTGAGGAGAGAGAAGCCAAATGATAGAAATGAGCTCTTTTCTTTTTGCAACCATAACAAAAAGCAAAAGAATTATCAAATTAATAATAATAATGAAAATGAAAAGGTTGATGGAAGGTTTAGGAATGACCATTATCATTTCAAATATTAAATGAATTTGCTAGAATCAAAGAGCATCTTTCTTTTGTAATGAGGATGGTCAAAACATCAACCATGGTCAACAAGTCAACCATGGTCAACAAGTCAACAAAAAAACCAACCATGACACAATTTCAATTTATTAATATTATTAATTGATATAACATAAATTCATTAGGGTTTGGAAAAAGACGACTGTCAATTGTGCATACGCACCCGTTCCGAAACCCTAATGAAAGTCCTCTTCCTCCTCCTCAAATAACTGTGCATACACACCTGCATTCTTGTTCCGAGGAACATGAATACTGAGAGATAAAAGCAACCCCAAAACATATACCAGTATCTGACTCAAACCAGAGCCAGCCAGTAATATCCGTCCGGACTCCAAACGTGCACAAGTGCGCGGATGAGAACGAACCCTGTCGCAAAACCATGCGACCTCTACTCTGTTTTGCCCAGAGGCGAGTACCCTCTGTGTGGGACTCTAAAGACTCGACACTACGCTGGCAGTGGGTTTAACCACAGACCGCAAGCGGCACTAGCTGTGCGTAACAGTCCCCAGGTAGATGCCGACAAGAAGGCTGACGAGGTGAAACCCCATCTGAACTCCTACTGAGTCTGAATGTGACAGTCTCCGTACAGTCCGGTCTGTTCGTCCGATACATCGCATGGCGGGCCTAGGGGGCGGTAAAACGTCAGTCCCCTAATAGCGGTACAAGTCGTGTCGGAGTGAAGCCCAAAACACCCTGAGATAACACTGGAAGCCTACCAGTATATCTCGCTTGCCCTGGCCAGGGACTACTCGTGTAATGGCTCTCCTAGACACAGCGCGATGTCAACCCCCAATACCGGGAGAGACGAATCCTGTCTAGCCGTCACTGCCTCCAAGTGCTTCGGGACTGTACCCAACTACTACCCGTTTGCACGACTCCTTTGAGCCGTGGTAGGGTAGTAATCAAAGTACAGTGGGAACACACTCGAGGCGAAGTACCAGTGTCAAGTCAGCGGACTAAGCTGTACTCATGTCACCTGGGAACTGATAACTGACGATAGGTATAATACCAACCTGTCAGTTCCAGACGAGTCCTGTCCAGTGTACTCGTAGCCCAACGAGCACCTGTATACTATCTCCAGTACGACGTACTGATGGCTGTGGGACAGACCATCTCCCACATTGGGATGAGAAGCGCATACGCTAGTCTACTCCGGAGTATCGATGCCCTGTCTCGATAGTCCTGCGACTAGGGACCTGTATAAGGATGTGCTTATAGATTACCCAGCCCCCACTAGTGTGACTGCCATCACAACGCTGGTAATCAAGCAAAGATCCTAAGGGCTCCACTAATGCGTATAAGTGATATACTGAAATAAACACAAGTACACATTGAAGTAGAAACAAACCAAGTAGCATAATACTATATTGAGCAAGATTGTTTATACAAGGTGAATATCCCAAGCTTCCATTAAGTAATATACAAACTAGTATGATACAGTAATGGCCTCTAGGGCATATACACTAACAGAAACACATGCACATATTAAAGCAGAGACAAACCAAGTAGCATACTACCATTTCGAGCAAGATTGTATATACAACTGTGAATATCCCAAGCTTCCATCAAGTAATATACAAACTAGTATGATACAGTAATGGCCTCTAGGGCATATACACTAACAATCTCCCACTTGCACTAAGGCCATGTACTGGCGTATCGAAGACCTATCATCTCGATCAGCCGCTCGAACTGAGTCTGGGGCATGGCCTTAGTGAATGGATCTGCTGTGTTATCTTCTGAAGCAACCCTCCGAACCTCGATCTCCTGGCGATCCACGATCTCCATCATCAGGTGATACCGCCTCAAGATGTGTCTGGATTTTTGATGGGACCTGGGTTCCTTCGCAAAAGCTATAGCCACGTTGTTGTCGCAATACAGAGGTATTGGGTCAACAATGTACGGAACCACCTGAAGTTCTCTCAAGAACTTCCTCATCCAGACAGCTTCTTTTGCGGCATCAGATGCAGCGATGTATTCCGCTTCCATAGTCGAGTCAGCAACGGTTTCCTGTTTGGAGCTCTTCCAACACACCGCCCCTCCATTGAGGGTGAAGACAAAACCCGACATGAACTTGGAATCATCCTTGTCACTCTGGAAGCTGGAGTCAGCAAAGGCCTCAATCTGGAGGTCTTTTCCGCCATACACCAAGAAAATCTCCTTAGTCCTTCTCAGGTACTTGAGAATGTTCTTTACTGCTATCCAATGTTTCTCCCCAGGGTTTGACTGATACCTGCTTACCACACTCAGTGCATAAGCCACATCCGGTCTGGTACACAACATCGCATACATTATAGAGCATACCGCAGAAGCGTAGGGTATAATAGACATGTGATCCCTCTCGAAATCAGTCTTGGGAGACATCTCTTTGGAGAGGGTGATCCCGTGACAAGCCGGTAGACTACCGCGCTTGGAATCTTCCATACTGAATCTTTTCAGTATGGTGTCGATGTACCTGGACTGCGAAAGTCCTAATATCCTCTTGGATCTGTCACGGTAGATCCGGATACCCCGAATGTATGAGGCATCACCCAGGTCATTCATGGAGAACCTGTGTGATAAGAACCCCTTGACAGATTGTAGCATAGGAATGTCATTTCCTATTAAGAGAATGCCATCCACGTATAAAACGACGAATACTACATTTCTCGCTACAAATCTACAATAGATGCATGGTTCATCTGGATTTTTGATGAAGCCAAATTCCTTGACCGTCTCATCAAAACAGATGTTCCAACTCCGCGATGCCTGCTTCAGTCCATAAATGGACTTAAGCAACTTGCACACCTTTCCGCTGCTCCCACTCTGAATGAAACCCTCTGGCTGGTCCATATAGACACACTCCTCTAAATGCCCATTAAGAAAAGTTGTCTTTACGTCCATCTGCCAAATCTCATAATCGTGGAAGGCAGCAATGGCAAGAAGGATCCGAATGGATTTCAGCATAGCCACTGGAGAAAAAGTTTTGTCATAGTCCAAACCAGGTCGCTGACAAAAACCCTTTGCAACCAGTCTAGCTTTATAGGTCTCAACCTGTCCATCAACACCAATCTTCCTTTTGAAGATCCACTTGCATCCTACGGGTTTTACCCCATCTGGAGCAATGTCCAACGTCCATACTTTGTTGGTGTACATGGACTCCATTTCTGTCCGCATTGCATCCAGCCATTTTACCGAGTCGACGCTCTGAATGGCTTGCTGGAAGCTAGTAGGCTCATCACAATCTATGATGCAATCCTCTCTATCCCCGTCAATGAGAAAACCGTAGTATCTCTCGGGCGGATGAGACTGCCTACTACTCCTGCGGAGTGGCGTGGGAATGTCCTGATCTTTCAAACCTGGTGGTTCTACTAAGCTTTCAGTAATAGCTCGTGGTTCTGGAATTTCTTCCAGTTCTATTGCGCTCCCACTTAATTCTTTTTCTATGAACTGGTGTTCTAGAAAGTGGGCATGGCGAGAAACAAATACCTTTTGTTCCTCTTCGCAATAGAAGTAATATCCCTTGGAGTTCTTTGGATATCCCACAAACTTGCACTGTACTGAGCGTGCCTCGAGCTTGTCCGCATGCTGCTTTTTTACAAAAGTTGGACATCCCCATGTCTTAATGTGATTAAGATAGGGTCTCTTCCCACACCACATCTGATATGGTGTAGTAGGCACAGTCTTAGTTGGAACTCGGTTCAAAAGGTATGCAGCTGATTCTAGCGCATATCCCCAGAACGATCGCGGCAACTCAGCGTTACTCATCATGGACCGTACCATATCCAATAGGGTTCTGTTCCATCTCTCCGATACACCGTTATGTTGCGGAGTGTACGGAGGAGTAAGCTGAGAGAGAATTCCATTCTCTTTTAAGTAACCCAGGAACTCGGCACTCAAGTATTCACCACCTCGATCAGATCTTAGTGTCTTGATACTTTTGCCTGTTTTTTTTTCTACTTCATTCTTATATTCCTGGAATTTTTCAAAAGCCTCGGATTTATGTTTCATTAAGAAGACATAACCGTACCTTGAAAAGTCATCCGTAAAAGTAATGAAGTAAGAAAAACCGCTTCGCGCATGTGTAGACATTGGACTGCACACGTCGCTGGGTACGAGTCCCAAGAGCTCGCTCGCTCTTACTCCGTGTCCAGTGAACGGAGTCTTTGTCATCTTTCCTTTGAGACAGGATTGACAAGTTGCATACGACTGATATTCGAACGGATCCAAATATCCTTCTGCATGTAACTTAGTCAACCTTCTCTCATTGATGTGACCCAGTCTACAATGCCAAAAGAAAGTTTTATTGATTTCTGGAGACTTTCTTTTGTGTGTATTCTGGACATTGAAAATCTGTGGTTGGTTTAAAACGTATATACCGTTGTTCAATGTACCTGACCCAATCAAAACTTGATTAAGGTGAATGTTCACTACATTACTTACAAATGCAAATTCATAACCTTCTTTAGATAATAAAGATACAGAAATGATATTACAGGTTGCATTTGGTACATAATAACAACTACGCAAAACCAAAAGGTGTCCATCCGACAATCCCAGGTGATAGTCCCCCACGGCCTCAGCATCCATGCTAGCACCGTTTGCAACTCTGAGGGTCATGTCACCTACCTTCAAAACTCTACGCTTTCTCAACGCCTGCAAAGAATTACAGATATGAGATCCTGATCCGGTATCCAATACCCAGGAAGTAGAGTTTATTGATAGACAGTTTTCAATAACATACACACCTGAAGCTGAAGCTGCAACTCGCTTCAAATCCTGTGTTCTGGGTTTCCAAGCCTTGCAATCTTGTTTCCAGTAACCACTTTTGTGACAATAGAAGCATTCTTCCTTCCCCACCAGCTTTTCCGCTATCTTTGTTGCTTTTCCTTTTCCCTTCGTATCCACTTTACCGACACCGCCTCTTGGTTTGGCGGGGGCTTTCTTCTTCTAACCCTTGGCTTTCGCCCTGGATCTAAAAGAGGAAGATCCTCCTACAAACAAAGTGGATGTCTCCCTACCTTTCTGTAGGGTCCCCTCAGCACTCCTCAACATGTTCAGAAGTTCGGAAAGTTCAACCTCCTTTCCTTGCATGTTGAAGTTAAGAATAAACTCGGCGTAAGTGGAAGGAAGGGACTGGAGAATCAAATTAGTATATAGTTCATTCTCCAACGTGGTCCCAAGGTCCGCGAGCTCCTCAATGTAGCCAATCATCTTAAGCACGTGTTCCGCTACCAATGATCCGACGGCCAACCTTGCCGAAAACAACTTCTTCGACACTTCGTATCTTGCGATACGAGACTGCTCTCCATACAGTTCTTTTGTATGAAGAAATATGGACTCTAGGTCCATATTCTCGTGCCTCCTCTGATGTTCATTGTCCATCGAGGCTAGTACGAGGCATCTGGCCTTCGCGCAATCTATTTCCCAGGTCTTGTAGATTTCCCTATCTACGACACTGGTTTTGGGACCTGGGACAGGGGGAGCTTTGGTGGTAAGGACATACCCCAACTTGTCGTAAGTGATTGCCATCTTGACATTCCTGAGCCAATCTTTGTAGTTTGGCCCTGTCAATATGTTTTTATCTAGTAATAACTTAAGTCCGGTCATGTTGAATGGTGGCTGCAATTAGGAGAGAGAAAAGAAACACTTTAGCATGATGCTCTTGCAAGTTTAGAGTGGTTTTTAATTTGTCTAAACTGGATGGCTCCCACTGTCTCTCGAATCCCTTCTCAAACCGTAAAGAAAGGATTAGTCAGGATCACTCTCACCGTACAATACTTGCTTAACCGTTCAGCCAGGCCAGTGTCGGTACTTCGAGGGAGGTTTTCCAACGCTTTCGCGAAGTTCCTTAATTAAGTAACCTCTTTTCCCTGTGGGCGTAGCCCCGCTAACACCTTTCTAGACACCTACTAAGTTTATAGCATTGATCGTTAAGTGAGAGTTTTCCCGAGGAGTAGCATATACTCACAGTAGGATCAGGATCCAAATATCATCGCGTGATAAAACCGAAGGAATCCTTCCAGAATCATCACACTCCAAATGGTATGCAACGCTAGCAAGTTTCAGTACTTATGAAACTCCCGATGTAGATTTTTGCCCCATGCTCTTATGACCTTGACTTTGGCCAAAATATCATAAGTCACATGTCAAGTTCTACCCGTTATTCTCCTGGTTAATTTGGACCCACCCATACCTACCCTTGACTTTGGCCAAAATGGCAGCACGACTGTCCCAAACTAACGCATCTATCTATGCTGCACATGAATACCCAATAGCTACCAATCACTATGCCTTGACTTTCGCCAAAATACATAGCTTGAATACTTTTTGACCATTCATGTAGAATTAAGGAGGGCTACGAATGGTTTTGGCGAAACCGTGAACGTAGTGAACTTGATCTAATCGATGGAACGAGATAGCTTTTAAAAGGAGTGGTTCAAGCTCCGCGTTTAAAAGTTTAGTTTTGAAAAGAACCGAGTGGTTTTCAAAGTGTTCCAATCGACTTATACTTGGTTTATTTTCTTGCATTAGTTCTTTTAATGCGTCCCATCATTTAATCCTACCATTGCAGAAAACAACCAAAATATGACGTACGCTTATGCCATTCGCATTCGCCACGGGGCCCCATCATCACCCGTTAGGTTACTTAACTAACGACAGAGCGGGGGTTGGGCTAGCGCGGCTGTAAAACATAAGCAACGCCTAAATAGTTATCATATATAAATATATAGCAATGATAGACATTACAGATCATAGATGAATACATTGGATATACTAGGAATCCGCAATCCGTTCGAGCCTGCAACGAAAAGCGGATTACACGGTCACGGTGAATAGCCAATACCCCACCCAAGACCCCTACGGGTGCGGCAAACTACCCACCAAGTACCCGAAGCGAAGAAACCTCCCTCAACACCGTGAGTAGGCCACTCGGCACTTCGAGATACCCTGTAGTTTATGCACCCCCTCCATGGGTCTATCCTAGGAGCAAAAACAGTAAAAAGAATTATACAATGACGGCTACAACCCCGACCCGGTTGTGCGGCCAAACAAATAATAATATTACATCAATTTACATATTACAATGAATGAAAGAAAAAGCAACACTCATCTCACATCCACCCCGGTTATTCATCCGCGACAATCCAACCCATTCATATACACATACCATCATCAATCACAGATCACAGATATGTATAACCCCGACTAATCGACATATAGCGATTAGCCGACGTTCAATACATATAAACATCACAGATATAACCTTTTAGTCAAAGTGTATTGAAGTTCGAAAAAAAATACGGATTTATAGACCCCAAAAACAAATTTCTATTCTGGAAAACCTGGGCACATATAAACCATCTTAAAATTCCTAAAACCAAGCCAGAAACACACTGCACCAAACTCGACCTAGAGAAGAGCCAAGACGGCCGCGGTTGCGCGGCAATAGCTTGCTATTGCCGCGGAACCGCGGCTCTTTGGTCGAATCTTTGGATCGTTTTTGGTGGCTTTCTTCACAAAACCCTGAGATGATTTTTGGTGTATAATATATTTTGATTTGACCAGAAAAAAATTTAACAGAAACATAGGGTTTTGAAAACTCGGTTTTTCGATTTTTCCGATTCGAACTTCGATACACTCTACTACCTAGTTAGTTTATGTTTAGTTAGGCTTTGATACCACTGTAAGTCCACGTTGCCCACCCCGGTGCTTACGGGGAGGCGGAAAACGGAATAAAAATCGAATTTTTATGAGCTTAGGCAACATGGACTAGACTATGAATGATCTTTGCTAAACAAAAACAAGCTAAAGCTAACTAGAAACTAGCTAAGTGCTAGAAAGGTTATACCTTGGGCTTTATGTCCTTCTCTCCTTGCTCCTTGGATTGGTGGAAGGAGGTCACCTTGGTCGTCTTCTCACGTCGAATAAAGATCCACCCGAAAGCCTCAACCTTTGGCTTCAACTCCAAGCTAGAAGTAACTAGGGTGCAAGAAGTGCTAATCCTTGAACCCTAGATGAGAGTAGAGATTATCAAGAGAGGGTTTTTCTCAAGCTCAAGTGTTTCTCAACACATAAGAGGGGAGAGCTTGAGGGAGAGGAAGAACAAGAGAGAGAAAGTAAATGATAGAATGAGAATAATATGAACCATTCTCACTTATATGTGCATATTATTTTAATTAGATAATTAGCTAGATAATTGTCATGGTTAATCATGACATGACCATTATCATTTCATATTTAATGCTAATTGCAAGGATCAAAAAGCATCTTTTATATGGAATGATGATGGTCAATATATCAACTAGGGTCAACAAGTCAAGATAGTCAAAAGGTCAACAACCATAACCATGCACAATTATATTAAGCTAATATCAATTAACCATAATACACACATAAGCATTAGGGTTTATAAAATGACAATGGTTATTAACCCTAATCAAAGTCCTCTCCCTCTGTCTCAAGCAACTGTCCATACGCACCCGTATTCGTGATCCGAGGAACACGAATACAATGAGAAAAACCAATCCCAAATCATATACTAGGATCCGGCTTAAACCAAAGCCCGCTAGTATAAACTGTCCGGGCAGCAAACGTGCACAAGTTCGCGGATGTGAACGAACCCTGTCGCAAAACCATGCGACCTCTACTCAATTTGCCTAAAGGCGAATAGCTCTCTGTGTGGGACTCTAAAGACTCGACACTACGCTGGCAGTAGGTTTAACCACAGACCGCAAGCGGCACTAGCTGTACGTAACGGTCCCCAGGTAGATGTCGATAAGAAGACTGACGAGGTGAACCCCATCTGAACTCCTACTGAGCCTGTATGTGACAATCTCCATACAGTCCGGTCTGTTCGTCTGATACATCGCATGGCGGGCCTAGGGGGCGGTGAACGTCAGTCCCCTAATAGCGGTACAAGTCGTGTCGGAGTGTAGCGCAGAACACCCTAAGATAACACTGGAAACCTACCAGTATATCTCGCTTGCCCTGGCCAGGGACTACTCGTGTAATGGCTCTCCTGGACACAGCGCGATGTGAACCCCCAATACCGTGAGAGACGAATCCTGTCTAACCGTCATTGCCTCCAAGTGCTTCGGGACTGCACCCAAAAACTACCTGTTTGCACGACTCCTTTGAGCCATGGTAGGGTAGTAATCAAAGTGCAGTGGGAACACACTCAAGGCGAAGTGACAGTGTCAAGTCAGCGGACTAAGCTGTACTCATGTCACCTGGGAACTGATAACTGACGATAGGTATAATACCAACCAACAGTTCCCGACGAGTCCTGTCCAGTGTACTCGTAACCTAACGAGCACCCGCATACTATCTCAAATACGACGTACTGACGGCTGTGGGACAGACCGTCTCCCAGACTGGGATGAGAAGCGCATACGCTAGTCTACTCCGGAGTATCGATGCCCTGTCTCGATAGTACAACGACTAGGGACCTGTATAAGGATGTGCTTATAGATCACCCAGCTCCCACGAGTGTGAGCGCCATCACAATGATGGTAATCAAGCAAAGATCCTAAGGGCTCTACTAATATGTAAATCAGCAATATGCTAAAAGAAACACATGCACATATTAAAGCAGAGACAAACCAAGTAGCATACTACCATTTCGAGCAAGATTGTATATACAACTGTGAATATCCCAAGCTTCCATCAAGTAATATACAAACTAGTATGATACAGTAATGGCCTCTAGGGCATATACACTAACACTCACTTTGTTAAGGGAGACCGCTTCACTTCGGGTATTTGGCGGGTAGTTTGTCGTACCCGTAGGGGTCTAGGGTGGGGTAATGACTATTCATCACAACTGTGTAATCCGTCTTTTGTTGCAGGCTCTAAACAAACACGGATTGCTTGCAAATCCAATAAAGTTCATATGAGATCTGGAATGCCTATTATTGCGTCTGAAGAATGTATAATATCTATATATGATAGCTATTTAGACGTCACTTATGTTTTACACCCGCGCTAGCCCAGCCCCCGCTCTGTCGTTAATTAAGTAACCTAACGGGTGATGACGGGACCCCGTGGCGAATGCGGATGGCATAAGAGGACGTTGTATTTTCGTTGTTTTCTGCAATGATAGGTTAATGATGGGACGCATTATTAATAATGCAAAGAAAATAAACCAAAAGTTTAATCGTTGGAACAATTTAAAAGAAACCACTCGGTTAATTTTAAAAACTGATATTTTTAAATACGGAGCTTTAACCACTCCTTTTAAAAGCTATCAGGTTCCTTCGGTTATAACAAGTTCACTACGTTCACGGTTTCGCCAAAACCATTCGTAGCCCTCCATCATTTCATATGGGTGTTCAGTAGTATTCAAGCTATGTATTTTGACCTAACGCCAAGGCATAGTGTTTGGTAGCTACTGGATATTCATTTGTTGCATAGATAGATGAGTTAGTTTGGGACAGTCGTATTATCATTTTGGCCGAACGTCAAGGATATATACGGATGGGTTCAAATTGACAAGATAATGATGGGTAGAACTTGACATGTGACTTATGACATTTTGACCTAACGCCAAGGTCATAGAGCATGGGGCAAAAATATATATCGGGAATTTCTAAAGAAACTGAAATTTGCAAAGAGTTGCATACCATTTGGAGTTTGTTGAATGTTGGTAGGATTCCTTCAACATTATCATACGATGATATTTGGATCCCGATCCTACTGTGAGTATATGCTACTTATCAGGATATTCGTCACTTAACGATCAATGCTATAAACCAAGTAGGTGTCAAGAAAGGTGTCAGCGGGGTTACGCCCCCAGAGAAAAGAGGTTATTTAATTAAGGAACTTCGCGAAAGCGTTGGAAAACCTCCCTCGAAGTACCGACACCAGTCTGGCTGAACGGTTAAGCAAGTATTGTACAGTGAGAATAGTCCTGGCTAATTCTTCTTTTATGGTTTGAGGAAGGATTCGAGAAACAGTGGGAGCCATCCAGTTTAGATAAATTAAAAACCATTCTAAACTTGCAAGAGCATCTTGCTAAAGAGTTTTCTTCTCTCTCTCCTAATTGCAGCGACCCTGAAAATGACTGGACTTAAGTTACTTTTAGAGAAAAATATACTGACAGGGCCAAACTATAAAGATTGGCTGCGGAATGTCAAAATGGCTTTGACCTATGACAAATTGGGGTATGTCCTCACCGCTACGGTACCTGCTGTCCCTGGTCCCAAATCCAGTAATGCGGATAAGGAAATCCGCAAAACCTGGGATTTCGATTGCGCGAAAGCCAAGTGCGGCGTGCTTGCCTCGATGAACAATGAACATCAGAGGAGGCACGAGGATATGGAACTAGATGCCATATTTCTCCATACAAAGGAACTTTATGGAGAGCAATCTCGTATATCAAGATACGAGACCTCTAAGAACTTGTTTCGAGCGAGGTTGGCTATCGGGTCATCGGTAGGAGAACATGTCCTAAAGATGATCGGCTATATAGAAGAGCTCGCAGACCTTGGGACGACTTTGGATAATGAGCTCTATACAGACCTTATTCTCCAGTCCCTTCCTCCCACCTACGCCCAGTTTATCCTGAACTTCAACATTCAAAGAAAAGAAGTTGAACTTCCGGAAGTCCTGAACATGTTAAGGAGTGCAGAGGGCACCTTGCAGAAGGCAAGGGAAACACCCGCTATGTTTGTTGGCGGTGCTTCTTCTTCCCGGTCCAAGGCTAGGGCAAAGGAAGGAAAAAGAAGGTCGCCCACGGACCTAGAGGAGGTGTAAGTAAGGTGGGAGGGAAGGGAAAGAAAAAGTTTGCAGTACCAGTAGTGGGCCAGGATGAGTGCTTCCATTGTCACAGGAAAGGGCACTGGAAAAAGGATTGCAAGGCGTGGAACGCCAAGAACCAGGAACCGAAGCAAGCTGTGGCTTCGACTTCAGGTGTGTTTGTAATTGAGAATTGTCTGTCAATCAACTCTACTTCCTGGGTATTGGATACCGGATCAGGATCTCATATTTGCAATTCATTGCAGGCACTGAGAAACCGTAGAGTGCTGAAGGAAGGTGATATGACCCTGATGGTTGCTAACGGAGCTAGCGTGGGAGCTGTGTCCGTAGAGGATTGTCACCTGGGATTGACGAGTGGACACATTTTGGTTTTACATAACTGTTTTTGTGTACCCAGCTTAACGTGTAATATCATATCTGTTTCCTTGTTATCAAATAAAGGTTATGATTTCACGTTTGGAAGTGGTGTTGTTAACATCCACCTTAATCATGGTTTGATTGGGTCCGGTACACTGGAAAACGGTATATATGTGTTAAACCAACTCCAAATTTTCAATGTCCAGAACACACTAAAAAGAAAGTCTCCAGATTTAAATAAAGCTTTCTTATGGCATTGTAGACTGGGTCACATCAATGAGAGAAGGTTGACTAAGTTGCATAGAGAAGGATATTTGGACTCGTTCGAATATCAAACTTATGACACTTGTCAATCTTGTCTCAAAGGAAAGATGACAAAGACTCCTTTTACTGGACATAGAGTAAGAGCGAGCGAGCTCTTAGGACTCATACACAGCGATGTATGTGATCCAATGTCTACACATGCAAGAGTTGGTTTTTCCTATTTCATTACTTTCAGGGATGATTACTCAAGGTACGGATTCATTTATCTGATGAAACATAAATCCAAGGCTTTTGAGAAATTCCAAGATTATAAGAATGTAGTAGAAAACCAAACCGGCAAAAGTATGAAGACACTAAGATCTGATCGAGGTAGTGAATACTTGAGTTCCGAGTTCCTAGGTTACCTAAAAGAGAAAGGAATTCTCTCTCAGCTTACTCCTCCATACACTCCACAGCATAACGGTGTATCGGAGAGACGGAATCGAACCCTATTGGATATGGTACGATCCATGATGAGTAATGTTGAGTTACTGCGATCTTTTTGGGGTTATGCGCTAGAATCAGCGGCATATCTTCTGAACATAGTACCTACCAAGACTGTGCCTACCACTCCATATCAGATGTGGAGTGGGAAGAAACCCCATCTACAGTATATAAAGATTTGGGGATGTCCAGCTTTAATTTGTTAAAAAGCAGCATGTGGACAAGCTCGAGGCACGATCAGTAAAGTGTAAGTTTGTGGGATATCCAAAGAACTCCAGGGGATATCTATTCTATTACGCAGAGGAACAAAAGGTATTTGTTTCTCGTAATGCCCATTTTCTAGAACATCACTTTTTAGAAAAGGAATCAAATGGGAGCGAAATAGAACTGGAAGAAATTCCAGAACCACAAGCTAATACTGAAAGTTTGGTAGAACCAGTAGTTCAAGAAGAACAGGACATTCCCGCACCCCTCCGCAGGAGTAGTAGGCCGTCTCATCCGCCTGAGAGATACTACGGTCTTCTCATAGATGGGGATAGAGAGGATTGGATCATAGATGATGATGAACCTACTGGCTTCCAGCAGGCCATCCAGAGCGGCAACTCGGTACGATGGCTAGATGCAATGCGGACCGAAATGGAGTCCATGTACACCAACAAAGTATGGACTTTGGACTTTGCTCCAGATAGGGTAAAACCCATAGGATGCAAATGGATCTTCAAGAAAAAGATTGGTGTAGATGGACAGGTGGAAACCTATAAGGCTAGACTTGTTGCAAAGGGTTTTCGTCAAAGACCTGGTTTGGACTATGACGAAACTTTTTCTCCAGTGGCTATGCTCAAATCCATTTGGGTCCTTCTTGCTATTGCTGCCTTCCATGATTATGAAATCTGGCAGATGGACGTAAAGACGGATTTTCTGAATGGAAATTTAGAAGAGTGCGTCTATATGGATCAGCCAGAGGGTTTCAATCAGAGTGGGAGCAGCGGGAAAGTATGCAAGTTGCTTAAGTCCATTTATGGACTGAAGCAGGCATCGCGGAGTTGGAACATCTGTTTTGATGAAACAGTCAAAGAATATGACTTCATCAAAAATCCAGATGAACCATGCATATATAGTAAAGTTGTAGCCAGAAGTGTCGTATTCCTCGTCTTGTACGTGGATGACATTCTGTTGATAGGAAATGACATTCCTATGCTACAATCTGTCAAAAGATTCTTGTCACACAGGTTCTCCATGAAAGACCTGGGAGATGCCTCTTACATTCTGGGGATCCGGATCTATCGTGATAGATCCAAGAGGATGTTGGGACTTTCACAGTCCAGGTATATCGACACTGTACTGAAAAGATTCAGTATGGAAGATTCTAAGCGCGGTAATCTACCAGCTTGTCACGGAATCACCCTATCCAAAGAGATGTCTCCCAAGACTGATTTGGAAAGGAAACGCATGTCTATTATACCCTACGCTTCTGCGGTAGGCTCTATAATGTATGCGATGTTGTGCACCAGACCAGATGTAGCTTACGCACTGAGCGTGGTAAGCCGGTATCAGTCAGACCCAGGGGAGAAGCACTGGATAGCAGTAAAGAACATTCTCAAGTACCTGAGGAGGACTAAGGAGATGTTCTTGGTTTACGGCGGAAAAGACCTCAGATTGGAGGCCTTTGCTGATTCCGGCTTCCAGAGTGATAAGGACGATTCCAAGTCCATGTCAGGTTATGTCTTTACCCTCAATGGAGGGGCGGTGTGCTGGAAGAGTTCCAAGCAAGACACCGTTGCTGACTCAACGATGGAAGCGGAGTATATTGCTTCTTGCGATGCCGCAAAAGAAGCAGTCTGGATGAAGAAGTTCCTAACAGAACTTCAGGTGGTTCCTACCATTGTTGATCCAATACCTCTGTATTGCGACAAAAATGGAGCTATAGCTTTAGCGAAGGAACCAAGGTCCCATCAGAAGTCTAGACACATCTTAAGGTGGTATCACCTGATCAGGGAGATCATTGATCGTCGGAAGATCGAGGTTCAGAGAGCTGCTACTGAAGAGAACATTGCTGATCCATTCACAAAGGCCCTAACTCAGATTCAGTTCGAGAGGCTACTCGAGATCATCGGTCTTCGATATGCCAGTACATGGCCCTAGTGCAAGTGGGAGATTGTTAGTGTATATGCCCTAGGGGCCATTATTGTATCATACTAGTTTGTATATTACTTAATGGAAGCTTGGGATATTCACATGTATATAACAGTCTTGCTAAACATGGTAGTATGCTACTTGGTTTTTCTATCTTAATATGTGAGTATACGTATTGATAGAGCTCTTAGGATCTTGCTTGACTACCAGCGTTGTGATGGCAGTCACACTAGTGGGGGCTGGGTAGTCTACAAGCACATCCTTATTCAGGTCCCTAGTCGTAGGATTATCGAGACAGGGCATCGATACTCCGGAGTAGACTAGTGTGTACGCTTCTCATCCCAGTTGGGGAGATGGTCTGTCCCACAGCCGTCAGTACGTCGTACTGGAGAGAGTATGCAGGTGCTCGTTAGGTTACGGGTACACTAGACAGGACTCACAAGGAACTGTTGGTTGGTTTTATACCAGTCGTCAGTGAAAAGTTCCCAGGTGACATGAGTACAACATAGTCCGCAGACTTGACACTGCTACTTCGCCTCGAGTGTGTCCTACTGTTCTTAGATTGCTACCCTACCACGGCTCAAAGGCGTCGTGCAAACAGGTAGCAGTTGGGTGCAGTCCCGAGCACTTGGAGGCAGTGGCGGTTAGACAGGATTCGTCTCTCCGGGTATTGGGGGTTGATATCGCGCTGTGTCAGAGAGCCATTACGCAAAGTCCCTGGCCAAGGCAAGCGAGATTTGCTGGTAGGTTCCAGTAGTTTCTCAGGGTGTAATGGGCTTCGCTCCGACACGACTTATACCGCTATTAGGGGACTGACGCTTGCCGCCGCCCTAGGCCCGATATGCGATAGTCTTAGACGAACGGACCAGACTGTATGGAGATTGTCACATCAGACTCAGTAGGAGTTCGGATGGGTTTCCTCATCGGCCTTCTTATCGACATCTACCTGGGGACCGTTACGTACAACTAGTGCCGCTTCGGTCTGTGGTTAAACCCGCTGCCAGCGTAGTAGTCGAGTCTCTAGAGTCCCACGCAGAGAGTTTCCCTACTCCAGGGGAGATGATATAGAGGTCGTATGGTTTTACGACAAGGGTTCGGACGCATACGTGTGTTTACGCACGTACGACTTTCGGATTGTTTTTACTAGTCGACTTTGGTTTAAGCCAGTTACTAGTATCCGGTTATTAGATTTGTACAGTCTAAAGTTTTTCCGTGTTTTCACGGATAGGAGGGGCGTTCTCGTAATTGCGCGAGAAGCTTCTAGAAGATGGTGACTAAAGGGGTTAAGGTGGCATATACATTAAATGAGATTAGTGAGTCATATGGATGATTCATCCATGTCATTAATGCATCAAAAATGCTTAATGACTCATGGAGATGAATCACCATTAGATATTTATCAAGCATGGTTGTAAATCATTTTCTTTTCTTTTCTTGAAAAACAATAATGCTTGATATATATTATGATAACTCATTTTCTCATTTCATTATTATTCTCACCTTCTCTCTCCTCAAGCTTCCTCTCTTCAAACCCTAATCCTCCCCTCTCATGTGTTGAGTATAAGGGGATTAGTTAGACTACTTAATCCATAACCCTCACTCTATATCATCTAGGTACTTTGATTAGCACTTAAAGAAACCTAGTTGCCTCAAGTTTAGAGGCAAAGATTGGAGTAAAGCTCTCGTGGTGGATCGTCTACTACTTGGAGAATGCCGAGGAGGAGGTGGAGTTCGTAAAGACGAAGGACACGGTTCTTTAGGTATAATCACTTCACATAGTAGTTTAGAACTTCTATGATAGTTGTTAGTTATCGTTTAGCTTCGATTCATGCGGTTAGTCGATGTTTAAGCAAAGAACAAGATCGTTTTTCATATTTTCGCCTCCCCGCAAGTCGTGGGGTGTTGTACATCGACTTACAAGGTATAATACGAACCAACAGTTGCCGACGAGTCCTGTCCAGTGTACTCGTAACCCAACGAGCACCCGCATACTATCTCAAGTACGACGTACAGACGGCTGTGGGACAGACCGTCTCCCGCGCTGGGATGAGAAGCGCATACGCTAGTCTACTCCGGAGTATCGATGCCCTGTCTCGATAATCCCACGACCAGGGACGTGTAAATATAAGGATGTGCTTATAGATTACCCAGCCCCCACGAGTGTGACTGCTATCACAACGCTGGTAATCAAGCAAAGATCCTAAGGGCTCCACTAATGCGTATAAGTGATACAATAAAGAAACACATGTACACATTAAAGCAGAGACAAACCAAGTAGCATACTACCATTTCGAGCAAGATTGTCTATACAACTGTGAATATCCCAAGCTTCCATCAAGTAATATACATACTAGTATGATACAGTAATGGCCTCTAGGGCATATACACTAACAATCTCCCACTTGCACTAAGGCCATGTACTGGCGTATCGAAGACCTATCATCTCGATCAGCCGCTCGAACTGAGTCTGGGGTAAGGCCTTCGTGAATGGATCTGCAGTGTTATCTTCTGAAGCAACCCTCCGAACCTCGATCTCCTGGCGATCCACGATCTCCCTGATCAGGTGATACCGCCTCAAGATGTGTCTGGATTTCTGATGGGACCTGGGTTCCTTCGCTAAAGCTATAGCCCCGTTGTTGTCGCAATACAGAGGTATTGGATCAACAATGGACGGAACCACCTGAAGTTCTTTCAAGAACTTCCTCATCCAGACGGCTTCTTTTACGGCATCAGATGCAGCGATATATTCCGCTTCCATAGTCGAGTCAGCAACGGTTCCCAGTTTGGAACTCTTCCAACACACCGCCCCTCCATTAAGGGTAAAGAAAAAACCCGACATGGACTTGGAATCATCCTTGTCACTCTGGAAGCTGGAGTCAGCAAAGGCCTCGATCTGGAGGTCTGTTCCGCCATACACCAAGAACATCTCCTTAGTCCTTCTCAGCTACTTGAGAATGTTCTTTACCTCTATCCAGTGTTTCTCCCCAGGGTTTGACTGATACCGGCTTACCACACTCAGTGCATAAGCAACATCTGGTCTGGTACACAACATCGCATACATTATAGAGCCTACCGCAGAAGCGTAGGGTATAATAGGCATGCGATCCCTTTCCAAATCAGTCTTAGGAGACATCTCTTTGGAGAGGGTGATCCCGTGACAAGCCGGTAGATTACCGCGCTTGGAATCTTCCATACTAAATCTTTTCAGTATGGTGTCGATGTACCTGGACTGCGAAAGTCCTAATATCCTCTTGGATCTATCACGATGGATCCGGATCCCCAGAATGTAGGAGGCATCACCCAGGTCTTTCATGGAGAACCTGTGTGACAAGAACCCTTTGACAGATTGTAGCATAGGAATGTCATTTCCTATCAAGAAAATGTCATCCATGTATAAAACGAGGAATACGACAGCTCTTGCTACAAATCTACTATAGATGCATGGTTCATCTGGATTTTTGATAAAGCCAAATTCTTTGACCGTTTCATCAAAACAGATGTTCCAACTCTGCGATGCCTGCTTTAGTCCATAAATGGACTTAAGAAACTTGCACACCTTTCCGCTGCTCCCACTCTAAATGAAACCTTCTGGCTGGTCCATATAGACACACTTCTCTAAATTTCCATTTAGAAAAGCGGTCTTTACGTCCATCTTCCAAATCTCATAATCGTGGAAGGCAGCAATGGCAAGAAGGATCCGAATGGATTTCAGCATAGCCACTGGAGAAAAGGTTTCGTCATAGTCCAAACCAGGTCTTTGACGAAAACACTTTGCAACAAGTCTAGCTTTATAGGTCTCGACCTGTCCATCTACACCAATCTTCCTTTTGAAGATCCACTTGCATCCTACGGGTTTTACCCCATCTGGAGCAATGTCCAACGTCCATACTTTGTTGGTGTACATGGACTCCATTTCGGTCCGTATTGAATCTAGCCATTTTACCGAGTCAACGCTCTGAATGGCTTGCTGGAAGCAAGTAGGCTCATCACAATCAATGATGCAATCCTCTCTATCCCCGTCTATGAGAAAACCGTAGTATCTCTCGGGCGGATGAGACTGCCTACTACTCCTGCGGAGTGGCGTAGGAATGTCCTGATCTTTCGAACCCTCTGGTTCTACTAAGCTTTCAGTAATAGCTCGTAGTTCTTGTCACGACCCGAAAATACGGAACATGACCGACACTTAAACTACGAACGTCTCGAGGCGTACGTAATCTAAGTAAACCGAAAACCCAGAAATCCAAACCAAGAAAATAGTAGAGTGCAGGAAAAACCAACTTAAAGCAGGTAATTTCAATAGCATAAGCCGAATTATGCGGTTTTTAAAACATCAAAAATTTACTGAAAATTTCGGCAGAGTCTCCTTTGTAAATACTGGCCCCCAAACGGGATACAACATGAATAGTATACGAAATCAAGAAAAGGGCATCCCCAAGCGGGAGCTAGCTCTTCGTCAATCGACGGTCACAACCACACAAACAATATAATATACAACGCCAACGGCGAGGATCAAAACTCAAAAAGAAACTCAAAACCACCAGAAATATAACGATCGACTCTAAGGTCGAAAGAATAACCAACACTGTTCTCTATCTCAATAAATACATGTTTGGTTGATGGAATTTACTAGATACAACGGAATAGTATTATATAATGTAATATAATGGGTACGATACAAGAAAAACCCACCTACTAGCAAGTCACCCGAATGAAACTGAGCCCACAAAGCCGTAATGAAACCTGTACGGCAAACCTGCAAGAAACTGGGGCACAACGGGGTTGAGTTGCCAACTCGTGAATAGAAAAACATCTACGCACAGAAATCGCATAAATAACGCAACCTAGGTCAATGATCATAATATATCCTCAAATATAGGTATAACATGCAGCCTATAACAATGGCTAGGGTAATATCTAACCCGAGTGTAATTCATGTGCCAATGTCAGTGCCTCAGGTAGCAATATATCATATGAATGAGGTATGAATGCGTGAAAACAGAATACATGTAAATGAAGAAACTGTTTTCATAAATTAGTGAGATTTCCTTCGTATTTTTAAACTGAGGTATCATAATGAAATCAGTATCAACAGTGTCTAGCATCGACACAAAACATAAATCTCACTGTCTCGAAATATCAATGTCTCAATCTCAATATCTAGGGCGCCGTCAGTCCAGACCGGCCCCTACCATCCATCTCAAGACCACGACGGTATCCTCCGGATATCCGACGCGTCAGGTAAAATCACCGGTCGGTAGTGCTCCCATGCCAGGCTCAACGTCATCACCACATTCATCTTGCCCCGGGGTACCGCACCCGGCCCACCATGTACCCGTGACGGTTCCTCCACTCCTCGACACGGATCTCCAAAACCACAGCAAACTCATGGTGGATGACACTTTACATCACTAGAAAACCGCAACATTTTATATTTTAAAAGATCATAAGTTGTAAATTTTGCGGCTTTCCCCGAAATCCAGAAATATCATAAATCTCAAGAAATCATCACAAGTGCATATGTCAATGATAATGAACTAGGCATGAACAACTGAATAACAGTATGCATGAAGTGGTAGGTAATAACTACAATGTCTAATATGGCATATAAGGGAAGTATACTAATATCATGTCAAAACTACCAGCTAACAATCTAAGTCAAGCAATTATATTCTCTAAGGTGTACGTGACATGGCAATTACCGATGAAGATGTGTGTGAGCCGGCAAGTAGGTGTACGTGGTACATACGCATCATCGATAATGGTGCTGGTGTCCTAACAGCATGATATCAATAATGGAATATGCAGCAAAATAAATATGCGAGGCAGAGCGAACAGCAATAATGTGCGGGAGCTGAATACTAGACACAACGATAACTAATCTGCAATAATCTAATATAAGTCCTACGAATGGTGCCTTTTGAAATAACACGAATCATGGGGTTTTGAAAATAGGGGCTACGATGTTTTTATGAAAAGCTACGTCTTTTGAAATATCCGTAGGATCCCTTGGGCTGTCTTTAAAAATGCCCACGATTCGTTAGTTTTTGAAATAGGTAAGAAATCTAATCTAATCTAACAACCACACTAAACTATACGGCTGAACTAACAAGCTGAACTACAGGTAAGGAAACCGCCTATCATCTGAGTCGATACATATACATACCTGTATATGTATAGTCGGTGATCCCGCCTCAATAATATCATATCCGATACCATATCTAAAATCAGGCATCCCAAGTCAAGAGTGCGGATCAATCATCAATATAGCTCGTACGTAAATCCTTCGTACGGCATCCCAAATCTGGGTACGGGTTAATATCCCATTCAATCACACTATTCATCTGGTATCTTCTTTATCAAATATCATGATCCGGGACAATGTCCTACGTCTAGTACAATACTGATACCGCCTAAGCATGCATACAGGTGTAAGAATTGCTACGTCAAAAGACCCGCTAAAACATCATGTCGTATCTCAATACGAACCAAATCACATCACCGATCTTCTGGCCTCAGGCCCAATATCATCAACTCATCTCAAATTCCAAAGGCTATCCTCAAATCCAGTATATGAACACATAGTCACATACCCATGTGAACACATAAATATATACTCCCATATACGCACATATAAAAGAAGAATGTATGCAAGTATGTGTGCGTGTGCGTGTGTGAGTGCGACCACTAATCTAGGGTTTCGCAACTACACTAAACCAATCCAAAAAAACCAAATATCCATCTTATCATCAATAATCTCAACAACATATAATCAATATCTGTGTGTATACGTATTCGTATACATCACACGAACTGCGGGGGTGCTATACGCCATCCACCCGACTTCTCCCCGTATATATAAATCTACTCACCTGGTCCTCGCTCGCCGGTGCCGACGCCGCCACCCGCTTGCTTGTCGTCTCGAAGTCCACATGGGGGTACCTACATATCATAACGCACCATATCTCATTAAAATCCGACTCATGATCAAAACGACGCACGAATCCCACATAGGTCAAAACCTATGGTTGCTTTCACAAATAAACCCAAAAACCCTCGACGTCGGCGTACAACCGCCAAACCATCGAGAAAAACCCAAATACACTCATTTGCACATTCACGAACACTAATTTTAATATAAACTAGGTTAAAACTCACAAAAACGCCAATTTCACTCAAAAAGTCATTTTTCCGAAAATCTAGCAAGCACAATTCGCCGTTTTTGTACAAAACACGATGTTTAAATGAATGTAGCGGCCAATATATTTATTAAATATCTTAAATAAGTCATAAAAACCATTTCCATAATTTAAACTCATAAATTTGCATAATTTCCAAAATCCTAGTTTGCAAAATATCAAATTTAACACCCTTTAAAGCAAAATTCAAAATTCATCAATTAAGCTTCGTTTTGCATGAACTAAAGTCATTAAACCACTCATTATAATTTTTATAATGACATGAACACTTAATTATATTTTAATCTAAGAATTTGATAATTTTTCAAAAACTCTAGTTAGCAAAAACAAAACTTAATTTATACATTTCCATGCAACAATATGAAATTTAACTACTAAATTATTTTCTGCAAATTCTAAGATGGTAAGCTACCCATCACAACCATACACCAATTCACAATAACCTAACTTGCATTCAAACCCTTTTCTTGAATTCCAAAACGTGCAATTAAACTCACATATCCAAATAACACTTAAATAAATTAGCTTAAGAAATTAGTAACAATTTAAGCAACAAAAAATGTTTAGAAATATACCCAAAAGCATATGAAGATCCACAAGCATCCATGGCACTCCAAAATGCTCTCTTTTCACAAGGATCCATGCTTGAAATGCTAAGGAATAATGGGTAAGTGTTGGATTTGGAAAAAAGCTTTGAAATTGTATGGATTTTGAAGCTTTTTTATGGATTTTTGAAGCAAAAATGGAGTGAGAACTTGGGGAGGGGGGGCTGCTGCTAAGGGATCAGTTTCGACCAGATTTTGGGGGGAGTGGGTGAGTGAGGAGAGAGAGTGAGGTGGGGAAAGTTGTTTCAAGTCAAAGTCAACTCAATTTATATCATTTTCTACTCTTTTCTTTTCTTTTCTTTTCTTTTCCTTTTCTTTCCTTTGCAAACCAAGTGGGGAAAAAGTGAGGGCTGCTGAATTTGGCTAAGGGGAGGAGTAAATGGGGGTGTGTGGGTGTGGGTACGGGTGTGGGGTGATGAAAAATGATAAATACAATACCCCAAGCATCCATTTACGCTAAAAAAAAAGCGTTTTTTCTTCAATAATTTCTAAACCGTTTTGGCAAATAATTTCGTTCCAAAAACCACATAATAAAATTTTATTTAATGTTTTATGATGCACAAAATTTGTTTCAACTCATTCCGATTTGTAATTTTCCCTAATTAAATGTATTAGTGACGGCTTAAAATAATAATAAAATAATATTTTTTTCAGGAAATTTGAAATTTCACCAGCGGCTCAATAAACACCAAATAATAGTAATTACATAGCTAGAATATGTATATTTAATTTTTATAATAAGATATTTGCATTTTGACTTTTTACAGAGAACCCCCTTATTTTACCGATTTTTCGAAATTTCACCGAAACGATTTTCAAAGCGTTACAATCTTCCCCCTTAAAGAAATTCGGTCACCGAATTTAAATTCAAACTCCCCCAAATACTAAAACATCTAAGAAAACCCATCAAGTCGTCGGGGCTCCGAAATTGTAAATACATAAAACAAATCGTAGCGCAGCGCATACGCTTGAAAAATGAGCATATAACTCAAATCAAAACTCCGTCAAGCATCCCGCAATCATCGGAGTCATGGAGAGGACATCAATGCCAAATCCAAATCAAAACCAATATGACATAACTCGAAACTATACATGTAAATATCGAATCTATATCTGTAAGTATCTGAAGGAAATGCATGCCAAATCTCTTTAAGTCGCTGTGCAACGCGTATAACACTGCACAGTGGCGGACGTCTATTATAAGAAAATAACTATATACATATATACCTTTGTTTGAAATGTACGTTCCGCCGTTTTGGAAACAATTTAGAAGGGTCTCCTTGTTTTAAACATTTCGTGTCATATCAGACACGTAGGTAAATACTGTGGCTATAGCTCGCTTTTTGGAAATCCCTTCAATAACTATCAATGCATGCAAAATATATTACTGTCCTCTGACTAGTCCTGCTCAGTACGAAAACACATAGCAATATCATAAAAACGTACTGCTCTATACGAAATCAATCCTAAAATATGCACATGAATGCTAAGTGCGTCTGGTGCGCACGGAAATCAAAATCCATGAATGTGCCATACATGCGCACAGAAACAACATCTAAGTGCATCGGGTATGCACGAAACATCTGTCGTAGGCAACATGTGTGCCTGACAGCAAAATCAGGTGCATCTGACATGCACGAAAAATCTCAATTTAGTGCATCTGGTGTGCACCAAAATCGCATCTCAAGACATGCGCTCAACATGCGCGAAAATCCAAATCAGGTGCATCCATCGTGCACGAAATCATGAAATCCAATATCAAGCGCCGATCGTGCGCAAAATCAATCAGGTGCACAAAACAAATATCGAGTATCACAATCGAAATCGAAGTCCAGTGCACACTGCAAGCATATAATAACTATACAGAGTGCAGGAACCAATTCGTGTGCGTGCTTACGCACAAAATCAACTCAAATGTCTAAAACCGTAAAATCACAAACATGTGAAACCCAAGCACGAAAACGATATCAAGTGCAACACTGTGCAAAGATCGTAAATCCTCAATCATCAAAATCAAATCATGCGAATAAATCACCCAAAACATCGAAATCAATAATGGCGGAATAGTATCGCTCAAGTGCATCATCTAAGAATCTCGGGCCAACTGTCGCGGTCACTAATGGGACGTCTCGTCGATGATCATGAACTCTGGCCTGCTGGTGTGCGTAACCATGACCACTCCTGGGTCAAGGTCTTCACTGTGAATTACCAATCTTTCGGTCCATCGGCTCATCGGCCCTGTCAGGTATGCTAACGGGGACGATTCCGTTCTAGCACTTCTCTGGTCATCTCTTGGTCAATCATCGCGACCACTCGTAAGACAGCATATCACTGGCGTCGGCCTCTGGCTCTCTGAATGTACGTGACACATCTGCTCTTGAGTGCAAGTATCATTGCAGCAGTGTCCGGGAAGGAATCCTGCTCGCGGTCTCTTCCATGTCTCGTCTCTGCCAACTGTCCGGAAGTCATTGTCCTTTCCTATATCTGCATCTTGCTCTGGAATGACTGCATACTCATCGCGACTCCTTCTGGAAGGTAAGTCCAAGTACCATGCCTCGGCATGCGCATCGCCTCTCTGATGTCGGCAGAGTGGAACATCATCTCATCTAGATCTGGTGCGAACCTCTTACTCCACTTTTCTCTAATGTCGTGTGCTTTGGACTCGTCTCGTCGCGGCTGCATAGACTGAGCTCCAACGACTATCCTCGAATCTGGAGTCTCTCAAGAAATGCATCTCACCACTTAGCATCCGAATTAAGTAGAACCATCCAATCGATTGTCAAAACCTCATAATCCCCCAAGGGCTCAACATCTTGGGTACAGTTTAATAGTATCGATTACATACCACAGCATCGGTGGTCCAGCCGTAGAAGGGCAAACCCAAGCCTCACTAATGGCGCCGTAAAACTGCCGCAAACCCGAAGGTTCAAAGGCTTTCACACGGTCATTAAGTCGAGTTAGGGTTTCATTCTTCTAGAGGGACCATAGAATTGCCTGCATGTCTTTCCGACTACTTAAAACTTGGAATAATAGGTTTCTGACATTCGATCGTCTCTGTCGACTCTCAACGTCTCCGCGTGAAATCGTCTCCAGCTGGAATCAATCTATCTGATGACCTCGCATCAGGATAGGCGAACGATCCACAAGTCCTAGTCATTCATCCTCGATGACTAGTGACCTTCTATCATCTCTTAGTACAACTCGTTCTGCACTAACGCCGGCATCTGAGGCAATATCTCGTCGTTCGCAGCAATAACTAGCTCGCTCGTCTGCACGCTGAACAGTGCCTCGACCATCATGAATAAGCAACACACCAACGGTCATCAAAATCTGGTTGGCCTCTGTCAGTGGCCCAATCCATTGATACTGATCAGCACATCCGAGAAATCTCATAAAGGCGATCCGCCAAACGCTCGTGGCGCGGAAACACAGTAAAAAGACACATCTCCGCAATCGTGTGTCGCCGGAATTTCGCCCTGGTCAGTCCTCGTTCGTGACGAGCTCGTGCTGACCGCAACTCTAGCTGTAGCTCTCCCTGCCCGTAATCGTGGCAGCAAAACCAAACTAGTACCGATGAGGCTAGATCAGGAAGGAATATAATACTGAACAAGGAAATGTACATCCTATGGCTTCATAAGTGGAGTGGCGTGTCGTAAATATGCCGCGGAACATACCGACGGTACGTCACTCTACTTTAGTCACCTATTCCATCAACCAAGGGTCATCCTACGCTCCGAAGGTTAAAACCTAACGCTCTGATACCAACTTTGTCACGACCCGAAAATACGGAACATGACCGGCACTTAAACTACGAACGTCTCGAGGCGTACGTAATCTAAGTAAACCGAAAACCCAGAAATCCAAACCAAGAAAATAGTAGAGTGCAGGAAAAACCAACTTAAAGCAAGTAATTTCAATAGCATAAGCCGAATTATGCGGTTTTTAAAACATCAAAAATTTACTGAAAATTTCGGCAGAGTCTCCTTTGTAAATACTGGCCCCCAAACGGGATACAACATGAATAGTATACGAAATCAAGAAAAGGGCATCCCCAAGCGGGAGCTAGCTCTTCGTCAATCGACGGTCACAACCACACAAACAATATAATATACAACGCCAACGGCGAGGATCAAAATTCAAAAGGAAACTCAAAACCACAAGAAATATAACGAGCGACTCTAAGGTCGAAAGAATAACCAACACTGGTCTCTATCTCAATAAATACATGTTTGGTTGATGGAATTTACTAGATACAATGGAATAGTATTATACAAGGTAATATGATGCGTACGATACAAGAAAAACCCACCTACTAGCAAGTCACCCGAATGAAACTGAGCCCGCAAAGCCGTAATGAAACCTGTACGGCAAACCTGCAAGAAACTGGGGCACAACGGGGGTGAGTTGCCAACTCGTGAATAGAATAACATCTACGCACATAAATCACATAAATAACGCAACCTAGGTCAATGATCATAATATATCCTCAAATATAGGTATAACATGCAGCCTATAACAATGGCTAGGGTAATATCTAACCCGAGTGTAATTCATGTGCCAGTGTCAGTGCCTCAGGTAGCAATATATCATATGAATGAGGTATGAATGCATGAAAACAGAATACATGTAAATGAAGAAACTATTTTGATAAATTAGTGAGATTTCCTTCGTATTTTTAAACTGAGGTATCATAATGAAATCAGTACCAACAGTGTCTAGCATCGACACAAAACATAAATCTCACTGTCTCGAAATATCAATGTCTCAATCTCAATATCTAGGACGCCGTCAGTCCAGACCGGCCCCTACCATCCATCTCAAGACCACGACGGTATCCTCCGGATATCCGACGCGTCAGGTAAAATCACCGGTCGGTAGTGCTCCCCTGCCAGGCTCAACGTCATCACCACATTCATCTTGCCCCGGGGTACCGCACCGGGCCCACCATGTACCCGTGACGGTTCCTCCACTCCTCGACATGGATCTCCAAAACCACAGCAAACTCATGGTGGACGACACTTTACATCACTAGAAAACCGCAACATTTTATATTTTAAAAGATCATAAGTTGTAAATTTTGCGGCTTTCCCCGAAATCCAGAAATATCATAAATCTCAAGAAATCATCACAAGTGCATATGTCAATGATAATGAACTAGGCATGAACAACTGAATAACAGTATGCACGAAGTGGTAGGTAATAACTACAATGTCTAATATGGCATATAAGGGAAGTACACTAATATCATGTCAAAACTACCAGCTAACAATCTAAGTCAAGCAATTATATTCTCAAAGGTGTACGTGACATGGCAATTACCGATGAAGATGTGTGTGAGCCGGCAAGTAGGTGTATGTGGTACATACGCATCATCGGTAATGGTGCTGGTGTCCTAACAGCATGATATCAATAATGGAATATGCAGTAAAATAAATATGCGAGGCAGAGCGAACAGCAATAATGTGCGGGAGCTGAATACTAGACACAACGATAACTAATCTGCAATAATCTAATATAAGTCCTATGAATGGTGCCTTTTGAAATAACACGAATCATGGGGTTTTGAAAATAGGGGCTACGGTGTTTTTATGAAAAGCTACGTCTTTTGAAATATCCGTAGGATCCCTTGGGCTGTCTTTAAAAATGCCCACGATTCGTTAGTTTTTGAAATAGGTAAGAAATCTAATCTAATCTAACAACCACACTAAACTATACGGCTGAACTAACAAGCTGAACTACAGGTAAGGAAACCGCCTATCATCTGAGTCGATACATATACATACCTGTATATGTATAGTCGGTGATCCCGCCTCAATAATATCATATCCGATACCATATCTAAAATCAGGCATCCCAAGTCAAGAGTGCGGATCAATCATCAATATAGCTCGTACGTAAATCCTTCGTACGGCATCCCAAATCTGGGTACGGGTTAATATCCCATTCAATCACACTATTCATCTGGTATCTTCTTTATCAAATATCATGATCCGGGACAATGTCCTACGTCTAGTACAATACTGATACCGCCTAAGCATGCATACAGGTGTAAGAATTGCTACGTCAAAAGACCCGCTAAAACATCATGTCGTATCTCAATACGAACCAAATCACATCACCGATCTTCTGGCCTCAGGCCCAATATCATCAACTCATCTCAAATTCCAAAGGCTATCCTCAAATCCAGTATATGAACACATAGTCACATACCCATGTGAACACATAAATATATACTCCCATATACGCACATATAAAAGAAGAATGTATGCAAGTAAGTGTGTGTGTGCGTGTGCGAGTCCGACCACTACTCTAGGGTTTCGTAACTACACTAAACCAATCCAAAAATACCAAATATCCATCTTATCATCAATAATCTCAACAACATATAATCAATATCTGTGTGTATACGTATTCGTATACATCACACGAACTGCGGGGGTGCTATACGCCATCCACCCGACTTCTCCCCGTAGATATAAATCTACTCACCTGGTCCTCGCTCGCCGGTGCCGACGTCGCCACGCGCTTGCTTGTCGTCTCGAAGTCCACATGGGGGTACCTACATATCATAACGCACCATATCTCATTAAAATCCGACTCATGATCAAAACGACGCACGAATCCCACATAGGTCAAAACCTATGGTTGCTTTCATAAATAAACCCAAAAACCCTCGACGTCGGCGTACAACCGCCAAACCATCGAGAAAAACCCAAATACACTCATTTGCATATTCACGAACACTAATTTTAATATAAACTAGGTTAAAACTCACAAAAACGCCAATTTCACTCAAAAAGTCATTTTTCCGAAAATCTAGCAAGCACAATTCGCCGTTTTTGTACAAAACACGATGTTTAAATGAATGTAGCGGCCAATATATTTATTAAATATCTTAAATAAGTCATAAAAACCATTCCCATAATTTAAACTCTTAAATTTGCATAATTTCCAAAATCCTAGTTTGCAAAATATAAAATTTAACACCGTTTAAAGCAAAATTCACAATTCATCAATTAAGCTTCGTTTTGCATGAACCAAAGTCATTAAACCACTCATTATAATAGTTATAATGACATGAACACTTAATTATATTTTAATCTAAGCATTTGATAATTTTTCAAAAACTCTAGTTAGCAAAAACAAAACTTAATTTAGACATTTCCATGCAACAATATGAAATTTAACTACTAAATTATTTTCTACAAATTCTAATATGGTAAGCTACCCATCACAACCATACACCAATTCACAATAACCTAACTTGCATTCAAACCCTTTTCTTGAATTCCAAAACGTGCAATTAAACTCACATATCCAAATAACACTTAAATAAATTAGCTTAAAAAATTAGTAACAATTTAAGCAACAAAAAAATGTTTAGAAATATACCCAAAAGCATATGAAGATCCACAAGCATCCATGGCACTCCAAAATGCTCTCTTTTCACAAGGATCCATGCTTGAAATGCTAAGGAATAATGGGTAAGTGTTGGATTTGGAAAAAAGCTTTGAAATTGTATGGATTTTGAAGCTTTTTTATGGATTTTTGAAGCAAAAATGGAGTGAGAACTTGGGGAGGGGGGGGGCTGCTGCTAAGGGATCAGTTTCGGCCAGATTTTGGGGGGAGTGGGTGAGTGAGGAGAGAGAGTGAGGTGGGGAAAGTTGTTTCAAGTCAAAGTCAACTCAACTTATATCATTTTCTACTCTTTTCTTTTCTTTTCCTTTCCTTTTCTTTCCTTTGCAAACCAAGTGGGGAAAAAGTGAGGGCTGCTGAATTTGGCTAAGGGGAGGAGTAAGTGGGGGTGTGTGGGTGTGGGTACGGGTGTGGGGTGATGAAAAATGATAAATACAATACCCCAAGCATCCATTTACGCTAAAAAAAAGCCTTTTTTCTTCAATAATTTCTAAACCGTTTTGGCAAATGATTTCGTTCCAAAAACCACATAATAAAATTTTATTTAATGTTTTATGATGCACAAAATTTGTTTCAACTCATTCCGATTTGTAATTTTCCCTAATTAAATGTATTAGTGACGGCTTAAAATAATAATAAAATAATATTTTTTTCAGGAAATTTGAAATTTCACCAACGGCTCAATAAACACCAAATAATAGCAATTACATAGCTAGAATATGTATATTTAATTTTTATAATAAGATATTTGCATTTTGACTTTTTACAGAAAACCCGCTTATTTTACCGAATTTTCGAAATTTCACCGAAACGATTTTCAAAGCGTTACAGTTCTGTAATTTCTTCCAGTTCTATTGCGCTCCCACTAATTTCCTCTTTCAAGAACTGGTGTTCTAGAAAATGGGCATGACGAGAAACAAAAACATTTTGTTCCTCTTCGCAATAGAAGAAATATCCCTTGGAGTTCTTTGGATATCCCACAAACTTGCACTGTACTGAGCGTGCCTCGAGCTTGTCCGCATACTGCTTTTTGACAAAAGCTGGACATCCCCATGTCTTAATGTGATTAAGATAGGGTCTCTTCCCACACCACATCTGATATGGTGTAGTAGGCACAGTCTTAGTTGGAACTCGGTTCAAAAGGTATGCAGCTGATTCTAGCGCATATCCCCAGAATGATCGCGGTAACTCAGCGTTACTCATCATGGACCGTACCATATCCAATAGGGTTCGGTTCCGTCTCTCCGATACACCGTTATGCTGCGGGGTGTATGGAGGAGTAAGCTGAGAGAGAATTCCATTCTCTTTTAAGTAATCCAGGAACTCGGTACTCAAGTATTCACCACTTCGATCAGATCTCAGTGCCTTCATACTTTTTCCTGTTTGTTTTTCTACTTCATTCTTGTATTCCTGGAATTTTTCAAAGGCCTCGGATTTATGTTTCATTAAGAAGACATATCCGTACCTCGAAAAGTCATCCGTAAAAGTAATGAAGTAAGAATAACCGCTTCGTGCATGCGTAGACATTGGACCGCATACGTCGCTGTGTACGAGTCCCATGAGCTCGCTCGCTCTTACTCCGTGTCTAGTGAACGGAGTTTTTGTCATCTTCCCTTTGAGACAGGATTGACAAGTTGCATACGATTGATATTCGAACGGATCCAAATATCCTTCTGTATGTAACTTCGTCAACCTTCTCTCATTGATGTGACCGAGTCTACAATGCCATAAGAAAGCCTGATTGATTTCAGGAGACTTTCTTTTGTGTGTATTCTGGACATTGAAAATCTGTGGTTGGTTTAATACGTATATACCATTGTTTAATGTACCTGACCCAATCAAAACTTGATTAAGGTGAATGTTCACAACATTACTTACAAATGCAACTTCATAACCTTCTTTAGACAATAAAGATACAGAAATGATATTACAAGTTGCATTTGGTTTAAAATAACAACCACGCAAAACCAAAAAGTGTCCATCTGACAATCCCAGGTGATAGTGCCCCACGGCCTCAGCATCCATGCTAGCTCCGTTTGCAACTCTGAGGGTCATATCACCTGCCTTCAAAACCCTACGCCTTCTCAATGCCTGCAAAGAATTACAGATATGAGATCCTGATCCGGTATCCAATACCCAGGAAGTAGAGTTTATTGATAGACAGTTTTCAATAACATACACACCTGAAGCTGAAGCCGCAACTCGCTTCAGATCCTGGGTTCTGGCCTTCCAAGCCTTGCAATCCTGTTTCCAGTGTCCACTCTTGTGACAGTAAAAGCATTCTTCCTTTCCCGCAAGCTTTCCCGCTACCTTTGTTGCCTTTCCCTTTCCCTTCGTATCCACTTTACTAACACCGCCCCTTGGTTTGGCGGGGGCTTTCTTCTTCCTTCCCTTGGTTTTCGCCCTGGACTTAGAAGAGGAAGATCCTCCTACAAACAAAGTGGATGTCTCCCTACCTTTCTGTAGGGTGCCCTCAGCACTCCTCAACATGTTCAGAAGTTCGGAAAGTTCAACCTCCTTTCCTTGCATGTTGAAGTTTAGGACAAACTGGGCGTAAGTGGAAGGAAGGGACTGGAGAATCAAGTCAGTGTAGAGTTCATTCTCCAATGTGGTCCCAAGGTCCGCGAGCTCCTCTATGTAGCCAATCATCTTAAGCACGTGTTCCGCTACCGATGATCCGACGGCCAATCTTGCCGAAAACAACTTCTTCGACACTTCGTATCTGGCGATACGAGATTTCTCTCCATACAGTTCTTTTGTATGAAGAAATATGGACTCTAGGTCCATATTCTCGTGCCTCCTCTGATGTTCGTTGTCCATAGAGGCAAGTACGAGGCACTTGGCCTTCGTGCAATCGATCTCCCATGTCTTACGGATTTCTATATCCGCGACGCTGGAGGTGGGACCAGGGACAGGGGGAGCTTTGGTGGTAAGGAGATACCCCAACTTGTCATAAGTGATTGCCATCTTGACATTCCTGAGCCAATCTTTGTAGTTTGGCCCTGTCAGTATGTTTTTATCTAATAATAACTTAAGTCCAGTCTTGTTGATTGGTCGCTGCAATTAGGAGAGAGAAAAGAAACACTTTAGCATGATGCTCTTGCAAGTTTAGAGTGGTTTTTAGTTTGTCTAAACAGGATGGCTCCCACTGTCTCTCGAATCCCTCTGCAAACCATAAAGGAAGAATTAGTCGGGATCAATCTCACCGTACAATACTTGCTTAACCATTCAGCCAGGCCAGTGTCGGTACTTCGAGGGAGGTTTTCCAATGCTTTCGCGAAGTTCCTTAATTAAGTAACCTCTTTTCCCTGTGGGCGTAGCCCCGCTAACACCTTTCTAGACACCTACTAGGTTTATAGTATTGATCGTTAAGTGAGAAATTTCCCGAGGAGTAGCATATACTCACAGTAGGATCGGGATCCAAATATCATCGCGTGATAAAACTGAAGGAATCCTACCAGAATCATCACACTCCAAATGGTATGCAGCGCTAACAAGTTTCAGTTCTTTTGAAACTCCCGATGTGGATTTTTGCCCCATGCTCTTATGACCTTGACTTTGGCCAAAATATCATAAGTCACATGTCAAGTTATACCCGTCATTCTCCAGGTTAATTTGGACCCACGCGTACCTACCCTTGACTTTGGCCAAAATGGCAGTACGACTGTCCCAAACCAACGCATCTATCTATGCTGCACATGAATACCCAATAGCTACCAATCACTATGCCTTGACTTTGGCCAACATACATAGCATGAATACTTATTGACCATTCATGTGAAATGACGGAGGGCTACGAATGGTTTTGGCAAAACCGTGAACGTAGTGAACTTAATATAATCGATGGAACGAGATAGCTTTTAAAAGGAGTGGTTCAAGCTCCGCATTTAAAAGTTTAGTTTTGAAAAGAACCGAGTGGTTTTCAAAGTGTTCCAACAACTTTTACTTGGTTTATTTTCTTGCATTAATTTTAATGCGTCCCATCATTTAATCCTACCATTGTAGAAAACAACCAAAATATGGTGTACGCTTATGCCATCCGCATTCGCCACGGGGCCCCGTCATCACCCGTTAGGTTACTTAACTAACGACAGAGCGGGGGCTGGACTAGCCCGGATGCAAAACAGAACCAACACCTAAATAGATATCATATATAGATATATAGCAATGATAGTCAATCCAGATCACAAATGAACACTTTGGATATACTAGGAATCCGTGATTCGTTCGAGCCTGCAACGAAAAGCGGATTACACGGTCGCGATGAATAGCCAAAACCCCACCCTAGACCCCTACGGGTGCGGCAAACTACCCGCCAAGTACCCGAAGCAAAGCAACCTCCCTCAACACCGTGAGTAGGCCACTCGGCACTTCGAGATACCCGGTAGTTTGTGCACCCCACCATGGGTCTATCCTAGGAGCAAAAACAGTAAAAAGAAATTATACAATTACGGCTACAACCCCGACCCGGTTGTGCGGCCATACAAATAATATTACATCAAATTACATGTTACAAGAATGAAAGACAAAAGAAACTCTCATCTCACATCCACCCGGCTATTCATCCGCGACAATCCAACGAGTTCATATACATAAACCATCAACATTACAGATCACAAATATGTATAACACCCACTAATCGGCGTATAGCGATTAGCAGACGTTCAATACATATAATACATCACAGATATAACCCATTAGTCAAAGTATAGGGAAGTTCGATCAAAAATACGGATTTATAACCACCCCAAATACAAATTTCTTTTCTGGAAAATCTGGGAAGAAATAAAATATTTTAAAAATCCCAAAACCTTAACAGAAGAACACTGCACCAAACTCGGTCCACGACCGAGTCAACTCGGCCGCGGATCCGTGGCAAGAAGCATGTTATTGCCGCGGAACCGCGGCGCTTTGAACGGTTCACTGGATCGTGTTTGGTGTGTTTCTTATCAAAACCCTGAGACGATTTTTGAAGTATGATTTATTATTTTTAGAGCAGAAAAAAAAATCAACAGAAACTTAGGGTTTTGAAAACTAGTTTTGCGATTTTTACCGATCGAACTTTTATACACTTTACTAACTAGCTAGTTTATGTTTAGTTAGGCTCTGATACCACTCTAAGTCCATGTTGCCCACCCCGGTGCTTGCGGGGAGGCGGAAACGGTATAAAAAACGGATTTTTAACACACTAGGCAACATAGACTATCAATAGGAGGATCTTTGCTAAACATAAACTAACTACAAAGCTAAAAAGTTTAGCTACTCGGAAAAGAGGTTATACCTAGGGCTTCAAGTTCTTCTCTCCTTGCTCCTTGGAGTGAAAGAAAGTGATCTCCTTGTCGCCTTCCCTTGTCGAAGAAAGATCCACCCGAGAGCCTCAACCTTTGGCTTCAACTTCAAACTAGAAGTTACTAAGATGCTTGGAGTGCTAATCCTAGAACCTTAGAAAGAGTAGAGAGTATTTTAGAAGGATTTATCTCAAGCTCAAGAGATTCTCAACTCATGAGAGGGAAGAGCTAGAGAGAGAGGAAGAGGAGGAGAGTGAACCAAAAAAATAGAATGAGAAGAAATGAACCATTCTTCTCACATATATGTGAATTATGGAAATTAGATAATTAGCTAAGATAATTGTCAAGGTTAATCAAGAATTGACCATTATCATTTCACATTAAATGCCATTTGCATGGATCAAAGAGCATCTTTCATATGGAATGATGATGGTCAACATGTCAACCTAGGTCAACAAGTCAAGTATAGTCAAATGGTCAACAACCCTAACCATGCACAATTATAATTAACTAATATCAATTAATCATAATTCACACATAAGCATTAGGGTTAAGAAAATGACAATGGTCATCAACCCTAATCAAAGTCCTCTGCCTCTGTCTCAGTCAACTGTGCATACACACCCATATCCGTGTTCCGAGGAACACGAATACAATGAGATAAAACCAATCCCAAATCATATACTAGGATCCGGCTTAAACCAAAGCCCTCTAGTATAAGCTGTCCGGACAGCAAACGTGCACAAGTGCGCGGATGTGAACGAACCCTGTCGCAAAACTATGCGACCTCTACTCATTTTGCCTAAAGGCGAATAACCCTCTGTGTGGGACTCTAAAGACTCGACACTACGCTGGCAGTGGGTTTAACCACAGACCGCAAGCGGCACTATCTGTACGTAACGGTCCCCAGGTAGATGCCGATAAGAAGACTGACGAGGTGAACCCATCTGAACTCCTACTGAGCCGGAATGTGACAGTCTCCGTACAGTCCGGTCTGTTCGTCTGATACATCGCATGGCGGGCCTAGGGGGTGGTAAACGTCAGTCCCCTAATAGCGGTACAAGTCGTGCCGGAGTGTAGCCCAGAACACCCTGAGATAACACTGGAAACCAACCAGTATACCTCGCTTTCCCTGGCCAGGGACTACTTGTGTAATGGCTCTCCTAGACACAGCGCGATGTCAACCTCCAATACCGGGAGAGACGAATCCTGTCTAACCGTCACTGCCTCCAAGTGCTTCGGGACTGCACCCAAAAACTACCTGTTTGCACGACTCTTTTGAGCCGTGGTAGGGTAGTAATCAAAGTGCAGTGGGAACACACTCGATGCGAAGTGATAGTGTCAAGTCAGCGGACTAAGCTGTACTCATGTCACCAGGGAACTCATAACCGACGATAGGTATAATACCAACCAACAGTTCCCGACAAATCCTGTACAGTGTACTCGTAACCCAACGAGCACCCGCATACTATCTCAAGTACGACGTACAGACGGCTGTGGGACAGACCGTCTCCCGCGCTGCGATGAGAAGCGCATACGCTAGTCTACTCCAGAGTATCGATGCCCTATCTCGTTAATCCCATGACCAGGGACGTGTAAATATAAGGATGTGCTTATAGATTACCCAGCCCCCATGAGTGTGACTGCCATCCCAACGCTAGTAATCAAGCAAAGATCCTAAGGGCTCCACTAATGCGTATAGGTGATACAATAAATAAACACATGTACACATTAAAGCAGAGACAAACTAAGTAGCATACTACCATTTCGAGCAAGATTGTCTATACAACTGTGAATATCCCAAGCTTCCATCAAGTAATATACATACTAGTATGATACAGTAATGGCCTCTAGGGCATATACATTAACATAAGTATGCGATGCGGAGCGAGCAACCAAAATGAGCGGGAGCTAAATATTAAACAATGGTGCCATTTGAAATAACACGAATCGTGGGGTTTTGAAAATAAGGGCTACGGTGGTTTTAAGAATGGATACGTCTTTTGAAATATCCGTAGATCCCTTGAGCTGTCTTTTAAAATACCCACGATCCGCTAGTTTTGAAATAGGTAGGAGTCAAATCTAATCTAACAACTACACTAAACTATATGGCTGAACTAACAAGCTGAACTATAGGTAAGGAAACCGCTTATCATCTGAGTCGATACATATACGTACCTGTATATGTATAGTCGGTGATCCCGCCTCAATAATATCATATCCGATACCATATCTATAATCAGGCATCCCAAGTCAAGAGTGCGGATCAATCATCAATATATAGCTCGTACGTATATCCGTCGTACGGCATCCCAAATCTGGGTATGGCTCAATATCACATTCATCATACTATTCATCTGGTATCCTCTTTATCAAATATCATGATCGGGGTACTGATCTACGTCTAGTACAATACTGATACCGCCTAAGTATGCATGCACTTGTGTGAAACACTACGTCAAGGACCCGCTACAACGTCATGTCGTATCTCAAATACGAACCCTTCCATATCACCGATCTCACGGCCTCAAATCAAATCTCATCGACTCATCTTAAATCCCAAATACTATCCTCATCATCCATGCATGTGTATATGAATGTATATATGCATAGTCCCATACCCACGCATATATACATATATACACATCCCATCTACGCACAAGAAAGTAATGTATGCAAGTCTGTGTGTGCGTATGTGGGTATAACAACTACTCTAGTGTTTCGCAACTAACCCAAAGCTAATCCATGAACACATAATCATATCATGAATAAACATTCTCGTATCATAAAACACCTATATAAACATATATATATGAACTATACTACGGACTGCGGGGGTGCTATACGCCATCCACCCGACTTCTCCCCGTAAATATAAATCTACTCACCTGGTCCTCGCTCGGCGGTGCCGACGTCGCCACGCGCTTGCTTGTCGTCTCGAAGTCCACATAGGGGTACCTACATATCATAATGCACCGTATCGTATTAAAACTCAATTCAAAATCGAAACGGCATACGAAAACCAAATCGGCACGCGCATCACGCATAGGTCAAAACCTATCGCCTACGCATGCAAGAATAGCCAAAGTACCCTCGATGTCGATGTACAAACGTCACACCATCGAGAAAAAAAACAAACGTACCAATCACGGTTTTACAACTCACTAAAAATATATTAAATACGATGCAATTCATCAAAACCAATAAATTGATCAAATCGGTTTATTTCACAAAACCTAAAAAACACTTAATTACCGTTTTAATTCGAAACTTGACGTTTTAACAAAACTAATGTCCATAAATCTTACTAAACATCTTAATTAAGTCATAAAAACAATTTACAAAATTTAATCTTATTAAATTTCATTAACCCCAAAATTCTAGTTTACAATATACCCAATTTTAACAATTTTATAGCAAAAATGCACAAACAACAATTTAGCTTGGATTTTCATGAACTAAAGAATTAAACTACATTTTATAATGTTAATAATGTTATGAATACCCTAATCACATTTTTCTCTTAATTATTTAACCAATTATAAAAAAACCTAGTTAGCAAATTAGCGTAATTAACACAATTTAAATTAACAAAAATACAACTAACAACTAGATTTGATTTAGCATAACATTAATATGTCAAAAATATCACACAACCATAATCTCACATCATAAAACCCTAAGTTTCATTCAAAACCCTTTCTTGAAAGTTAAATCTTTAATATCAAAACCATAATTAACTCCTAATTAAACACATAATAGCTAGATTCAAGTAATCAAACAATAACTTATGCAAAATCCTAAGATTATACCTCAAAAAATTAGAGACCTAGCACCAAAACCTTGGCCTCCAAATTGCTCTCTTGATCCATGATCCACACTAGAATAGGTCAAGAAGAAATGGGTAGAGGTTGGATTTTGATTTTGTGGGATTTTTGTGTTGATTTTTGGGCATTTGGTGGAATTTTTTTGTGGTGAAAGAGGGGAGAACAAGGGGAGGGCTGTTGCTGATTTGGGGAGAGGGGGGGCTCGGCTAGGGGATGGGGAGAGGGGAGAGAGAGTGTGGGTTGAAAGAATGATACAATTTCCAAGTCAACAAAGTCATGCCCCATTTTATTAATTCCATTTTCTTTTCTTTGAGTTTTTCTTTAAGTGGGGACAACTTTGGGGATTGGGGAAGCCCATTTTCGGCCAGAAAAAGGGGGAGGTGGAGGTGGTGTGTGTGTGTGTGAAGCAATGAACACCAAACACCAATTCAATATGAACCAAATCCCTTTTATTTTCACAAAATAAACCTTTTTCTTCAATATTTTCTAAAACCGATTAACAACTTAATTTCATTTCAAAAAAAACATGTTAAAATTTTGTTTAGTGTGTTATGATGCAAAAAATTTGTTTCAACTCATTCCAATTTGTAATTTTCCCTAATTAAACGTAATAGTGACGGCTTAAAATAATAATAAAATAATTTTTTTTCAGAAAATTTGAAATTTCACCAGTGGCTCAATGAACACCAAATACTAGCAATTACATGCCTAGAATATGTATATTTAATTTTTATAATAAGATATTTTTATTTTGACTTTTTACAGAAAACCCCCTTATTTTACCGATTTTCCGAAATTTCACCGAAACGATTTTCAAAACACTACAATCTTCCCCCCTTAAAGAAATTCGGTCCCCGAATTTAAATTCAATCTCCCCCCAAATACAAAAATATCTAAGCAAAACCATCAAGTCGTCGGGGCTCCGAAATCATAAATACATCAAACAAATCGTAGCGCAGCGCATACGCATGAAAAATGAGCATATAACTCAAAATCAAAACTCCGTCAAGCATCCCGCAATCATCGGAGTCATGGTAAAGACACAAATGTCAAATCCAATACAAAACCAATATGATATAACTCGAAACTATATACATAAATATCAAATCTATGTTTGTAAATATCTGAAGGAAATGCATGCCAAATCTCTTAAAGTCGCTGTGCAATGCGCATAACACTGCACAGTGGCGGACGTCTATCATAAGAAAATAACTGTATACATATATACCTTTTGTTTGAAATGTACATTCCGCCGTTGTGGGAAACAATTTAGAAGGGTTTCCTTGTTTTAAACGTTTCGTGTCGTATCAGACATGTAGGTAAATACTGAGACTATAGCTCGCTTTTTGGAATTCCCTTCGATAGCTATCAATGCATGCAAAATAAATTCAGGTACTGTCCTCTGATTAGTCCTGCTCCATACGAAAACACATAGCAAATATCATAAAAACGTACTGCTCTATAAGAAATCAATCCCAAAATACGCATATGAATATTCTGTGCGTCCGGTGCGCACGGAAATCAAAATCCATGAATGTGCCATACATGTGCACAGAAACAACATCAAGGTGCAACGGTAGTGCACACAACATCGGTCATAGGCAACGTGTGCGCCTGACAACAAGGACAGGTGCGTCTGACACGCACGAAGAATCTCGATTTAGTGCATCTGGTGTGCACCGAAATCGCTTCTCAAAACATGCGCTCAACATGCACGAAAATCAAAACCAGGTGCATTCATTATGCACGAAATCATGAAATCTAATATCAAGCGCCGAACATGCGTAAAATCAAATCAGGTGCACAAGGTGCACAAAACAAATATCGAGTATCACAATCGAAATCGAAGTCTAGTGCATCTAAGTGCACAAAATGCGTATCACTGTACTGCAAGCATATGTGAACTATACCGAGTGCAAAAACCAAATCGTATGTGTATATACGCACAAATCAACTCAACTGTATGAAATCCATATAATCACAAACATGAGAAACCAAGGCACGAAAACGATATCAAGTGCAACAACCGCGCAAAAGTCATAAATACTCAGCAGGTGCAACCATGGTCCATGAAGACAAATATCATCAAAATCAATCATGCGAATAAATCGCCCAAAATACGCAAAATCAAGTATGGCGGAATAGTCCCGCTCAAGAACATCCTCCAAGAATCTCTGGTCAATTGCCGTGGTCACTCAAAGCATGTCTCGTCGACGATCCTGAACTCTGGCCTGCCGGTGTGCGTAACATGACCACGCTTGGGTCCAAGTCTTCTCGTAATTCATTCCAGAAAGGTCCTATCGAGGTTTCTCCCAAATCTCGTCTCTGCTGAACTGTCCGGAAGTCATCATCCCTTACTAGATCTGTTCTCGTTCCGGATGGGCTGCATACCCATCGCGACTCCTTATGGAAGGTATGTCCTAGTACAATACCTCGGCATGCGTATCGCATCTCTGATTTCGGTGGAGTGGAACGGCATCTTATCCAGATCTTGTACGGACCTCTTTACTCCACTTTTCTCTAATGTTGACTGCTTCAGACTCATCTCGTCGTGGCTGCATGGACTGAGCTCCAACGGCTATCCTCGTATCTGGAGTCTCCCAAGAAATGCATCTCACCACCTAGCATCCGAATGAAGTCGAACCATCCGATCGATTCGTCAAATCCTCATAATCCCCCAAGAGCTCAACATCTTGGGTACAGTTTAACAGTATCGAGTACATACCACAGCATCGGTGGTCCAGCCGTAGAAGGGCAAACCCAAGCCTCACTAATGGCGCCGCGGAACTGCCGCAAACCCTAAGGTTCAAAGGCTTTCACACGGTCATTAAGTCGAGTTAGGGTTTCATTCTTCTAGAGGGTCCATAGAATTGCCTGCATGTCTTTCCAAATAATTTAAACTTGGAATAATAGGTTTCCGACATTCGATCATCTCTGTCGACTCTCTACGTCTCCGCGTGAAGTCGTCTCTAGCTGGAATCAATATATATGATGACCTCGCATCGGGGTAGGCGAAAGAACCACACGTCCTAGTCATTCATCCTCGGGTGACTAGCGACCTTCTATCATCTCTTAGTACATCTCGTACCGCAATAGCTCCAACATCTGGGGCAATATCTCATCGTTCGCAGCAATAACGGGCTCACTCGTCTGCACGCTGAACCGTGCCTCAATCATCATGAATAGGCAATATATCAACAGTCATCAAAATCTGGCTGGCCTCTATCAGCGGCTCAATCCTCTAGTGCAAATCGGCACGTCCGAGTAATCTCATACATGTAAGTGCACGGCGGCGCCCCGGCCGTCAATCCGACGGCCAAATGCGGAAGCGGTGATTAACTTTAATTTTGCGAACTTAGCAAACCGGCACCACCGTGCACTAACCACCCGGATCGAACCATTAACTAGTCCTAGCTAATTACAAGACGGGTTAGAGATATACCGAGTGATCCGAGTCCTTCGGTCTTCTCGTCGTCGTCCCGATCTCCTGCGGAAACTCCGGTTGTCGCCTCCTCGCCGGAAGGGGGCCACATCGCCTGCATCTTTTACGGGCTCCCTCCTCTATACCGAGGCAACTCGGGCACGAAGCTGGCAAGTCGACGTGCCCAAGATTTGCTGTAGAATGTGTAGTGCTTTGTCTCTTTGGGGTTATGTTGCCTTGATGGAGGAATGAGGTTGAGAAATGAACTTGGGAATTTTGGTGGCAATGGAAAAATGATATGAATGATAATTTTCCCACCCTCACAAAATGATCCTCTCTCTTCTTCCCCTCTCAAATTGTGGCCGGCCTATCCAAGGAAAAGGTGGAGGGAAAGCATCATGTATAAGGGAGGTGAGTGTAGTAAAAGTAAGGGGGTGACCACAACCCTAAAGAAATGATAACAATCTCACATCAAACTCTAATCAACTCTAATCACCATAAAGCAAGTGATAAGAAGGAAAAAGAATCTCATCATGAAAAACTATCATGATGCCACCAATATGCAAGATACCCCTTCCACAAATGTTATTTGCAAACTTGCAAATAACCCCCTCCATCGGAAAAGTCCGGCCGGGAAAGAACAAAGGAAAACCGGCCGGAACGGAATGCAAACTGGCAACTCCAGAAAACTGGTCCCGTAATAAATTACAGGAAAACCCCGATACTGTGCATACACACCCGCATCTGTATTCCCACTGAACACAAATGCAAATAGACAAAACTACATTGTACTATACTAGGATCCGGCTTAAACCAAAGCCGGCTAGTAATATCCGTCCGATCCTGATCCGTGCAATACCGCACGTATCTGATCAAACCCTGCCATATATCTATACGGCCTCTAGTACTAACCGTCCGATCCTGATCCATGCAATACCGCACGTATCTGATCGGACCCTGCCATATCTCCATACGGCCTCTACAGCGTTTCGCCCGAAACTTGAGTAACTGAAGGTGTGGTGGACTCTAAAGACTCGTCAATACTATGGCTGTGGATTTAACCACTAGCACGTCAGAGGTATAAGCCAATACGTGACGGGCCACCAGCTATTGACCAAAAGGGACGTCGATGAGCGAACTCATCCTGACACCCTACTGAGCTTGTCAGTGACAATATCCGTACAGTCCGGTCCGTTCGTCTATGAGCATCGCATGGCGGGCCTAGGGGGTTGGTAAAAGTCAGACCCCCAAAAGCGGTACAAGTCGTGTCGGAGTGTATCCCAGAACACCCTGAGATACTACTGGAATACCTACCAGTAAATCTCCTGCCTTGGCCAAGGACTTCGTGTAATGGCTCTCCTAGACACAGCGCGAACTCACCCCCAATACCGGGAGAGACGAACCCCTGAATATCCGCTGACTGCCTCCATGTGGCTCGGGACTGTACCCAACTAAAACCTGTTTGCACGACTCCTTTGAGCCGTGGTAGGGTAGTAATCAAAGCACAGTGGGAACTCACACGAGACAAATGACGATCCTCAGGTCGATGAACTAACCTGTACACATGTCACCAGGGAACTGCCATCTGATGTCAGGTATAAGACCAACTAGCATGTTCCCGGCGAGTCCTGTCCGGTGTACTCATAACCCAATGAGCACCTGTATACATCTTAGGTGATCCAATCTGACACCAGTGGCTTGTGAGATCGGCCACCGCCCCTTGTCGGGGTCTCGACTGTATACACTAGTCTACTCTGGAGTATCGATGCCCTATCTCGAAACTCCGACGACTAAGGACCTTTTAAGGATGTGCTTATAGACTACCAGCTCCCACGTATATGATCGCCCTCATACTGCTGGCAGTCAAGCAAGAATCCTAGGGGCTCTTTCAACGTGTAATAGCGACCTGTCAGGTCACCTAAAGCAGTACACGATGATAAAGATAAACCAGATAGCATACTATCATCTCGAGTAAGACTGTCCTACCGGGATAGGTCCTCCCTCAATCATTGCAATCACGTGCCTGTGATCTAATAATTGACTCTGAGGGCACTATCTCCAACAATCTCCCACTTGCACTCAAGGCTAATTATTGCGATGTCGCATACTCACAGCCCGTGTGATACCGAACACCCAACTCCTCTACTTGTCAGTCTCACAAAACTCGTTTGCGAAACTATTGCGTTCGAGGAATAGCCTCAGTGAGTGGATCCGCTTTGATGTTTCTTAAAATGTCTCTCTCTATATCTCAAGTTCGCGGAGAAACCCATCTCCCGAAATGAGCAATACCTGTCTTAGAATGTGTCTGGATGTCTGATGGGACCTAGCTCATAAATGAACTCCAAATCCAAACTTCTTAGACTGTATCGTCAACTGAACTTAATCAGTATCCTGCGCCATGTCTCCCTCAGTATTGCTTTGGGTCACCTATCCAAAATACTGCCCCTCGTCAGAGGGAAAACTATTACTCTGACAACCTCCTTGTCGTCCATGTCACCTTGGAAGCCTGGAATGATAACTGTCTCCCGAATGAGGCTGTCGTTATCATATCCCTAGAACATACACTTATGTTCTAAAACTGCCTCCGACAGTTTCTCCAAGATTGGATCAATATCAACTTATTGCATCTACTGCAAGAACAACATCTGGTGTGGTACTTGACATCTCATGATTGACTCAATTGCCTAAGCAAGTGATCTGCCAATCATGAACATCCCTCTCCCCTTTAGTCTGTAAGACACCTTTAGAGAGGGTGACTCTATCACCTGCAGGTATACTACCGTGCCAGGAGTCGTCCATTCTAAATACTCTTAGAATGTTGTCAAAGTACCCAGATTGGGAAACTACCCAAATCTAGATCTAAAACCATAGATCTAGTAACCAGAATGTCTGATGTAAGATCCAAGTCCTATGAGGAGAAACTACTGTGTGACGACCAAAGTATAACCGATCGTAGTATAGGAATATCAATTCCTACTCTGTGTATGTCATCAAATACCAGGACATCACACCCTACTACCTTCTCAACAGATCCATCCCCTATTCTGATGAAGTCAAACCTATGACTGTCATATCAGAAATAGATGATTTATCTCCGCTATATCTGCTTTAGTCTATAAATAGACATAAGCCTGATGTCCACCAATGCTTCCGCTGCTCCCACTGACTACGACAACCCTCTGGCAGAGTCATATAGACGTGCACTTCTAAAGCTAGTTTAGAACGACGCTACACTCATCCTCCTGCCGGGTCTCACAGTCTGGAACAACAGCAATGGCATGTCTGGGTAAACAAGAACCTCCCTGCCACCGTCCTTGAGCATACCGAAGTACCCCTCGAGTGCCTGAGGTTACCCACCTTATCTGTGGAGTGGCCAATGGAATGTCAAACCAGATTGAATCTTAAGGTTCTTATCAAATCTTCAGTAATCGTTTGCGGTTCTGGAATCACTTCCAGTTCTACCATACTCCCACAACTGTTTTCTGAAAAAATCCATTTTATTAAAACTGTGGCGAGTCAAGAACAATATCACTATTGATCTTCAAGATGGTAGAATATCAACCCTCTGCATAGCCCGGGTCAACCCACAAACAGCCATTACAGAAACGTGCCTTGAGTTATCCAGAGTCTGGTTTTAAGCATAAGCTGGACAACTCCCCGTATCTTAACAATGTCAAGATATGAACTGTTCTATATCCAATATAGAAACAGAGGCACTGATTTAATTGAACCAGATTCAAATCATGCAGCTGTCTCCAGTGCATGTCAACTAAATGGAAGGAGGCCGATCAGCGTTACTCAACTTAGGAATATTTCCAATTATGAGTAACCAGAAAGAGAAGCAAGTTTTCTTAATCATTACTATCAACTGAATACCATACACAAGTATCTACATCTTCGATCACCTTGAAGAATCCCGATACTTGCAATACCTGGTTCTCTACTTTATTCTTATACCTATAACTTCTCAAAACTTAGACCCTGTGCTTCTACGAAACACATGTCTAAGAACCAGAGAAGTCATAAGTAAACAGAATATAGTACGAGGACCAACCCCTCTGCCCTAATGGACACTGGAAAATATACAATACTCTGTATAAGTCCCCTGAGTCTAATGACTCATTCACTGTGTGTCGTAGGTTGAAAACTGTACTTATGGTTAAGAAGAATTACACCGCTGTTCAATGCTCCTTACCTAACCATCCACTAATATAGGTAAATGTCAAAGACATAATTTCAAAAAGTATATCTCACTCTATAAAAATAGACGTACAGATATATCAATTTGAAATTGGTGCACAACAACGGATATTCAAAACCAAATATTTGCCGACCGGCAAACAACCCAGGTGGCTTCCTCAAATATCACCAATTCCAACGAACCACGATATAATGAGGATGGTCACCTAATTCCCAATAACTTACTCCCACTCATCATCTGTAAATCCATGCACATGTGAGACTCATACCTGGTAAATACATACCCTGGAGCAAGTGTCTAATTGGGAAATCAGTTTTCTTTTAACAGTAAACAGTGAAACTGAAAAATTGAAATGTTTCGATGGGGTATCCTGGTATTCCTAGTAATGCCTCTTCCATTATCCAGATTCACAACTATAACCGTATAATTCTTTGCCACCTTCCCAAATCCCTTTATATGTCTTTAGTCATTATCTTCTGTACACCCCTTTAGGCCAAATGGTTTTCTTTCTTCCCTACCGTTCGGCACCAGTCTATGGTTTGGAAGAAGACTATCCAATAAGCATAATGGGTGTACTGTCCTAATCCTTGGAGCACTCGCAACGCGAGAGAAGGTGAAGATAAAAGACAACCGAATAAACCTTATTCCTATTTCTCCTGAACCAGGATCCATCCCCGAACTGGAACAAGTTCCTTTCGAGTTCGTATATAACCATACGATGGATTATCCAATAAACTTGGGATCTTCGTAGTGATACGGAGTGTCCTGGAGAAATACAAAAGTGATTTAGGATTGGCGAAGAAATACTTGGTTTGGTCATGAATAGCAGTCGCAATTTACTTTGCCCTCTTACTAATCCCTTTCTTTGTCTTTACTTAATACCTTCTGTACACCGTTCAGGCTAATTGGTATTCTTCATTCCCTACCGGTCGGCACCAGCCTATGGTTTGGAAGAAGACTCTCCAATTTGCGTTATAGGTGTACTACTCCTAAACCAAGGAGTACTCGCAACCTGAGAGAAGGTAAAAGGAAAAGACAACTGAATAGTCCTATCGGTTTTCTCCAGAACCGGAAACCATCCTCGAATAATTCCTTTCGAGTTCGTATCTAACCATACGATGGTTTTGTCCAATGGAAGTGGACGTTCGTAGTAGTACGGGGTGTCCTGGAGAAAAGGGTAAAAGTAGGAGTGGCAATGAGGTTAGCAACTCTGACAATCCAAAAGCCAGTGTTAAGAAGGTTCGGTCAACTTGGTCACTGAGTCATAGTCTAGGGTCGGGTCAATGGTCGCTGCCAAAGAGAGAGAGAAAAGAAACACTCAGCGTGCACTCTAACCTAGATCAGAATGGTTATCACATTATCTAATCTGGAAACCTCCCACTGTAACGTCAAATTCTTCCCCAAACCTGAAAGAAGAATTAGCCGGGATCACCCGAGGAATAAACCAACTCATCAGTGGGAATCGGGATCCAACTATCATCGCATGATAACGTAACGGAATTCGCTCACGCTATCATACTCCAGAAGGTATGCGCATATCTGGCAAGTTTCAGTTCTTTTGAAACTCCCGATGTGGATTTTTACCCCATGCTCTTATGACTTTGACTTTGGCCAACAAATCATAAGTCACATGTCAAGTTCTGCCCGTCACTCTCCAGGTTGATTTGAATCCACCCGTACCTGCCCTTGACTTTGGCCAACAAGGCAGTACGACTGTTCTAAACCAACGCATCTATCTATGCTGCATATGAATAACCAACAGCTACCAAACACTGTGCCTTGACTTTGGCCAACAAACACAACTTGAATACTATTGACTACCCATATGAAACGACGGAGGGCTACGAATGGTTTCTGGCGAAAACCTTTAACGTAATGAACTTGATATCGTTGATGGAACGGATAGCTTTTTAGAAAATATAGTGACAAAAACCTTTACTAAAGAGGTCACTCCCGGTGAAGGGATCTCGGCTCTTTCCCCGTAGAATAAGGTGCAGGATATTCCAACTGAATACCATGATGCAAAGCAAAAGTAATCGGCTATAGTGAAGTTAATACCCTGACGCAAACTTTTTGTCCAAGGGGTCACTCCCGGTGAAGGGATCTCGGCCCTTGCCTCGTCGACTGAGGAGCAGGATATTCCAACTCAATACCACGATGCAAAACAAAAGAGAACGTCCTTGCAATAACAGCTTTTTGAAAAGTGTTCCAACAACATCAGATTAGGTTTGTTTTAACTTGCATTGATCCGAATCAACACAGTCCCATCAATAGATCACACCACAAAGAACGAAAATATACTGATGTACGTATATGACATCCGCATTCGCCACTGGGTCCCGTCATTACCCGTTAGGTTAGCTAACTAACGATAGAGCGGGGACTGGACTAGCGCGGATGTAAAACATATACAACATCTACTAATATATATACCAATATATTATATTTCGCTCAAGGCGTGATAAAATGCAACATCACAGAAATGTACAGCATCACAGAACAATACAGATATCTGGGATCCCCGGGTTTCACAGAGCCACTACTGAAACCCGACGTTCCCCTGGTCGTGTGGATAGCCTGTGCAATGAAATCCTAGACCCCTATGGGCGCGGCAAGTTACCCGCCAAAACCTGAAGCGAGGCAGCCCCCTTCAGCACCGTGAATGGACCACCCAGCACTTCACGGAATCCGGTAACTTGGGCACCCCTCCTGGGTCAACCTGTACCCCCAACGAGTGCGCCGAATAGCCCGCCAATTCCAGAGTGAAGCCCCCTCCGTCTCAATGCCATGAGATGCGGGCCCCTTGCCCTCTAGAACCCGGCTATCCGTGCACCCCTCCGCGGGGTAATCCTAGTACAGAAAGTAAAATATACATACAACGGGTACATCGACCGCAACCTGGTCGTGCCGCAAAATAATAATACAATCAGGCAGTGACGGCAGTCCACATGCCGGACGCTCGCCCCGCAATATCAAATGTACATAATACAACAAAAACTGTACTAGCATTGCATCCGGGCTATCCCCCACGACCGATCCGCAGCATCACAGCATAACACAGAACATCAACGTGAAAGTCACGTTTGCAAATCCGTTTAACCGGGCTATAGCAGTTAGACAGGATTTACCGATCGAGTGACATTCATGGTCGCAGATATAATGTAAATACTGTGAAAAAATGTGTTTAAAATATCCGATCGATTGAATTTTACCAAGTGGGCCCCCAAGCAATACTGTAGCACTCACAGAAATTCTGGGCCCAAACAAAGTATACCAAAACCCCTATTTTCAGCCCACAAGCCCACTGCAAAAAAATGATGACATGAATCCACATTCCTGCGGCGGAACCGCGGCCAAAGAGGGGTTATGGCCGCGGTTCCGCGGTCGTACGGAAGGATCAGGGCACCAAATTTTTCCAGTGTTCTTACGACTTTCAGTACATCACTTTTCTACAACCTGAAAAAATTTTCGAGCCAGAAAAAAATCGACAGAAAACTGATGTGAAGAAAACGCGGGTTTTTGGAATTTTGGTCGATCGGAAATGCAAACACATTAAACAAAGCTAGACTATGTTAATGGCGAGGCTCTGATACCACTGTAAGTGCACGGCGGCGCCCCGGCCGTCAATCCGACGGCCAAATGCGGAAGCGGTGATTAACTTTAATTAGGCGAACTTAGCAAACCGGCACCACCGCGCACTAACCACCCGGATTGAACCATTAACTAGTCCTAGCTAATTACAAGACGGGTTAGAGATATACCGAGTGATCCGAGTCCTCCTGTCTTCTCGTCGTCGTCCCGATCTCCTGCGGAAACTCCGGTTGTCGCCTCCTCGCCGGAAGGGCACCACATCGCCTGCATCTTTTACGGGCTCCCGCCTCTATACCGAGGCAACTCGGGCACGAAGCTGGCAAGTCGACGTGCCCAAGATTTGCTGTAGAATGTGTAGTTCTTTGTCTCTTTGGGGTTATGTTGCCTTGATGGAGGAATGAGGTTGAGAAATGAACTTGGGAATTTTGGTGGAAATGGAAAAATGATATGAATGATAATTTTCCCACCCTCACAAAATGATCCTCTCTCTTCTTCCCCTCTCAAATTGTGGTCGGCCTATCCAAGGAAATGGTGGAGGGAAAGCATCATGTATAAGGGAGGTGAGTGTAGTAAAAGTAAGGGGGTGACCACAACCCTAAAGAAATGATAACAATCTCACATCAAACTCTAATCAACTCTAATCACCATAAAGCAAGTGATAAGAAGGAAAAAGAATCTCATCATGAAAAACTATCATGATGCCACCAATATGCAAGATACCCCTTCCACAAATGTTATTTGCAAACTTGCAAATAACCCCCTCCATCGGAAAAGTCCGGCCGGGAAAGAACAAAGGAAAACCGGCCGGAACGGAATGCAAACTGGCAACTCTAGAAAACTTGTCCCGTAATAAATTACAGGAAAACCCCGATACTGTGCATACACACCCGCATCTGTATTCCCACCGAACACAAATGCAAAGAGACAAAACTACACTGTACTATACTAGGATCCGGCTTAAACCAAAGCCGGCTAGTAATATTCGTCCGATCCTGATCCGTGCAATACCGCACGTATCTGATCAAACCCTGCCATATATCTATACGGCCTCTAGTACTAACCGTCCGATCCTGATCCGTGCAATACCGCACGTATCTGATCGGACCCTGCCATATCTCCATACGGCCTCTACAGCGTTTCGCCCGAAACTTGAGTAACTGAAAGTGTGGTGGACTCTAAAGACTCGTCAATACTATGGCTGTGGATTTAACCACTAGCACGTCAGAGGTATAAGCCAATACGTGACGGGCCACCAGCTATTGACCAAAAGGGACGTCAATGAGCGAACTCATCCTGACACCCTACTGAGCCTGTCAGTGACAATATCCGTACAGTCCGGTCCGTTCGTCTATGAGTATCGCATGGCGGGCCTAGGGGGTTGGTAAAAGTCAGACCCCCAAAAGCGGTACAAGTCGTGTCGGAGTGTATCCCAGAACACCCTGAGATACTACTGGAATACCTACCAGTAAATCTCCTGCCTTGGCCAAGGACTTCGTGTAATGGCTCTCCTAGACACAGCGCGAACTCACCCCCAATACCGGGAGAGACGAACCCCTGAAGATCCGCTCACTACCTTTATGTGGCTCGGGACTGTACCCAACTAAAACCTGTTTGCACGACTCCTTTGAGCCGTGGTAGGGTAGTAATCAAAGCACAGTGGGAACTCGCACGAGACAAATGATGATCCTCAGGTCGATGAACTAACCTGTACACATGTCACCAGGTAACTGCCATCTGACGTCAGGTATAAGACCAACTAGCATGTTCCCGGCGAGTCCTGTCCAGTGTACTCATAACCCAATGAGCACCTGTATACATCTTAGGTGATCCAATCTGACACCAGTGGCTTGTGAGACCGGCCACCGCCCCTCGTCGGGGTCTCGACTGTATACACTAGTCTACTCTGGAGTATCGATGTCCTATCTCGAAACTCCCACGACTAGGGACCTTTTAAGGATGTGCTTATAGACTACCAGCTCCCACGTATATGATCGCTCTCATACTGATGGCAGTCAAGCAAGAATCCTAGGGGCTCTATCAACGTGTAATAGCGACCTGTCAGGTCACCTAAAGCAGTACACGATGATAAAGATAAACCAGATAGCATACTATCATCTCGAGTAAGACTGTCCTACCGGGATATGTCCTCCCTCAATCATTGCAATCACGTGCCTGTGATCCAATAATTGACTCTGAGGGCACTATCTCCAACAATACAGCAATCCACACAACGCTCGTGGCGCGAAAACACAATGAAAAGACACATCTCTGCAATCGTGTGTCGCCGGAATCATGCCCTGGTCAGTCCTTGTTCTTGACGAGCTCATGCTGACCGCAACTCTAGCCGTAGCTCTCCCTGCCCGTAATCGTGGCAGCAAAACCATAACTGGTACCGATGAGGCTAGATCAAGAATGAATATGATACTGAGCAAAGAAATGTATATCCTAAGGCTCCTTAAGTGGAGTAGCGTATCGTAAGTATGCCGCGAAACATACCCACGGCACGTCACTCTACTTTAGTCACCTATTCCATCAACCAAGGGTCATCCTACGCTCCGAAGGTAAAACCTAACGCTTTGATACCAACTTTGTCACGTCCCGAAAGTATGGAACATGACCGGCACTTAAACTACGAAACGTCTCGAGGCGTACGTAATCTAAGTAAGCCGAAAACCCATAAATTCAAACCAAGAAAAGTAGTAGAGTGAAGGAAAACCAATTCAAATCAATTCGTTTTAATAGCATAAACCGAATTATGCGTTTTTAAAAAAACATCAAATATTTACTGAAAATTTCGGCAGAGTCTCCTTTGTAAATACTGGCCCCCAAACGGGATACAACAAGAATTGTATACGAAATCAAAAAAAGGCATCCCCAAGCGGGAGCTAGCTCTTCGTCAATCGACGGTCACAGCCACACAAGCAATATAATATACAACGCCCAGGGCGAGTATCAAAACTCAAAAGGAAACTCAAAACAGCAAGAAATCCATAGAATTACAACGCGCGACTCTAAGGTCGAAAAAATAACATCACTGGTCTCTATCTCAAAATAAATACATGTTTGGTTGATGGAACTTCTAGATACAACTGAATAATAATATACAATGTATAATGATGGGTACGATACAAATAAACCCACCTACTAGCAAGTCATCCGAAAGAAGTCGTGCCAGCAAACCGCAAAGATACCTGTACGGCAAAACCTGCAAGAAACTGGGGCACAACGGGGGTGACTTGCCAACTCGTGAATAGAATACATCTACGAACAGGAATCACATGTATGACGCAATCCTAGGTCATACGATCAATATATATCCTCAAATATATAACCAACAGCCCATAACAATGGCTAGGGTAAATATCGAACCCAAGTGTAATCCCATATGCCCGTGTCAGTGCCTCAGGTAGCAATATATCATATGGATGATGTATGAATGCATGAAACAGAATGCATGTACTGAAGAAAACTGCTTTCATAAATTAGTGAGATTTCTGTATTTTTAAAATGAGGTATCATAATGAAATCAACATAAAACAGTGCCTAGCATCGGCACAAAACGTAATCCCAATATCTCGATATCTCTGTATCACAGTCTCTGTACCTCAATATCTCGAAATCTCAATGTCTCAATCACAATGACTAGGGCGCCGTCAGTCCAGGCCGGCCCCTACCATCCATCCCATGACCACAACGGTATCCTCCGGATATCCGACGCGTTGGGTAAAATCACCGGTCGGTCGTGCTCCCCTGCACAGGCTCAACGTCAACAACACGATCTTCTTGCCTCGGGGTACTGCACCGGGCCCACCATGTACCCGAAACGGTTCATCCATCTCCTCGAATCGGGTCTTGAAATCCATCAGCAAACTCATGGTGGACGACTCATACATCATGGGAAAACCACACTTTTTATTTAAAAGAGAAGAAAGAAGCTTATACAAGTATTGTGGTTTTCCTTCAAATCCAGAAAATCTCATGTAAATCCGAATCCAAATCATCAATAGCATATAAACCCATGAATATAGGCATGAGAATCCATGAATACGGCATAACAATGAATAACAGTATGCATGAAGTGACAAGTAATAACTACAATATCTAAGCTGGCATATAAGGTAAGTACACTAATATTATGTCAAACTACTAGCTATCAAGCTAAGTTAAGCAATAATATTTTCTAAGGTGTACGTGACATGGTAATTACCGATGAAGATGTGTGTGAGCCAGCAAGTAAGTGTACGTGGTACATACGCATCATCGGTAATGGTGCTGTTGTCCTAACAGCATAATGTCAACAATGCAATATGAAATAACAATGTAAGTATGCGATGCGGAGCGAGCAACCAAAATGAGCGGGAGCTAAATATTAAGCAATGGTGCCATTTGAAATAACACGAATCGTGGGGTTTTGAAAATAAGGGCTACGGTGGTTTTAAGAATGGATACGTCTTTTGAAATATCCGTAGATCCCTTGACCTGTCTTTTAAAATACCCACGATCCGCTAGTTTTGAAATAGGTAGGAGTGTAATCTAATCTAACAACTACACTAAACTATACGGCTGAACTAACAAGCTAAACTACAGGTAAGGAAACCGCCTATCATCTGAGTCGATACATATACATACCTGTATATGTATAGTCGGTGATCCCGCCTCAATAATATCATATCCGATACCATATCTATAATCAGACATCCCAAGTCAAGAGTGCGGATCAATCATCAATATATAGCTCGTACGTAAATCCGTCGTACGACATCCCAAATCTGGGTACGGGTCAATATCACATTCATCATACTATTAATCTGGTATCCTCTTTATCAAATATCATGATCGGGGTACTGATCTATGTCTAGTACAATACTGATACCGCCTAAGTATGCATGAACTTGTGTGAAACACTGCGTCAAGGACCCGCTACAACGTCATGTCGTATCTCAAATACGAACCCTGCCATATCACCGATCTCACGGCCTCAAATCAAATCTCATCAACTCATCTTAAATCCCAAATACTATCCTCATCATCCATGCATGTGTATATGAATGTATATATGCATAGTCCCATACCCACGCATATATACATATATACACATCCCATCTATGCACAAGAAAGTAATGTATGCAAGTCTGTGTGTGCGTATGTGGGTATAACAACTACTCTAGGGTTTCGCAACTAAACCAAAGCTAATCCATGAACACTTAATCATATCATGAATAAACATTCTCGTATCATAAAACACCTATATAAACATATATATATGAACTATACTACGGACTGCGGGGGTGCTATACGCCATCCACCCGACTTCTCCCCGTAGATATAAATCTACTCACCTGGTCCTCGCTCGGCGGTGCCGACGTCGCCACGCGCTTGCTTGTAGTCTCGAAGTCCACATGGGGGTACCTACATATCATAATGCACCGTATCGTATTAAAACACAATTCGAAATCGAAACGGCATACGAAAAGCAAATCGGCACGCGCATCACGCATAGGTCAAAACCTATCGCCTACGCATGCAAGAATAGCCAAAGTACCCTCGATGTCGATGTACAAACGTCACACCATCGAGAAAAACAACAAACTTATCAATCACAGTTTTACAACTCAAAAAAAAATATTAAATACGATGCAATTCATCAAAACCAATAAATTGATCAAATCGGTTTATTTCACAAAACCTAGAAAACACTTAATTACCGTTTTAATTCGAAACTTGACGTTTTAAAAAAACTAATGGCCATAAAGCTTACTAAACATCTTAATTAAGTCATAAAAACAATTTCCAAAATTTAATCTTATTAAATTTCATTAACCCCAAAATTCTAGTTTACAATATATACCCAATTTTAACAATTTTATAGCAAAAATGCACAAACAACAATTTAGCTTGGATTTTCATGAACTAAAGAATTAAACTACATTTTATAATGTTAATAATGTTATGAATACCCTAATCACATTTTTCTATTAATTATTTAACCAATTATAGAAAAACCTAGTTAGCAAATTAGCGTAATTAACACAATTTAAATTAATAAAAATGCAACTAACAACTAGATTTGATTTAGCATAACATTAATATGTCAAAAATATCACACAACCATAATCTCACATCATAAAACCCTAATTTACATTCAAAACCCTTTCTTGAAAGTTAAATCTTTAATATCAAAACCACAATTAACTCCTAATTAAACACATAACAGCTAGATTCAAGTAATCAAACAATAACTTATACAAAATGCTAAGATTATACCTCAAAAAATTAGAGACCTAGCACCAAAACCTTGGCCTCCAAATTGCTCTCTTGATCCATGATCCACACTAGAATAGGTCAAGAAGAAATGGGTAGAGGTTGGATTTTGATTTTGTGGGATTTTTGTGTTGATTTTTGGGCATTTGGTGGATTTTTTTTGTGGTGAAAGAGGGGAGAACAAGGGGAGGGCTGCTGCTGATTTGGGGAGAGGGGGGCTCGGCTAGGGGATGGGGAGAGGGGAGAGAGAGTGTGGGTTGAAAGAATGATACAATTTCCAAGTCAACAAAGTCATGCCCCATTTTATTAATTCCATTTTCTTTTCTTTGACTTTTTCTTTAAGTGGGGACAACTTTGGGGGTTGGGGAAGCCCATTTTTGGCCAGAAAAAGGGGGAGGTGGAGGTGGTGTGTGTGTGTGTGAAGCAATGAACACCAAACACCAATTCAATATGCACCAAATCCCTTTTATTTTCACAAAATAATCCTTTTTCTTCAATATTTTCTAAAACCGATTAACAACTTAATTTCATTTCAAAAACAACATGTTAAAATTTTGTTTAATGTGTTATGATACACAAAATTTGTTTCAACTCATTCCAATTTGTAATTTTCCCTAATTAAATGTATTATGACGGCTTAAAATAATAATAAAATAATTTTTTTTCAGAAAATTTGAAATTTCACCAGTGGATCAATAAACATTAAATACTAGCAATTACATAGCTAGAATATATATATTTAATTTTTATAATAAGATATTTGTATTTTGACTTTTTAAAGAAAACCCCCTTATTTTACCGATTTTCCGAAATTTCACCGAAACGAATTTCAAAACGCTACAGAAACAGAGGCACTGATTTAATTAGAACCAGATTCAAATCATGCAGCTAACTCCAGTGAATGTCAACTAAATGGAGAGAGGCCGATCAGCATTACTCAACTTAGGAGTGCATCCAAATATAAGTAACCTGAAAGAGAAGCAAGTTCTCAAAACCATTACTATCAACTGAATACCAAACACAAGTATATACATCTTCGATCACCTTGTAGAATCCTGATACTTGTATCACGTGGTTCTCTTCTTTATTCTTGTACCTATAACTTCTCAAAACTTGGACCTTGCATTTCTACGAAATACTTGTCTAGAACTTGAGAAGTCACAAGTAAACAGAATATAGTACGATGACCAACCCCTCTGTCCTAATGGACACTGGACAACATACAATACTTTGTATAAGTCCCCTGAGTTGAATAACTCAAACCCTATACGTCGTAGGTTGAAAACTGTACTATGGTTCAGAAGAATTACACCGCTGTTTAATACTCCTTACCTAACCATCAACTGATATAGGTAAATGTCATGGACATAATTTCAAAAAGTTATATCTCACTTTATAAAATAAACGTACAGATATATCAGTTTGAAATTGGTGCATAACAACGGATATTAAAAACCAAATATTTGTCGTCCGGCAAAAACCCAGGAAATTTCCTCAAATATCACCAATTATAACAAATCTCGATATAATGATGATGATCACCTAATTCCAAATAACTTACTCCCACTCATCATCTGTAAAACCATACAGATGTGAGAATCAAACCTGTTAAATACATACCCTGGAGCAAGGATTTAATTGGGAAATCAGTTTTCAATTAACAACGCATAGTGAAACTGAAACATGAAAATATTTCGAAGGAGTATCCGGGTATTCCTAGTAATGCCTCTTCCATTATCAAATTCATGAATGTAACCTTATATTTCCTTACCATATCTCCAAATCACTTTATTTTTCTTTACTCATTACCTTCTTTACACCACCCTTAGGCTAAATGGTTTTCTTCCTTCCCTACCGTTCGGCACCAACCTATGGTTTAGAAGAAGACTATCCAATAAGCGTAATAGGTGTACTCTCATAATTCTAGGAGCCCTCGCAACCTGAGAGAAGGTAAAGATAAAAGACAACTGAATAATCCTTATTCTATTTCTCCTGAACCAGAATCCATCCTCGAACTGGAACAAGTTCCTTCGAGTATGATGGATTATCCAATAACTGTGGATCTTCGTAGTGATACGGGGTGTTCTGGAGAAAATCAAAGGTGAAATAGGAGTGGCGATGAAATACGTGGTTTGGTCATGAATGATAGCAATCGCAATTTACTTTTCCCTCTTTCTAATCCCTTTATCTGTCTTTACTTATTACCTTCTGTACACCAGACTTAGGCTAATTGGTTTTCTTCTTTCCCTACCTTTCGGCACCTGCCTATGGTTTGGAAGAAGACTATCCAATAAGCACAATAGGTGTACCATCTCATAATCCTAGGAGCCCTCACAACCTGAGAGAAGGTAAAAGGAAAAGACAACTGAATAGTCATATTCATTATTTCCATAACCGGAAACCATCCTCGAATCTGAAACAAGTTTCTTCGAGTTTGTATGTAACTATACGATGGTCATATCTAATAACTGTGGATCTTCGTATTGATATGGAATGTTCCGGAGAAAAGCAAAGAGTAAAAGAAGGAGTGACAATGATGTATTCAACTATGACAATCCAAATGCCAATGTTTTAAGAAAATTCGGTTAACTTGGTTACTGAGCTATGGTCTAGGGTCGGGACATGATCGCTGCCAAAGAGAGAGAGAAAAGAGACACTCTGCGTGCACTCTAACCTAGATCAGAATGGTTAATCACTTTATTTAATCAGGATGTCTCCCACTGTATCCTCAAATTCTCCTCCAAACCTGAAAGAAGAATTAGTCGGGATCATCTAAAATCACCCGAGGAGTAAACCAACTCATCAGTGGGTATTGGGATCCAACTATCATCGCATGATAACCTGATGGAATCCACTCAAGTTATCACACTCCAGAAGGTATGCACATGCCTGGAAAGTTTCCTGTATGTTTGAAACTCCCGATGTGATTTTTACCCCATGCTCTTATGACCTTGACTAAGGCCAACAAATCATAAGTCACATGTCAAGTTCTACCCGTCATTGTCCAGGTTAATTTGAACGGACCCGTACTCACCCTTGACTAAGGCCAACAAGGCTGTATGACTGTCCCAAACCAACACATTTATCTATTCAACAGAAAAGTAATAAATAGCTACCATACACTATGCCTTGACTAAGGCCAACAAACATAACATGAATACTAAGTGCTGCCCGTCTGAAATGACGGAGGGCTACGAATGGTTTTTGGCAAAAAACCTTTAACGTAATGAACTTGATATCGGTGAAGGAACCAGATAGCTTTTTACAAATATATAGTGGCGAAAACCTTTGCTAAAGAGGTCACTCCCGGTGAAGGGATCTCGGCTCTTTCCTCGTCGAATGAGGTGCAGGATATTCCCACTGAATACCGCGATGCAAAGAAAAAAGTAATCGACTATAGTGAAGTTATTACCCTGACGCAAACTTCTGCCCAAGGGGTCACTCCCGATGAAGGGATCTCGGCCCTTACCTCGTCGAATGAGGTGTTGGATATTCATAACCGAATACCTTTGTGCAAAACAAAAGAAAACGTCCTTGTAATAACAGCTTTTTAAAATTTTTCCAACAACATCGAATAGGTTTGTTTTGCTTGCATTGATCAGAATCAATGCAGTCCCATCAATTAATTACGCCACAAAAGAACGAAAATATGAAGTACGTATATGCCATCCGCATTCGCCACTGGGTCCCGTCATCACCCGTTAGGTTACTTAACTAACGACAGAGCGGGGACTGGACTAGCGCGGGTGTAAAATATATACAACATCTACTAGTATATATATAACAATATATAATGATCGCTCCAGGCATGATAAATGCAACATCACAGAAAAGCGATAAGCATCGCAAAACAATAGAGATAATCTAGGAGCCTCGAGTTTCCTTTGAGCCGCAACTGAAACCCAACGTTCCCCTGGTCGTATGGATAGCCTATGCAATGAAAACCTAGACCCCTATGAGCACGACAAGTTACCCGCCAAAACCAGAAGTGAGGCATCCCCCTTCATCAAAGTGAATGGGCCACCCGGCACCTCACGGAATCCGGTAACTTGAGCACCCTACCTTGGGTCAACCTGTAACCCCTACGAGTGCGGCGAATAGCCCGCCAATTCTTGAGTGAGGCCCCTTTCTTCTCAAAGCCATGAGATGCAGACTCGTTGCCCTCCAGAATACGGCTATCCGTGTACTCCACCGTGGGGTAATCCTAGTACAGAAAAGAAAATATGTACAACGGTGACATCGACCTCAACCCGGTCGTGCCCCAAAAGAATAATATACAAACAGGCAGTGACGGCAGTCCACATGTCGGACGCTTGCCCCGCGATATCAAATGTATAAATAAAACTAAACTGTACTAACATTGCGCGCATGCTATCCACCACGATGAATTCGCAACAAACACAGCACAACACAAAACATCAACGTGAATGTCACGTTCGCAAACCCGTCTAAAAGGACTTTAGCAATTAGATAAGTTGTACCGCTCGAATGACATTCACGGTCACAGATAGAAATGTATGTACTGTAAACTTTAAACAATGTTAGAAATATCGAGTTCGAAATAACCCCGAATAGCCCCAAACAACTAGATAAAACCATATCCAAACTGGGCTAAACTAGCAATACCATTGAACCAACATTCCAGAGACTAAACCACACACAAAATTCCAAGTCCAAACCTACAATTCCGGACGGCCTCCTCGGTTTTTAGTCCAATGTGCTCGGGTCAAAATTGTTGGAATGGGCTCGTATTTTGTGTGATGTCTAGTGGTCACATAAGTAGTCTTCTGCAGTTGCTGAAATATTTTTACAAGACACTTTAAAAATCGACAGAACCTGGAATGCAGTGGGTATTGTTTAGGGTTGTTTCGGTTTCGATAGTTTAACATTGTCTAAACCAACTAGTATGCGGTTAATGGGTTGGCTCTGATACCATGTATGGCTACGCCAGTTCCCTGGCCATCTTTCTATGGCCAAATGCGGAACAAAAACTTTTAGAACTTGGCGCTAACGGAACTCTAAACTACGGATCGTGCCATTAACCCTATACTAGTTATCATAAAGGAGTTTAGAGTGGTTAAACCGATCGATCGATATCCTTCGGCCTTCGACCCTGTCCAAGCTCCTCGCGGCTGCCTCGATGATGTTTGGTCTCCGGTCTCCCTTCGTCAAAGAAGATCCAGGTCAAGGGTCCTTCATACGGGCTTCCGCTTCAAAACCGAAGCAACTCGGACATCAAGTTTGCTATACTAGATGCCCAAGATGAAGTAGAGATAGTGTGTGAATACTTTGTCTTAATACACACTAGGATTCTCAACACATGAGAGGGATAGGGTGGAGGTTGAAGAAGATGCCCATGGAGGAAAGTGTGAGCTCAAGAAAAAGAAAGAGAAAGTGAGGAAATGGCTTAGTGTTGTATGTGATATTTTGTGAGGATATTAGCAACTCAAGAAAATCATCAAGCAAAGGAAAAAATCTGCCTCCCTTTTGAAATAACTCATATGCCCTCACAAAATATCCTACAACACAATACACAAATATTTTAGCCAAGACAAAAGTCTAGCCATGCCTAAAATATCTCCATGCCATCACAAATATCTCACAACAATAATAAACAATAAAGCATGGTTCATGCTTCATCAATAAATTCCACAAGCCAAGACTTGCAATCACACTTTCCATATCATAATATTAAACATTTACAAAAACCCTAAATGTTTGATACAATAAAAAAGAAATGGTATCTTCAAAAGTAATCTTGTAACGGATTACAAGAATACCACTCATCTGTATATACATACCTGCATCCGTATTCCAACTGAATACGAATACAACGAGACAAAAATAATCCAACAATTTAATATTAGGATCCGGCTTAAAGCAAAGCCTACTAGTATGATCCGTCCGATCAAGATCCGTGCACAAGTGCACGTATATGATCGAACCCTGCCATAAAACCATACGGCCTCTACAACGATTCGCCCGAACCAAGGAAACCCTCTGTGTGGGACTCTAAAGACTCGTCAATACGCTGGCAGTGGGTTTAACCTCAAGTACGTCAGTGGCACTAGCTGTACGTAACGGCTGCCCAGGTATTAGCGAAAGGGAGGCCGACAAGCGAACTCATCCTGAAACCCTACTGAGCCTGACAGTGATAATATCCATACAGTCCGGTCCGTTCGTCTATGAGTATCGCATATCGGGTCTAGGGGGTGGATAAAGTCAGACCCCTAATAACGCAATATTTAGTGTCGGTTTGAAGCCCATCACCACCTGAGAAACTACTTATCCGAATCAGTAATTCTCGACTACATTGGCCAAGGATTTCTTGTGATGGCCACCCGTGCACACCGCGACATCAACCTCCAATACCGGGAGAGACGAATCCCCTGACGATCCGCTCACTGCCTCCATATGGTTCGTGACTGTACCCAACTAAAACATGTTTGCTCGACTCCTTTGAGCCGTGGTAGGGTAGTAATCAAAGCACAGTGGGAACTCACACGAGACAAATTACGATCTCAGGTCGATAAACTAACATGTACACATGTCGCCAGGGAACTGCTATCTGACAATAGGTATAATACAACTAGCATATTTCCGGCGAGTCCGTCCGGTGTACTCATAACCCAATGAGCACCTATATGCATCTTAGGTGAACAAACTAACACCAATGGCTTGTGAGACCGGACACCGCCCCTCGTTGGGGTCTCGATCAGTATACACTAGTCTACTCTGGAGTATCGATGCCCAGTCTCGAAACTCCCTCGACTAGGGACACTTTAAGGATGTGCTTATAGACCACCCAGCTCTCACATATATGATCTCCATCATACTGCTGGTAGTCAAGCAAGAATCCTAAGGGCTCTATCAACATGTAATAGTGATCTTTAATGTCACCTAAAGCATGTACATGATGATAAAGACAAACCAGATAGCATACTATCATCTCGAGTAAGTCTGTTCTACCGGTATAGGTCCTTCCTAAATCATTGCAATCACGTGGCAGTGATCCAATAATTGACTTGAGGTCACTATAGCCAACAATCTTCCACTTGCACCTAAGGCTAATTATTGCGATGTCGCAAACTCACAGTGCGTGTGATACCAAACACCCAACTCCTCTACTAATCAGTTTCTCAAAGCTCGTTTGCGAAACTATTGCGTTCGAGAAATAACCTAAGTGAGTGGATTCGCTCTGATGTTTCTTTCTATATCTCTTTTTATCTCAAGTTCACGGAGAAATCCATCTCCCGAAATGAGCAATACCTGTCTTAGAATATGTCTGGATATCTGATGGGACCCAGTTCAAAAATGAACTCCAAATCCAGCAAACTTCTTAGACTGTATCGTCAACTGAATTTAATCAGTATCCTGCGCCACGCCTCCCTCAGTATCCGCTTGGACAACCTGTCCAAACTACTTCCCCTTGTCAGAGGGAAAACTATAACTCTGACAGTCACTCTGTCAACCAGGTCACCTTGGAAGCCTGGAATGATAACCGTCTCCCGAAGGAGGCTGTCGTTATCATATCCCTAGAACATACATTTATGTTCAAAAGATGCTTCCGAACGTTTCTCCAGGATTTAGATTAATATATTAACTTATTGCAGCTAGTGCAAAAACAACATTTGGTGTGGTACTTGACATCTCATGATTGACTCAATTGCCTAAGCAAGTGATATGCCAATCATGCACATCCCTCTCCCCTTTAGTCTGTAAGATACTTATAGAGAGGGTGACTCCATCACCTGCAAGTACACAACCATGCCAGGAGTCGTCCATTCTAAAACACCTTTAGAATACTGTCTAAGTACCCAGATTGGGAAACTATCCAAATCTAGATCTAAAACCATAGATCTAGTAACCAGAATGCTTGATATTATATCCATATCCTATGTGGAGAAACCGCTGTGTGACAACCACAGTATAACCGATCGTAGTATAGGAATATCACTTCCTACAATGTGTATGTCATCCAAATACCAGGACATCTCACCCTACTAGCTTCTTAACAGATCCATCTCTTATTCTGATGAAGTCAAAACCTATGACTGTCACATCAAAAATAGATGATCTATCTCCACTATATCTGCTTTAGTCTATAAATAGACACAAGCTACTTGTCCACTATGATTCCGCTGCTCCCACTGAGTACAACAACCCTCTGGCAGAGTCATATATACGTGCACTTCTAAAGCTAGTTTAGAACAACGCTATACTCATTCTCCTGCCGGGTCTCATAGTCTAGAACAACAGTAATGGCAAATCTGGGTAAACAAGAACCTCCCTGTCACCGTCTTTGAGGATACCGAAGTACCTCTCGGGTGCCTGAGGTTACCCACCATATCTGCGGAGTGGCTAATGGAATATCAAACCCGATTGAATCTTTAGGTTTTATTAAATTTTCAGCGATCGTTTGTGGTTCTGGAATCACTTCCAGTTATACCATACTCCCACTACTGTTTTCTGAAAAAGTCTATTTTATTAAAACTGTGGCGAGTCAAGAACAATATCACTAGAATTGACCGACATGATATTGAAAAGTGTTTTCGAGATCGAGATAAAAATGCGGGGTTTATAATTGTTAGGCATGCGATGTCTAAGGAATTCATTTGGTTAGGCATGTGATGTCTAAGGTGGTTGCGGATTCCAACTGTTGTAGTTTTTCACTTTTTTTTTCTGCGACCGTAAGTGTAATATGTGGTGTATCGCCGTTTTCGTTACTATATGTCAACGACAATTGGGATACGCATATTTGGTTACGTTGATGACATGTGATGTTATGTGTTGCTGGGATATGTTATATTGGATCGTCGTGTTTGAATAGCCGGGGGTTTAATGTGAGATGAGGGTTTTTATTTTCATTCATGTAAAATTCATTGTATGTAATATTCTTTTGTTGGGGCACTTCCGGGTTGAAGATGATGTCACCATTTTATATTATTTACTTTTCCACATTAGGATAGATCCAAGGCGGGGAGCATAAGTAACCGGGTTCTAGGGTCCAGTGTGAGACCATCTCGAGGAGTCGAGACCGGGTATCCTAACTCTAGAATTGGTAGGGTTGCTTTCCGCTCTCGTAGGGGTCTAGGGGTGTGGGTTTGGCTATTCATCACGACCGTGGAATCGGTGTTTTATACAGGCTTTAAAAAACCCGAAAATCCTAGTATATCCAATATTTCATATGTTGTTTTCTGCTGCGATATCTGTGATGTGATCATTTGATATATTGATGAGAAAGATACTAGATATAGTATATATGATATATTATATAGACATTGCTTATGTCCGCGCTAGCCTTGCCCCGCTCTGCCATTAGTTACCTAACCTAACGGTGCACGAGAGGACATCGAGGCGAATGCGGATGGCATAAGCGTACGTTGTATTTATTTGTGATGTTTAGGTAACTTAAAATGATGGGACTTCATTAATGAGATTAATGAAAGAAAATAAACCTAAAGATGTTGTGGAATCGAATTTTCAAAAACAGGTAGCTCTAGTTTTTACTTTGCGTAGCGGTGTTCCTTGTAGAACATCCAGCACCTTATTCGATAAGGAAAGAGCCGAGATCCCTTCACCGGGAGTGACCTCTTTAGCAATAACTGGCAGATGCTACAACCCTCGGTTTTGTCTTTTTATTTCTTTTCTAGTTCTTTCTTTGCATAGTAGTATTGTGAATATCATGCACCTTATTCGATAAGGAAAGAGACGAGATCTCTTCACCGGGAGTGACCTCTTTAGCGAAACTAGCAAAAGCCTCAAAAACACTCCATTTTAAATCATTTGATTCTACAACGATATCAAGTTCATTACGCAAAAGGTTTTCTTAAAAACCTGTCGTAGCCCTCCGTCATTTCTGATAAGTACTAGTTAGTATTCGTGCTACATTTGTTGACTATGTTAAGGCGTAGTGTGCAGTAGCTGATTAGTGCTTATCTGCATAAGCATGAGATGTGATTGGATTAGGGTAGTCGTGCGACTTTGTTGACTATGTTAAGGGTCGTGCGGGTGGGTTTAATTCAATCAGGAAATGACGGGTTGAACTTGAATAGCGCTTATGATTTGTTGACCATGTTAAGGTCATAAGTTGCTAGGGGCAAATTATTATCGGTAATTTCAAGTGTTGAAATTTGCAATGAGATTGCATACCTTCTATGAGATAGTTGGATCCCGATACCCATTAAGAGTAAGAGTTACTCTTGGGAGAGTTTTACACATTACAATTAGCCGATCAAGTAGGTGTCTAGAAAGGTGTCAACGGGGTTACGCCCATGGGAAAACGAGGTTTATTTTAATTAGATCCGTGCGAAAGCACGAGTAACCTCCCTCAAAGTACCGGCACTGGCCTGGCTGAAAGATTGGCGAACATGTAGGGTGTGATTAATCCCGGATAGTCTTTCCTTTTAGGGTTTGAAGGAAGATTTGACTAAAACAGTGGGAGCCATCCTGATTAGATATATAAATAACCAATCTAATCTTGCAAGAGCATACGCTGAGTGTTTTCTTCTCTCTCTCGAGGTAGCGACCATGTCACTCCTTAATCAAGATAATAATACAGATGTATTGACCGAACCCGCTTGTTATACTGAGCTAAGGAACGTTGGTCCCGCTCCAACTTATAATTGTTATAAGACCGAGCAGGAAATAGGTGATTACCAGGATTCTCGTGCCGCCCAAACGAAGAAAGTGCATACTGATGCTTCATCTTCGGGTGTGTTCATTACAGAGAACTATTTCTCAGTGTCCTTAACGTCCTGGGTATGAGATACCGGATCAAGATCCCACATATATAATCTGTTATATGGGCTACAGATAGGTAGAGAACTGAGAATGGGTGATAAGTTTCAAGAGTTGTAGACGGTGCAAGTGTTGCAGCCAAGTCTGTTGGTAGTTATCACCCTGTATTACCACATATATTGATTCTGAACGAATGTTATTAGATACCGAACCTGATACACAACATCATATCAGTCTCTTTGTTTAATAAAGAAGGATATAATTTTGTATTGTTGGATAATATTTTGAACATTTCCTATATCAAGAGTTGATCAGTTGAGGCACGTTATCTAAAAGCTTATACGTTCTAAATCAAACCACAGCTCTTAACGTACAGAACACACACAAGAGGAAGAGTTCAGAAATGAACGAATCCTTCTTAAGGCATTATAGACAAGGTCATATCAATGCAACCCGACTAGCTAATTTAAATTAAGATGCATATTTAAATCGGTTTGAACTTACATCTTGTGAAACTTGCCAGTCATGTCACAAAAATAAGATGACCATAGCTCCGTTTATTGGAAACAGAGAAAGTGTTACGAACTCTTGGGATTGATACATGATGATGTATGTAGGTCCTCTGTCTACACATGCTAGGAATGGTTCTTTGTACTTCATTACATTCATTGATGATCTCTTAAGATTCAGACATATGTTCCTGTTGAAACACAAGTCTGAAGCTTCTGAGAAATTCAAAGAATATAAGACAGAAGTAGAGAACCAAAATGGGTATAAGTATTATGTCCTATGATGTGATCGGGGAAGAGAATACTTAAGCACGGAGTTCCTGGACTATTCTAAAAGAGAATGAGATTCTCAATCAGCATTACTCCTCTGTATACACCACAGTACGTTGGTGTATCGGGGCGGAGCAATCGCACCCAATATGATAAGGTGTGCTCTATGATGAGTACTACTGAGTTGCCTATTTCCTTTTGGGGGTTATGCACTTGTGAAGCTGCATACCTATTGAATAGGGTTCCAACCAAATCAGGTGCCTACCACTCCATATGTGATATGGTATGGGAAGAGCCCATCTCTTAAGGATGTTAAGATTTGGGGTTGTCCGACCTATGCCAAAAGCAAAATACGGACAAGCTCGAGGCAAGGTCAGTTCTGTAGAATTTTGTTGGATATTCTAAGCATTAGCAAGGGAATATCTTCTACCACACTGAGGAGCAAAATGCGTTTTGTTTCTCAGCATGCCACCTTTTGGAAAGGGAATTTCTTGTGAAGAAATTAGTGGTCATGAGGTAGAACTGGAAGAGCCCATCTCTTAAGGATGTTAAGATTTGGGGTTGTCCGGCCTATGCCAAAAGCAAAATCCGGACAAGCTCGAGGCAAGGTTAGTTCTGTGTAAGTTTGTTGGATATCCCAAGCATTAGCAAGGGAATATCTTCTACCACACTGAGGAGCAAAAGGTGTTTTCTTTCTCAGCATGCCACCTTTTGGAAAGGGAATTTCTTGTGAAGAAATTAGTGGTCATGAGGTAGAACTGGAAGGAGTTCCATCTATACAAACTACAGCTGATGATTTGGTAGAACCGGAGGATTCAATAGTTCCCAACGAACCTCAGCCTCTCCGCCGATCTAGTAGGGTTCCTCATCCACTTGAGAGATACTTCGGTTTCTCTATCACAGTGGGAGCGAGAAATACCACATTTAGAGGCTCATTTACTCCGAAATTGCATCATAAGATGATGACCCAACTAGTTTCGAGCAGGCCATCGAGAGTGGGGACTCTGTGAGAATGGCTGGATGATATGCGATCTAAGATGGAATCTATGTACACCAACAAAGTATAGACTTTGGTTACTATATCTGAAGGGTTAAATTCCCATCAAGAGCAAGTATATCTTGAGAAGATAACTTGGTGTACATGGAAAAGTTGAGACTTTCAAAGCTAAGACTAGTTGTAAATGGTTCTCGACATTGACCAGGTGTGGATAATGATGAAACCTTTTCTAGTGTCTATGTTTAAGTCCATCCGGATCCTACTTGCCATTGCTACATACCATGACAATGATATCTGGTGGTTGGGTGTCATGACTGCTTTTCTAAATGATGATTTAGAAGAGAGCGTCTGTAAGTACACAGCCAGAGGGCTTCGTAGACAGTGGGAGCAGCGAAAACGTGTGCAACTTGCTTTATGGGTTAAAGCAGGCATCGCAGAGTTGGAACGTCTGTTTTGATGTGGTAGTCAAAGAGTTTGACTTCATCAAGATAGTAGATGAACCTTGTATATACAAAAAGTTAGTAGGGAGTATGGTGGTGTTCCTCGTATTGTACATGGAAGGTATACTCTTGATAGGGAAGGAGTTTCATATGCTACGCTCAGTCAATCTCCTCTTATCACAAGGATTCTCCATAAAGGATCAAGGTGATACCTCCTAAATCCGGGGTTTTGGATCTATGAGATAGATCTAAGTGGATGTTAAGATTTTCACAAGGAGTAGTGAGATGGTATCAATCGATCGTGGGGAGAACCACTGGATAGATTCCAGGGTGGTGAGGACGACTGAATGTTAGTCGCAGGCATTGTCATTACCCTCAGTAGAGGGACGGTATGTTGGAAGAGTTCCAAGCTAGATACCGTGGCAAACTAGACGGTAAAGGCTGGATTCATTGCTACCAAGGATGCTACCAAAGAGGCAGTCTGGATGTATATAAGTTCATGAGATGAGCTTCGTTCCTACCATTGTGAGACAATGGAGTTGTGGCTTAGGCCGAGGAACCCCCGTCCCATCAGAGATCCAGACATATTCTTAGGAAGTATCACCTGATCATGGAGATGGTTGATCTCTAGGGAGATCGAGGTTAGGAGAGTAAACACAGAGGACAACAGCGCGGATCCACTCACAAAGGCCTATTTCCCAGTAGAGACTTTTATAGGATGGTTGAGTATGAGATACTTCAACCACTGCTGAATGTTGGGTATGATATACTACAACAGATGGCCCTAGTGCAAGTGGGAGATTGTTAGTTATATGTATGCCCTAGAGGCCATTACAGTACATACAATGTATATTGTAGTGGATTCTTAGACATATACATGGAGGACTTTCTTGCTCGACATGATAGTATGCTATCTGGTTGCTCTTTATCTTAACATGTACTCTGATTGCCTCTATGTTACATGTTGATAAAGCCCTTAGGATGAGTACTTGACTACCAGGACTATGATGCAGATCATACTAGTAGGGACAGAGTAGTCGCTAAGTACATCCTTCAAATGTTCCTAGTCATGGGTGTATCGAGACAGGGCATCGATATACCATAGTAGACTAGCGTATAGCTTCTCGACCCATACAAATAGGCGATGGATGATCCTATATCCATTGGTGTTTGACATCAGAGATAGTATACGGGTGCTCAGTGGAGACTGGGTACACTGAACGGACTCGCCGAGAACTCCTAGATGGTATTATACCTATCGTCAGATAGCAGTTCTCTGGTGACACTGGTACAGGTTAGTCTGTAGACCCGAGATCGTCATAAATTCTTGTGTGATTCCCACCGTGCTTTGATTTCCACCTTACCATGTTCAAGAGAACGTGCAAAACGGTGGCTTTTGGGTACAGTACCGAGTCACATGGAGGCAATGAGCAATAGAAGGGGTTTCGTCTCTCCCGGTATTAGGAGTTGATGTTGCGCTGTGCTCGATTGGCTATAACAGGATGTCCCTGGCCAGGGCTGCTTCAGAGATATACTGGTAAGTGTTACCAGTAGTTTCTCGACCGGTTATGAGCCTCACATCAGCACGACTTATCGAGTTACTGGGGTCTGACGTTTACCACCCTTAGACGAGATATGCGACATATCAGACGAAGAGACCGGACTGTATGGTAGTGTTACTGATTTGATTCGCAGGAGTATGAGCAGGCTTTCTTGTTGATCTTCTGATCGCTCAATACCTGGGTGGCCATTACGTTTAGCAGACCGCTTGCGGCTTGTAGGTGTTTGATATGATCATCACCTACTGCCGGCGTATTGACGAGTCTTTAGAGTCCTACACAGGGGTTTCCTGGCTCAAGCGAAACGGGGTAGGAGCACATATGTGATATGTGCGGGACCGAGATTTATACGATATGAGATACCGTATTCTATTCTCGCGATTTGTGACATTGGTCGGTCATATGCGATATAGCCGGGTTATCGGATCAAGTGTTGATTCGATAAGTTGTTACATATGATATTAGTCGGTTATATGTAATATAGCCGGATTATTAAATCAAGAGTTGATTTGATAATTTAATGTAATAATTATATTTTTGATATATTATATTACATTAACTAATATTTAGCTCACTTATGATTTCTTTTTCTCACTTGATGTGCACATTGTATATATTTGATATGTATATTTATGTACATGTATTGTGTCATGCTTGATGATACATGCAAGATGGGTGTATGAGATTTATACCATGCTAGGGTTAAGTTAGGGTTTTATTTATGCTTAAGTTATCACAAAAGAGAAAAGACTTGGTCAATGTTTTCAAGCTTGGATGAAGCTTGTAGAACATTGACAAAGTCCACTCTTTTGTCATTCCTTAGGATATTTGTTAACCCAACCCTTAACCTTACCCCTTGGTTTATTCCCTACATGTGTTAGGCATGAGGGTTTAACTCACACATGGTTGCAATAATTCATATGGATGATTAATTCATATGAGCTCACATTCTTCTTCTTCTTCCTCAAAGCTTTCTAGCTTCAATGGGGTTGATGGAAAAAGTGTGGGAAAATGAAATCTAAAGTGAGCCCACTTCCTACTTCATCATCCTCTACTACTTGCCATTAGTATAGGGTGTTTTCTTCACTAATTTCACAATTAGTGAAGAGATAGCTTAGGTTAGTGTCTCCTCGACGTAGATCATTTTCGGCCTCGAAGACCTCGAAACAAGCATGTTCGTTTCTTCAAGGGAGCCTCTCTAGAGTCCGGAGTTCATGATCGCAGCGGAGGGACTACTACACGGAGCTATTGAAGTGAAGGACCGGTCTACAAAGGTTGTATTCCTTGCTCACTTTACTTGAAAAGTGTTTGCATTTACATTTCCATCGATTTCTAGTTAACGATTCTTTGTTAGGGTTGGCTAAAACGGCAAATTTTTGAATTTGGCATGGACGATGCCTCCCGAAACCTTGTTGCTGTCTTCGGTAACCCTGCAACTTAGGCGGAGTATCATATCGTAAATATGCCGCGGAACATATGTACGGTACATCACTCTACTTAGTACTTACTCCATCAACAAAGGTCAATCTATATAACGAAAGTTCGGGTATAAGACCCCCAAAGTCGAGTCTAGGTCCTAAACTGTAAAGTCTAGGTAACAAAAGTGTATGCCTAGATCCCATATAGTCATCCTTAGACTCGAACAATGGTTAAACCAAACGCTCTGATACCAACATTTTCACGACCCAAATGTGGCACGTGACCGGCACTTAAATCACGTGACATCTAAAGATGTCGGCGCGGTCCAAGTAAGCCGAAACCCGCACTCTAAACCTTTTTCTTTTGAAAACATTGGAGGTGAAGTTTTAATAATCATCAGATGGAATCATTTTAAAATAACCATTTAAATTTAACAAAAGTATGTTTAAAGAGCATATATGACAATTTGAAATTCGACAGCACCTCCTTTGTGAATTTTGCATAAAACCCGATACAACTACAACAATAATATAGCATCCCGACGGGAGCTAGCTTCAACGCCCAAACGACGGAGCAACCAAGCAAACGATATGAAAAGTCGACTCCAATGAGTGCGACATCACAACACACAAATTCTAAGTCTCGCTTCTAAATCCACAATATACCATTCTTAAGTTGATAGAGTTTTTACTAGATACAAGAATATATGAATAACCAAATGTGAGTACGATACAATAGTAACCCACTTACCAAAGCAATCACCGAAAGGAATGTATGCCCAAAGCGGCTGATAATCTAATCGGTAAAACCGGCAAGAAACTGTGGCACAACGGGGGTGAGTTACCAACTTAGTGAATAAAAGTACATCACAAGGTAGAAATCGAAATGCATGACAATACCTAGGTCATAAGTATTGTACTATCATAATCTGTACTAATATAATATGTTATGCATATGTATTATAATGCAACACTATCTATCATGCAATCCCAAGTAGAACATATCAATGCAAATGACCTGCATCTAGGTATAACCCCAAAGTGGCCGAAAATATATGTATATAAACCTCTTCTTTAAAATAGCTGCGGAATAGATATGTCACGGCATAAAGCAAACGTGATAGTACGAAATATAATAAGTATCTTTACTTAGGATATACGTCCTGCTGTTTTGATGGAAAATGTTAAGAGGTTTACAATTTAAAGATCCCAGTGTCATATCACACATTTCAAAATAATAAGTCTATAGCTCGTGTTTGAATTCATTTTTATGTATGTGAATGCCCGTACAAATATATGAAGGTACTGTCCCCCGGATCAGACCTGGTCGGCTACAATAACTAGAATCTAACTGTATATCTCATGATAACAACATATCAATATATATGGATGTCCAGAATCGACACCCGAAATCAGAAATCTCTTGTGTCCATTACCGACACGTAAATGCATATATCGTCGCCAACATCTCAACTGTCACGACCCAAAATTTGGATGTGACCAGTACTTAGATTGTATAATATCTAAAGATATATACACAATCCAAGTAAGCCGAAAACCAAGATCAAAATCCTTTTTGCGGAATTCTTTATATAAAAATTTTGCCTTTTTAAGTAAAAATTACAGTTATTATAATTTACGATATAAAGCCAAGTATAAGATGTTAAAATTAGTTGCATCCCTAGTTGGGATCAACGATAACAACAGCGAAATAAAATTTTACAATTTAAATGAAAATAATAGGATCACAGATATGAACAAAAAGGATATCCACTATATAACACGACCTCACCAGTCAAATAATATTCATATACCCATCTCTCGTTCTAAGTCATAATACAAGTAAGATGGAGATTTTCCAGATACAAAATACAATACCAAAAGTGAAGGTTACTACACATGTAACCCACCTATCAAAAGATGTGAAATAAACTACGAAAAGTGGAGCTGTACTGCTGTTATCCGTCCACTCTACCCCTGCAAGGAACTGTGGCACAACGGGGGTGAGTTGCCAACTCAGTGAATATAACTAACATATAACGGCTAATAATGTAAATATGACAATCATACTAACCGAAATGTGAACAAGTATAATGTATGACAGCATGTGGAAAGCATGAATCTGTGCTATAAATAATATAACCAAGTTGAAATCTCATCATTTATTTCTAATAAATTTTATCTTTCCGTGTCCATCATCGACACAAAACTTCCATTTCGCTCAGGCATCATTCCTCGAACGACCCTGTAATCAATAACACCGGTCGGTATCATCTAGCTATCCGCCGTGTTTCACAACTATCTCCGGTATCGAGTATCCTCGCTAGGCTCGCCCGCCTCAAATGCGGCTATCCTGGCCCTCGGTCTCGACCGGGTCCACCATGTATCCAACTGTATATCTCCCCCACTCAGTCTGGATAACGTATAAATCCGCGACCGTATAACTCCCCCACTCGGTCCGGAATAAAATCAAATCATAAAAATATCTCATGGTGGACATGTCATATCAATCATGAAAATCGCTGGATTTATGCAATAGTATACAAAACTCAAAATCATAAATCCTCAATAATACAATTACCTCTTATATCAACATAGAATACTCAAATACTGAACATGATATCAATGATGCAATTTATTACTGTTATTGGTGTTTAAGGTATGATATGTATCATTTTTAACAAGAAATTTGCTAAGTGTAAAAGTGACATAGCAATATCGACGAGGTGTGGTGTAACATGTAAGATGTGCACGTGGCATAACTCGTCGATACTTGTGCAGTGTTCTAGCAACTAAAGTAAATTATATGTAGATATGAGTGCATATTATCAATTTAGCATACCAAAGTAAAGCATTTATTTAAATAAACTACGGGCGTAACACGCCATCTCTACAAAATTCCCCGGTAGATGTTTCGTCTACTCACCGGAAAAACGTCCTATCTACTCAGGAATCGCCAATCCTTTTCCTTTCCTCGCGGCCTCCGAAGTTCCCGTATTTGAATCTAACATCGAAAATTAACTTATATAAGGAAACGGCTACTCCGACACGGTGATACGAAAAACACACGTTCCTACGTACTAGTTATATTGTATACGACTATATCAAGCTATTTAACACTTAACCTTACTGGAATTTAACCCTACCCTGCATCGCGACAGAAAAAAATCGCGATACGTTTTAACCGTGTCGTATTTTGGGTTTTTAGATATATTTTCCAATATTAGCTTCCAGATTCTATATACAGTTAAACTAACTTGTTTAACTAATACCAAAATGGCCAAAATCCAACACGGAAACCTACACAACAAGCCAAACCCTGGCTTCCTAAAAATCCGGCGACACCAGAATTTACCTATTGGTCGCCGGCCAAATTCCGAGCCCTCTGGTTCGTGTTCCTATGGTTTGTCCTAAGTTCAACATACATCATTAAGACCATGTTTAGTTAAATAAATTCCTCTCTAAACTACAGCAGATTTAAACAGAGCCTAGTTTTTACTAAAATACGATATTATAGAACTTGTTCATTTTAAATTAAACTAATTACAGAATCTCAATTACTACTGTGGTTAAGAATTTTACCTACACTTAATTTGTTGGAATAACAACCTCCAAGATGCACAAGCTCATTGTCCTAGCTTGATGGTGAGGAAATCCTAGAACTTAGCTTTTCTTCTCCTTTCTCTTCCTCTCCTTTGTTTGGCTTTAGTTTTCTTTTCCTTTCTTTAAATTTTTTTAGGTTTTAATTTTGCTACTGAACTGAATATATGCTATATATATGAGAGAAGGAAGGGATAAGGTGAAGGAGGAGGTGTCAAAGGCCAAGGGTGCCATCTTCATGCAAGAAGGAGGTGTTGGTGTGTGTGTGCGCATGAAAGGAAGAGGTGTCCTTGCATTATCTCTTAACTTTTGTTTTAATTTGCAATAAAATTCTGAGCTAAATTGTTTTCTACCTCTTTTTCATTTACACCCTTAACAAAATCCCATTTGCACAAAATCCGAAACTTTACCTAGAAACCCCTCACAACTTAGGTTATTATATAACACCCATTTTATTAAAATGAAGCTAAAATTCTCACTAAAACCCTTATAATTTGTTTATGTTGCATACTAAAATTTTAATTTAATTTCTTTTACATGCATCTTATGAAATTGTCTAATTTGGTTGTAATAACTTTTTAATTTAATCGTTTATTATTTAATTATTTAATTTTATTTATTTCTAAATTTTCAAAATGTTACAATATTCCCCCCTTAAGAAAATTCGGTCCCCGAATTTAAAACCTAACTAAACTTACCTTCAAAAAGATGTAGGAATTTCCTTCGCATCGCATCCTCGGTCTCCCAAGTAATCTCCTCGCGGTTCTTTCCTTGCCAAAGAACCTTTACAGACGGAAGTACCCTTGATCTTAGTTTCTTTGTCTGCCTGTCTAGAACAGCGACTGGCTGCACTGTGTAAGATAAATCCGACTCAAACTGTAAGGTCTGATGCTGGATTCCATGAGAAGGATCGTGAAGATACTTGCGAAGCATCGAAACGTGAAACACCGGATGCACATCAGGAAAACTCGGTGGAAGTGATAAACGATAAGCTACAGCACCCACTCTCTCTAGAATCTCGTAAGGTCCGACATATCTGGGGCTTAGCTTCCCCTTCTTCCCGAAACGCATCACACCTTTCATCGGAGACACTCGAAGGAACACATGATCTCCCACTTCAAACTCGAGTCTACGACGTCGTCGATCTGCATATGATTTCTGTCTGCACTGGGCCGCCCTCATTCTATCCCGTATCAATTTAATCTTCTTTGTAGTCTTCTGTACTATCTGCGGTCCCAAGATGCTACTCTCGCTCAGTTCCGTCTAGCAAACGGGTGATCGACATTTTCTCCCATACAAAGCTTCAAAGGGTGCCATCTGGATCGTCTCCTGAAAACTGTTGTTGTACGAGAATTGTATCAAAGGTAAGTGACGATCCCAGCTGCCACCGAAATCAAGGCTACAAGCCCAAAGCATATCTTCTAAAATCTGAATGGTCCGCTCTGACTGACCATCTGTCTGTAGGTGGAATGCTGTGCTAAAACTCAACCGGCTAGTAAACTGGGTACCCGATCTGATACTATGCACGTTGGAACTCCATGTAAACGTACAATCTCATCGATATAAATCTGAGCATACTGTGCAAATCCATACGTCGTCTTCACTGGAAGAAAATGAGTTGCCTTTGTTAATCTATCTACAATCACCCAAATGGAATCATACCCTCTGCTAGTCCTGGGTAGACCCACTACAAAATTCATAGAAATTTGTTCCCATTTCCACTCCGGAATGGGCAAAGGCTACAACTCTCCTGCCGGCCTTTGGTGTTCAGGTTTGACTTGCTGACAAGTCAACCATCTCGAAACAAACTCCGCAACATCCTTCTCCATTCCTTTCCAACAATAAACATCCTTTAAGTCATGATACATTTTGGTGGAACCAGGATGAATACTATACGCTGATCGATGGGCTTCCTCTAAGATCTCACGCCTCAATCCATCTGAATCTGGTACATAAAGACGAGTCCCAAAACGTAATACTCCACGATCATCAATCACAAACTCTGACTCCCTGCCCTGCCTAACATGATCCATAATCTCCGATATACGAGCATCTGTGGGTTGTTTCTCTCGAATACGATCCAATAACTGATGTCGGGTGCGAACATGTGCTAACTGTCCTCCTGCCGAGGTGAACTCAAACTGCATACGGCTATCACATAAAATCTGCCAGTCTGTAGAAGACTGTCTCTGCAAGGTGCGAAAATGAGATAAGCTACCTCCAGGTCTCCGACTCAAAGCATCTGCTACAATATTCGCTTTACCTGGATGATACAAGATCTCACAATCGTAATCTTTCACCAGTTCCATCCATCTACGATGCCTTAGGTTCAGATCTCTCTGCTGAAAAATACACTTCAAACTCTTATGATCTGTGAAAATTTAGCACGACTCCCCGTACAAGTATTGCCTCCAAATCTTCAGTGCGAATACCACAGCAGCCATCTCCAAATCATGAGTGGGGTAGTTCTTCTCGTGCCTCTTCAACTATCGAGAAGCATAAGCTACAGTCCTACCATGCTGCATCAACACACAGCATAAACCCACTCTAGAAACATCAAAATACACAACATAACCACCCGACCCATAAGGTAATGATAATACAGGTGCAGTCATCAAGCGAGTCTTCAAATGCTGGAAACTCAGCTCATATGCATCTATCCAAAGAAAGGGAACCTCCTTCCTTGTCAATCCGGTCAACGGTGCAGCTATCCGAGAAAAATCCTGCACAAAGCGTCGGTAATAACCTGCCAGACCTAAGAAACTGCGAATCTCTGTAACTGACACAGGTCTGGTCCAGTGTTGCACTGCTTCGATCTTCTTTGGGTCCATACGTATACCCTCTCTCATGACCACATGACCCAAGAACTCCACACTGTCTAGCCAAAAAGCACACTTGGAGAATTTTGCAAACAGCTGATGCTCCTTCAAGGTCTGCAATGTGATATGCAAATGCTGCTCTTGCTCCTCTCAGCTCCGGGAATAAACAAGAATACCATCTATGAATACTATAATAAACTGATCAAGAAAGGGCCTGAAGATACGGTTCATCATATCCATAAAAGCTGCTGGAGCGTTGGTGAGTCCGAACGACATCACCAGAAATTCATAGTGCCCATATCGTGTGCGAAACGCAGTCTTCGGAATGTCATACTTCCGAACCTTCAACTGGTGAAACCCTGACCGCAAATCAATCTTCGAGAAGTAGCCAGCCCCTTACAACTGATCGAACAAGTCATCGATACAAGGTAAAGGGTACCTATTTCGCACAGTGACGCGATTCAGCTGTCGGTAGTCGATGCACAGTCTCATACTACTATCCTTCTTCTTTACGAATAAGACAGGATCTCCCCACGGCGATACATTGGGACGAATAAGTCCTCTATCTAACAACTCTTGCAACTGGCTTTTGAGTTCCTTCAACTCCGTCGGGGCCATCCGATAGGGTGGTATAGAAATAGGCCCCGCACCTGGAATCAAGTCAATGCAAAATTCAATATCGCGGTCGGGCGGTAATCCTGGTAACTCAGCAGGAAACACCTCCGGAAATTCTCGTGCGATCGGAACCTGATCAAATGGAATCTCAGCGACTCCTAAGTCCTGAACAAATGCTAAGAACCCATGATAACCCTTCTTCAAGAGTCGTCCTGCACAAAAAGCAGAAATCATGTTGGCAGGAGTAATATTACAGTCCCCCTGCACAACAAAAACCGGTTCACCAGGAAAACAAAATCTAACCGCTTTCCCCCGACAATCTATATAGGCATGACAAGCGGCCAACCAATCCATACCAAGAAGTATATCGAAATCTAACATATCCAGGAGAATCGAATCAACTAGCGAATCTCTATCACCAATACGTACATAACATGAACTGAATACATGCCGAGCTATAAAAGAATCTCGCACCGGGGTAATCACCACTAATGGTAACTCTAACAAAGACAACTCATTCCCCAAAGAAAGTGCAAATCGTGAAGATACATAAGAATATGTAGAATCGGGATCAAATAAAATATGTGCCTCTAACGAACATACTGCAAGAGTACATGTCACGACTGCATTTGATGCCTGGGCATCCTGTGGAGTCAGCGCAAAAACCCATGCCTGCCCTCTGCCTGCATCCTGTCGTCCTCTACCTCTCTGAGAGCGTCTGCAAAGCCTCGATCTCGTGGTGCAACTGCCTGGCTCGTAGTACCAACTGGGGGAGGAAGTAAATCCATCGGCGTAGAAGGTGGAGGGGCTAAAGCAACCTGTGGAACAACGGTCCCTCCCTGGGATCTATAATCCCTCGCAAAATATCCTAAAAGTCCTCAACTAAAACATATAGATGGGGTCCTCTGATCATCTGGGTATGAACTGAACATCTGGCTCTGGTTCCAACCTCTTCCGAAACTGCGGCCTGGAGTGTACCTACCTCTACCTCTGCCAAACTGCCTAGTCATCGACCCAAACGGTCTACTCCTCTTTGGCTCTGGAACAACCACTGCCTTGCTCAAATGCTCCTCCACTCGTATCGCTGCATCCATGGCCTGCGCATACGTATCAAAATGCTGGGAGCCTATAGCTAGATACAACTGTGTGTCCAGACTCCTTAAGAACCTCTTCACCCGAAGCTCCTCCATAGGTACTAAGTATGGAGCATAGCGCGGCAACTGGGTGAATCGTAAATCATAATCTGCCACCGACATACTCGCCGATTTCCGCAACGCTTCAAAACTGCTAGCTCTAGCGTCTCTCACACTCTGTGGAAGAAATCTGGCAAGAAAGACCAAGGAAAACTCGGTCCACGACATCGGAGGAAGACCCGTAGCTCGTCCCCTCTCCATCGACTCACACCACTCCTGTGCATGTCCCTCTAAACTAAAGCTAGTCAACTCAACTGACCTCGCATCAGAACATCGCAATGATCTTCCAATCCTCGCCATCCTATCAGGAAAGGACTGAGGATCATCCGCTACATCGGTCCCTGTAAATACCGGAGGTCTCAATCTCATGAACTCTTCAAGTGATACCTCCATCACTCTCGTATCTACAAGTGCTACCGTCTGCGTAGGTTGTACCTTGGACTCTGCCACAGTCGGTGCCGGATCCTGTCTCAGTACTCGAGTGGCCTCAGCTAACTGTCCTACCACTCGCTGCAATCCCAACATGCCCTCCTCTAACTTAGTCATGCGATCCGGAGGAGGAGGATCAACATGCTCATGCACCGCCGAAACATCTGGTGTACCAGTCGCCGTCACAGGCGGATTCGCCCTAGCTGCATCTCTGGCTGCGGCTCGCCTAGCTCGCGTAGCCATAGCAAGTGGAAAAAGAAACGAGAGTTGATAAGGCTTATGAATAGGAACAATCAATAACGGAGAATCAAAGGAAGGAAAAATCAAGACATACATCCTAAGGTTAATTTGGATGAGGGTGGTAACGTAAATATGCCGCGGAACATACGTACGGTACTGCACTCATCCTAATTCACCTACTCTATAATACCAAAGGTCATCCTAAATCACGGACTCACGTCAACCTATCTTAATTCACTACTCGATTCCGTAAGGTTAATTCTACGCTCTGATACCAACTTTGTCACGACCCAAAATTTGGATGTGACCGGCACTTAGATTGTATAATATCTAAAGATATATACACAATCCGAGTAAGCCGAAAACCAAGATCAAAATTCTTTTTGCGGAAGTCTTTATATAAAAATTTAGCCTTTTTTAGTAAAAACTACAGTTATTATAATTTACGATATAAAGCCAAGTATAAGATGTTAAAATTAGTTGCATCCCTAGTTGGGATCAACGATAACAATAGAGAAATAAAATTTTACAATTTAAATGAAAATAATAGGATCACATATATGAACAAAAGGGATATCCACTATATAACACGACCTCACCTGTCAAATAATATACATATACTCATCTCTCGTTCTAAGTCATAATACAAGTATGATGGAGATTTTCTAGATACAAAATACAATACCAAAAGTGAAGGTTACTACACATGTAACCCACCTATCAAAAGATGTGAAATAAGCTACGAAAAGTGGAGTTGTACTGCTGCTATCCGTCCACTCTACCCCTGAAAGGAACTATGGCACAACGGGGGTGAGTTGCCAACTCAGTGACTATAACTAACATATAACGGCTAATAATGTAAATATTCCAATCATACTAACCGAAATGTGAACAAGTATAATGTATGATAGCATGTGGAAAGCATGAATCTGTACTATAAATAACATAACCAAGTTGAAATCTCATTATTTATTTCCAATAAATTTTATCTTTCCGTGTCCATCATCGACACAAAACTTCCTTTTCGCTCAGGAATCATTCCTCGAACGACCCTGTAATCAATAACACCGGTCGGTATCATCTAGATATCCGCCGTGTTTCACAACTATCTCCGGTATCGAGTATCCTCGCTAGGCTCGCCCGCCTCAAATGCGGCTATCCTGGCCCTCGGTCTCGACCGGGTCCACCATGTATCCAACTGTATATCTCCCCCACTCAGTCTGGATAACGTATAAATCCGCGACCGTATAACTCCCCCACTCGGTCCGGAATAAAATCAAATCATAAAAACATCTCATAGTGGACATGTCATATCAATCATGAAAATTGCTGGATTTATGCAATAGTATACAAAACTCAAAATCATAAATCCTCAATAATACAATTACCTCTTATATCAACTTAGAATACTCAAATACTGAACATGATATCAATGATGCAATTTATTACTGTTATTGGTGTTTAAGGTATGATATGAATCATTTTTAACAAGAAATTTGCTAAGTGTAAAAGTGACATAGTAATATCGACGAGGTGTGGTGTAACATGTAAGATGTGCACGTGGCATAACTCTGTTAGTTATATGTATGCCCTAGAGGGCATTACTGTACATATGATGTATATTGTAATGGATGCTTGGACATATATAGGGAGGACTTTCTTGCTCGACATGATAGTATGCTATCTGGTTGTACCTTATCTTAACATGTACTCTGATTGTCTCTATGTTACATGTTGATAAAGCCCTTAGGATGAGTACTTGACTACCAGGACTATGATGCAGATCATACTAGTGGGGACAGTGTAGTCGCCAAGTACATCCTTCAAATGTTCCTAGTCGTGGGAGTACCGATACAGGGCATCGATACTCCAGAGTAGACTAGCGTATGCGCTTCTTGACCCATATGATGGGCGATGGATGATCTTATATCCATTGGTGTTTGACATCTAGAAGGTATACGGGTGCTCAGTGGAGACTGGGTACACTGGACGGACTAGCCGAGAACTCCCAGATGGTATTATACCTCATGTCAGATGGCAGTTCCCTGGTGACACTGGTACAGAGTAGTCTGTAGACCCGAGATCGTCAAAGAATCTTGTGTGATTCCCACTGTGCTTTGATTTCCATCATACCACGTCCAAGAGGGCGTGCAAAAAGGTGGCTTTTGGGTACAGTCCCGAATCACATGGAGGCAATGAGCGATAGGAGGGGATTCGTCTCTCCCGGTATAGGGAGTTGATGTTGCGCTGTGTTCGATTTGCTATAACTGGAAATCCCTGGCCAGGGTTGCTGAGATTTACTGGTAAGTGTTATCAGTAGTTTCTCGAACTGTTATTGACCTCATATCGACACGACTTATCAAGCTACTGGGGTCTGACGTTTACCACCCCTAGGCAAGATATGCGACATATCATACGAAGAGACCGGACTGTACGGGAATGTTACTGATTAGATTCACAGGAGAATGTACAGGCTTGCTTGTTGATATTCTGATCGCTCAATACCTGGGTGGCTGTTACGTTTAGCTGACCGCTTGCAGCTTGTGGGTGTTTGATATGATCATCACCTACTGCCGGCGTATTGACGATTCTTTAGAGTCCTACACGGCGGTTTCTTGACTCAGGCAAAACGGATTAGGAGCACATATATGATATGTGCGGGACCGAGAACAATACGTGTATATGATACCGTATTAGATTCTCACGATATGAGATATCGGTCGGGTATATGAGATATAGCCGGGTCATCGGATCAAGTGTTGATTCGATGAACTGATACAGATTATATTAGTCGGTTATTTGTGAAATAGCTGGATTATCGGATCAAGTGTTGATTCGATAATTTAATGTATAATTATATATTTGATATATTAAATTACATTAAACTAATATAAGCTCACTAAAAGATTCTTTTTCTCACTCGGGTAATACATTGATATATATGCGATATATGTTAATTGTATTATTTTATTTTGTTACAATAAATATTGTATATGTGATATATAATATTGTAACATGTTATGGTTATAAATGCAACATGATTTGTGGAGTTTAATTGTGGTTAGGGTTTGGATTAGGGTTAAGCAAGCATGAAACTTTCAAGAAGCTTCTTGAAGCTTTGACTTTGACTTGGATATTTTGTGATATTTTGTGATATTTGCTTAACCCAATCCAACCCTTTAACCCTAGTTATGTCTCTACAATGGTTAGCCTTCTCATTATCTACCATGGTTCCATTTCGAACCATACACTAGAGTTTCATTATTCATCAAAAAAGGATTCTTCTTCTTCTTCCTTGAGTTCTTGATAGAAAAGCTTTCTTGCTTTTTCATTAGTGATGAAAATGAGTGAGTTAAAGAAAACAAATGAGAGCAAAAATCCTACTTCATCATCCTAATCTATTCTTTCCAATTAGATTAGGGTGTTCACTTCATTTAGTGAGTGAGAGCTTGTGTTATAGAAACTTCAAGGTAGATCATCTTAGTTATCGAAGATCGGAAGCAAGCTTGCATCTTTACCTTCGTGGAGCCTCTCGAGAGTCCGGAACTTGATGATCGCAGCGTAGGGACCTCAACACGGAGCTTTAGAAGTGAAGGACCAGACTACAAAGGTTGTAATCCCAAACTTTTAGTGTTAAAGTGTTTAACATGCTTTGTTTTGCCTAATCTCTAGTTTAAAGATCTTGGTTAGGGTTGTTCGGCACGGCTAAATTTTAAATCGGACATGGTTGATGCCTTATAGACCCTTGTGAGAGTGCCTAGTAACCCTGCAGTGGTATCAAAGCCAAGCTAGAGCTTTAGGCGAAGTCTGGGCGAAGTTTAAAGTCCGATCGAACTCCGAATACCAGTAAAACCCTAGTTTCTGGAAAAAATTTCAAAAGTTGATTTTTTTCATATTAAAAATACTCAAAAAAATCAGCAGGGAATTATATGGTCTTCTATGAAAAACGAACCAGTAAGCCCATTAAATAGCCGCGGAACCGCGGCAAAGACATGCCATAAGCGGCGGTTCCGCGGCGCTACAGTGGACTTAGGGTATCATTTTTCCACAGTTACATCCGTATGTGTTTCCTGATTGTTCTGGGAATTTTTAATTCTACTCAAGTGTTGAGTTTTCTAGGTTGTATTGTAGACTCGTTGATTCGATCGGATAATTTAACTTCGTTTAAGTTTTTCCGGATAATTTTAGAACCTGTTAAAAAGTTCGAACGGATATCAATAACTCACTTTTTCCCCTGTCGAAATTTTTTTCAAAAGTTGGATTTTTTCTCGTCTTTGAAACTTCCGGAAAATCATGCAAGTAACGCGGTGGACCCTCTAGAAGACAACAAATCTTAACTCGATTATGTGACCGTCTTGAACTGCCTCTAAACCTTAGGGTTTGGGGCAGTACGGCGTTGCCAAATGTGAGGCGTTGGCTTGACCCTTCTACGGCTGGACCATTGGTACTGTGGCATATGATGGATATTTTTTGAACTCCGCTCAAGTGTTGAGTTATTTGGGAAATCTTGGGTGTTTAATTATTGGATCGGAAAGTTTAACACTGTCTTTTTATTTGGAATGTGATACAATATTTGGAATCCACATGTAGTTATGAGATAACTAATTTGAATGTTATAAATCTAGCAGTTTAGTCTTAGATGATCGGTTGCCACGGGATTTTGATGCGATCAAAAGTCTGTCGCAATCACGTAGCGTACGCGGATACTCGCCGGGTAAACTTAACAGACAGCCATGCCCCATAGGCCCGACCAAGTGACTGTAGGAGAACCTCGTCGCCAAAAGCAACCGTTCGGGTGCTCGCGGCAGCGGTGTTCCGCCTTAGTGCACTTCGTCGATGGCATCCGGGGTTGCGGCCGTCTACTAAAGTTTGCGACAAGCATTCGATCAGGTTGTTGGGAATCTTGTTGAATTTCCCGACTTGATATTGAAAAGTGTTTTAGATAATGAGACTAAAATGCGGGGTTTATAATTGTTAGGCATGCGATGTCTAAGGAATTCATTTGGTTAGGCATGCGATGTCTAAGAAGGTTGCGGATTCCTACTGTTGTAGTTTTACACTTTCTTTTCTGCGACCGTAAGCGTAGATTATGGTGTATCGCCGGCTTCGTTGCTATACATCAACGACAATCGGGATACGCATACTTGCTTACGTTGATGATATGTGATATTATGTGTTGCTGTGATATGTTATATTGGATCGTCGTGTTCTGAATAGCCGGGGGTTTTATGTGAGATGAGAGTTTTTCTTTTGCATTCATGTAAAATTCATTTGTATGTAATATTCTTTTATTGGGGCACTTCCGGGCTGAGGATGATGTCACCACTATATATTATTTACTTTTCCGCATTAGGTAGACCCAAGGCGGGGAGCACAAGTATCCGGGTTCTAGGGTCCAGTGGGAGACCATCTCGAGAAGTCGAGACCGGGTCTCCTAACCCTAGAATTGGCAGAGTTGCTTGCCGCTCTCGTAGGGGTCTAGGGATGTGGGTTTGGCTATTCATTGCGATCGTGGAATCCGTGCTTTATACAGGCTCGTATTAAAACACGGACCTCCTAGTATATCCAATATTTCATTTATGTTCTTCTGCTGCAATGTTCTGTGATGAGATCATATTACTGCCTGAGACGAATGTTTATATTATATATATGAGATATATGTTTTATTGCAGATTTCGTTTCAAATGTGATGCTTGATCAGTCAAAAATAATGTATTTTTAACATGTCAATTTCCCTACTATTTGCACTCATCTAGAGGTGTTCGGTATTAATATAGCACATATTAGCAAAACAGCCGTAAAATACCAAATAACTTGTGTTATACTTTAAAACCGACATTTTGAGGGAAATTGAGTGTTTATCACGGCATCGCATAATCTTTGTGTAGCGCAACACTTGTCTCGAGAATCTGTGCAGAAAATTCCAGGAACATAGCCAAAATTGTCAAAAGTGCTGATAAAAATACGCCAAGTCTAAGACTTGAGATCTGGCAGAAATAGAGAAAGCAAAATGAGATTCCACATATTTTACAGAGGCCACAATTCCAGCACCAAAATACTCAGAAAAATCCATGCGTTAAAGCTTTTAATCGACCGCGGATCCGCGGCATCACGATGACGTCATCACTCCAGAATTCCTGCACGTGGCTTATGTAACAGCAATAGCTTCCAGAAGACTCCAGAATGCCATGTGGCTTCATCCAGAAGGCTCGGCCTAACAACCTAGCTCTAGAATATTCCCTCCAACTAACTTCTTCTAGAAACCTCTCTCTAACAAACTTTTAGAGGGAAATTTGAAATTTGAATTCTAGATCTAGGGTTATTATGGCTATAAAAGGAAACCTAGATCTAGGGTTCAAAGGTTGTTGATCCTTCCATCAATTCACCCACAAGTTGAGTGACACGACTTGTGCATTTAAACCCTAATCCCCAATTCAAAATCCAAGACAAAATCAAGAACTCCGAGTACCAAATCAAGCATGAAGCCTTCAATCCTTTAGAAAGCGACGCCGGACTTCATTGGAGCAAGTGATCCAAGGAGATCCGCGACTCAAAAAGACGAGCGAAGCCGAAATCGACGATCGAGTTCTTTCCTCTTGTAGATCTTAAGAGAATTGTAACGAAATTGTTGATAAATAAAGGTGAAATTTCTATATCTTGCTTTCTTTATATTCTTGCATCATGATTCGATCTCAATTCTTGATTGTCTTTCGTGTTATGATGTTTGAGTAAAACTCCGCTCGTGAAGGAGTCGAGAGAATCAATAGATGATGATGTTACAAATCTTGAAACGATTCTTAATTCCTATAAGTTTTGTAAACTCTTGTAAATTGAAGAATCGGCAACCTAGTTTCGATCGATGCTTTCTTGATTGTGTTCTCTCTTAATTGGGGATCCACGATCGATTCTTGAATTTGCTCGAGGATAGTTTTTTGAATGAGATTCATCGAAAGGACAAAGGATGAGATGAAAAAACCCTAGTTTCTTCGAAAGATCCTTAAACCTCGATTAATCGTCATCGATCTAGTATCAAATCATTAATGGATAAGAAAACGTAATCAATAGATTTCATCACGTCTATAGATTCAATCGATTCCTACGAGCCTCACTTCGATTCTTGATTATTGGATTGGAAATCATCAATTCTTGATTCTTGATTTTTAATGTTTTTCTTGATTTTAGATTTAGATCTAGATAATTCTTGAACTTCAACTTTAAAATCTTGAATTGAATTGTCTTTTCTTTTCTTTTCTTTCTAATTTTCAATTCATCTAATTCGAATTACGAACGGATTACACTTTCCCTGTGGACGATCCGCACTCGCTAACGCGCTACAATCGACACCGTTATTGATTGCGGTCAAAATATTTTTGGTTGTGATTTCTATACACTTTTCTACATACACACAAAGAATTCGTTTCAATCAAATGGCTCCGTTGCCGGGAATAGTGCGCTAATTCATTTGTTTTTGAAATTTGAGTTGAAAAATTTATTCCATCAAAATTTTGAGATCAAAATTCGCAAAAATACTAAACAACTCGTTGTGATTTGTTGCAAGGAAATCTGGAGTCTGCTGTGCAATTGGAAAAATATTTGGAATATTCCAGAGAGCTTAAGAAGTGAACATAATCTTTGGGTAAAATTTTTGTGCAGTGTTCCTGAAGAACCGCGGCGGATCCGCGGTTTAAGGCGTTTATTGCGGCGGAAACACGGCATCACTGTAGCAACAGTGTACAGAAATTTCTGGGTGACTTCTTGACTTTCTTATCTCCTTCTCAATCTGCTCCATTAACAATTTGCTGCAGGTTTCTTTGCAAATAATTCGCAGCGCCGCAAAAAAAGCAATAAAAATTGTGCGTGTTCTTGATTTTTGGTTGTTTGCATATTAATACGGAATTTAAGGGGCACGGCCAAATCCAGATTAGGTGGGGAGTTCATTACCCTTCCTAAGCCCCGAAAATCACAAAATTTGCATCCGCATTACCCTCATTAACTAAAAGAAATCTAGACATGACTCTAAGGACCGTAGCGCTCACTTAGGACAAGAGAAGGCCGTGGGTAATCTATTGCTTATCCGCGTTTCTTTTTGTGGTGTCTAAGGCAAGTGGTTACTTAATTAGGCCCACTACTTACGTAGTGGAGAACCTCCCACTTACCTGGCCACAGGAGGGACAAAGAGGCAGTGGAGGATTGATCCTGCGACTTGTCTTTTGGTAGTTAGGAGCGGTCTAAAGCCTTGACCTAGGTGACCATTAGACTTAGGGTTGCTTGTTGCATTTGTTGTGATTTGCATCATTTTTTCAAAAATCCGTATTAATTTCAAAACAAACACCACATTTATTCATTTCCCCTAATTATATTGACGCTGCCACTTGTACTAAACCCTTTTAGTGCATGATAGGCTGGACATGGGATTCTAGTGCCCGTTTAGTCCGCGTTTCCCCGATCGACTCCGAAGTCGGTATTTCTACATTTACTTCTTCTTTACCCACCACCACACCCACATCGATGGATCCTTCTCCATCGAACTTCTTTACCACTAATCTGTCGCCGTTCGCAGGTGCGCAAAATCCACCCCGTATCTCTCTCCAAGAGAGGTGCTATCCTATGTGAGGTCCTCTTTCGACCTGTTTATCCATTCCACCAGCCAACGGGGATAATTTTGAGATTAAACCCAAATACATCAACCTTCTACCAAAATACCACGGTCTCGAGTCTGAAGACGCATATGTTTTTATCACCAAATTTGAAAATGTATGCGCAATGATGGGTACGTCACAACTTTCTGTGGAAGCTATGCGTCTACGTCTTCTTCCATTTACCTTGTGCGATATAGCCGAGAAGTGGTTGTATAACACTACCGCACATTCCATTACGAATTGGGAAGAATTCGTTGCAGGATTCCTTAAGAAATTCTACCCTAATCACAAGACAGCTCGAGTCCGTAGCGAAATAAATCAATTCACCCAGCTTCCAAATGAACCATTTTCAAAATGCATTGACCACTTCAAGGATCTGTTGGTTCAATGTCCACATCACGGAATTCCTAGATGGGATCTGTGTCGAATCATATATGAGGGCATTAACCCTACCACTAAACAGAGCCTTGAAGCCATGTGTCAAGGCAACTTCATGACCAAAGATGATTGGGAAGCCTGGAAATACATAGAAGATTTCGCTGAAAAATCTTTACAGTGGGAGAGTCAATCGTTTAAAGGTGGCAATAACCAATCGGAAGTTTCCATAGGAGTTAGAGATGACATTTCGGCTATACACAAGAAACTCGAGACTATGGAAAACAAATTTTTAGCTGCCGTCCTAAATCAAATGTCACTCTCCAAAACTGTATGTGGATGCTATTCTGATCCTTCTCATTTGACGGAAGAATGTCCACTAAATTCTCCGTTTCAAGGTCAAGAGCATACTAATGCCGCTTTTCAAATACCTAGAAACGACCCATATTCTTCCACATATAATCCGGGTTGGAGGAATCACCCTAATTTTGCTTGGAACCAATCACAAACTCAAAACACAGTTCCAAATCAAAACAATTTCCAAAGGGTCCTTCCACCACAACAACAACCACTTCAATTGAGTCAGCACCCCTTCCAAGCACAAAACTTCCAAAATCCGGTCAACACACCTGCACCGTCTAGTCCTTTGCAGTTGACCGGGACTGATGAATCCTCTTCATTTGCACAATACATGAATTTGGTCCTAACAAATATCATGCAAGTGTCGGCTGAAATGAAGTCTTCTGTCGATGACATGAAAAGAAATATTGTCTCTCAAAATGAGACTATAAAATCGATGGAAGAAGAAATTGCACGATTAAAAGCCGAAATGAGTGTAAGAGAAAAAGGGAAACTTCCAGCTCAACCTTTGCCCAATCCTGGCTATTCACATCATGTGAATGCAATCACCACATTGAGATCTGGAAGAGTGCTTGACAATCACATTGGGGAAGAGATTGATGACACTGAAAAATCTATCGATGATACCCCGGCTGAGACCTTTCCTTCCACTTCTACTTCTAATTCTGATCCCAGTTCTTCTACCCCACCACCTTCTTCCGAGCCCATTCTCCGTTTTCCCCAAGGCTCGACACTTCAGCCCAGCTCTTCTAGTCCACCGAAAACGATCCCCACTCCTATTATTAGATCGTTCCCACCCACATGATCTTTTCCAATGTTGAACCCCGACCTTATTGCTCAAGCTCCTTACCCGAATCGGTTAAGGGGAAACAGACCAAGTCCACAAATGGAGAAGATCACTGAAATCTTGAAACAGGTTAACATGAACATCCCTCTTCTAGATGCAATCCAACAAGTCCCTACTTATGCGAAAGTTCTTAAAGACTTGTGCACTAGAAAGAGGAAGACTCAAGTGCCCAAGAAGATATTCATGGCTAAGACAGTAGACACAGCCTTTCCCCAGCAATTACCGAGGAAATGTAAGGATCCTGGATATCCTACGATTTCCATTTCTATTGGGGAAAAACACATCAACCGTGCTCTACTAGACCTTGGCGCAAGTGTTAAACTGCTTCCATACTCGGTCTACGAGCAGTTAGGGATCGGAGAGTTGAAACCAGCTCCTTGCACTCTCCAGATGGCTGACCGATCAATCACCAAACCTAGGGGTGAACTGGAGGATGTGTTAATAAAAATCGGGGAATTTTTATTCCCTGTGGACTTTATTGTAATTGATACACAACCTGTAGCGAACCCACGGAATCAAATTCCGGTGATTTTAGGTCGCCCCTTTTTGGCCACTTCCAATGCTATCATCAACTGTCGTAATGGTTCTATGACCCTATCCTTCGGGAATAGGTCAATTGAGCTGAACATTTACAAGTTGGGAAGTGTACCCTCTGAACCTACTGCTCAGGTCTGTTCTGTCGAATTAATGGATGTCGACAGCAGCGAATTTGATGATCCTCATGATACCGATCTTGACTCTTTTCATACGTTGTTGTTTGACCCAACTATGTATCATATACATACGGACTCTTCCACCGAGATGTCCGGGTCAATAACTAACACTGATTATGAACCGATTTTAGAGTCTGAAGATCACCCCGTGCTTTGGGATGACATTATTCTTCGGGGTATTGATGGGACTTTTGAGGAAATCTTCGCTGATGAACTCGCATTTTTGAATGACACGGGTGTTGAGATGAATCCATATCAAGACATTGAAATTGAACCTCCACCCCTTCTTCTGAACTGTAAAAAGGATGCGAGTAATCCATCACATTCACTGCATCGTCTCTCCAAAATGAGACACACACATTCTATTCTACCACTTACCCTTTCCCCACTTCTTTTTCCACCAACCTGAGCACTACATTGATAAAATTTTCGAATGGTTGGTGTTAACTTTCGGTCTTTGCAAAGCTTGGCATCGACCAATGATTTTTGACCCCCTCATGTGAGTTTCAAAGCTTAACATGTTTTAACTCAAGTTTGGGGGGGTATAATCTGGCTCTTGAAAAGAAAATTTATACAACGGGTACATCGACCTCAGCCCGGTCGTGCCCCAAAAGAATAATATACAAACAGGCAGTGACGACAGTCCACATGTCGGACACTCGCCCCGCAATATCAAATGTACATATACAACCAAACTGTACTACCATTGCATCTAGGCTATCCACCACGACAAATCCGCAACATCATAGCACAACACAGAACATCAACGTGAATGTCACGTTCGCAAATCCGTCCAAAAGGGCTATAGCAAATAGATAGGATTTACCGATCAAATGACATTCACGGTCGCAGATATAATGTAAATACTGTGAACTAACATGTTTAAAATTTTCGATCGACTAAATTTCCCGAGGTGGGCCCCAAGCACAACTATAGCACTCAAGATAAATCTGGGCCCAAAACAAATATACCAAAAACCCTAATTTCAAGTCAGAGACATACTGTAGAAATTTGGTACGGCGTTGACTTTTTACTGCGGCGGAACCGCGGCCAGAACATGGGTGTGGCCGCGGTTCCGCGGTCCAACTGTAGCATCACCAAACCAAATTTTTTCTGAATGCTTAAAATCGCCTGCACGAATTTCTGCAACACTCAAAATAATTTTTCGAGCACAAATTAAAATCGACAGAAACTGATGCATTTGAAATCGTGGTTTTGGAATTTCGTTTGATCGAGTTCTAAACACATTAGAGCAAGCTAGAATAGGTTAATAGCGTGGTTCTGATACCATGTAAGTGCACGGTAGCGCCCCGGCCGTCTGTCCGAGGCTAAAATGCGAAAACAAAAACTTTTCTAAAACTAGAAGCCGGCGCTACCGTGGACTATAAACCCGGATCGGACCATTAACCTACTACTAGCTAACTAGAGAAAGGGTAGAGAGCTATACCGAGCGATCCGTGTCCTTCGGTCTTCGGCCACCATCCCGATCTCCTCGCGGAATCTCAGATCTCGATCTCCTCGTCGGAAAGGGCACCACATCACCGAGTCTTTTTACGGGCTCCCACCTCTGGACCGAGGCAACTCGGACACGAAGTTGGCAAGCCGATGTGTCCAAGATTACCGTAGACTGAGTGTAGAATGGTTTGTCTCAAGGGGTTAGTGAAGTTGCCATTTTGGAGTGGAGAAGGAGATATGAACTTTTGAGATGGCTATGGAATTTTGTGTAAGCAAATGAGATACAAATCCCAACTCCAAAAATTTTGACAGCCCCCAAACCCCTTGTGGCCGGCCATGATCTAGGAGGAAGGAAAAAAACAAGGGGTGAGCACAAGGAGAGAATAATGCAACGGAGAAAATGAGTGATCATGATGAAAAAGGACACACCAATATCCTTTTCAATCCCATCTCCAACCACCAAGTAATGATGAACCAATGGAGTCAACCTCAATCTAGAACCATCATGAAGCAACCCCTTACAAAAAACACCCTCCACATTAATAATTTGCACATTTACAAATAAGCCCCTCCAAGGAAAATTCAGCCAAGGATGGAAGAAAGAAAAACTGGCCGAAACGGAATACAAACTGGCAACTTCAAAAAGACGATCCCGTAATAAATTACAGGAAAACCCCGCGACTGTATATACATACCCGCATTTGTATTCCGACCGAATACAAATGCAAAGAGACAAAATCTACACTGTATAATACTAGGATCCGGCTTAAACCAAAGCCCGCTAGTATTACCCGTCCGATCATGATCCGTACAATACCGCACGTATATGATCGAACCCTGCCATATATCTATACGGCCTCTACGGCGTTTCGCCCGAAACTTGAGAAACTGTCTGTGGGGGACTCTAAAGACTCGTCAATACTTTGGCTGTGGATTTAACCACTAGCACGTCAGAGGTATTAGCCGTACGTAACGAGCTACCAGGTATTGACCAAAAGGGAGGTCGATGAGCGAACTCATCCTGACACCCTACTGAGCCTGTCAGTGACAATATCCGTACAGTCCGGCCCGTTCGTCTATGAGCATCACAAGGCGGGCCTAGGGGGTTGGTAAAAGTCAGATCCCTAAAAGCGGTACAAGTCGTGTCGGAGTGTAGCCCAGAACACCCTGAGATACTACTGGAATACCTACCAGTAAATCTCCTGCCTTGGCCAAGGACTTCGTGTAATGGCTCTCATGGACACAGCGCGACCTCACCACCAATACCGGGAGAGACGAACCCCTGCAGATCCGCTCACTGCCTCCATGTGGCTCGGGACTGTACATAACTAAAACCTGTTTGTACGACTCCTTTGAGCCGTGGTTGGGTAGTAATCAAAGTACAGAGAGAACTCACACGAGACAAATGACGATCTCAGGTCGATGAACTAACCTGTACACATGTCACCAGGAAACTGCTATCTGACGTCAGGTATAAAACCAACTAGCATGTTCCCGGCGAGTCCTGTCCGGTGTACGCATAACCCAATGAGCACCTGTATACATCTTAGGTGAACCAACTGACACCAGTGGCTTGTGAGACCGGCCACCGCTCCTCGTCGGGGTCTCGACTGTATACACTAGTCTACTCTGGAGTGTCGATGCCCTGTCTCGAAAACTCCCACGACTAGGGACCTTTTAAGGATGTGCTTATAGACCCCAGCTCCTACGTATATGATCGCCATCATACTGCTGGCCGTCAAGCAAGAATCCTAATTGTTCTATCAACGCGCAATAGTGGCCGTCAAGCAAGAATCCTAAAGTAGTACACGATGATAAAGATAAAACATATAGTATACTGTCATCTTGAGTAAGACTGTCCTACTAGCATAGGTCCTCCCTCAATCATTGCAATCACGTGCCTATGATCCAATAATTGACTCTGAGGGCACTATCTCCAGCAATCTCCCACTTGCACTCAAGGCTAATTATTGTGATGTCGCATACTCACATCCCGTGTGATACTGAACACCCAACACCTCTACTAATCAGTCTCACAAAACCCGTTTGCAAAACTAATGCGTTCGAGGAATAGCCTCAGCGAGTGGATCCGCTCTGATGTTTCTTTCTATGTCTCTCTTTATCTCAAGTTCGCGGAGAAAGCCATCTCCCGAAATGAGCAATACGTGTCTTAGAATGTGTCTGGATATCTGATGGGACCTAGCTCATAAATGAACTCCAAATCCAAACTTCTTAGACTGTATCGACAACTGAACTTAATCAGTATCATGCGCCATGCCTCCCTCAGTATCCCCTTGGACCACCTGTCCAAAATACTGCCCCTCGTCAGAGGGAAAACTATAACTCTGACAGTCACTCTGTCATACAGGTCACCTTGGAAGCCTGGAATGATAACTGTCTCCCGAATGAGGTTGTAGTTATCGTATCCCTAGAACATCCACTTATGTTCTAAAAGTGCTTCCGAATGTTTCTCCAGGATAGGATTAATATCAACTTATTGCATCTAGTGCAAAAACAGCGTCTGGTGTCGTACTTGACATCTCTTGATTGTCTCAATTGCCAAAGCAAGTGATGTGCCAATCATGTACATCCCTCTCCCCTTTAGACTGTAAGACACCTTCAGAGAGGGTGACTCCATCACCTGCAGGTACACTACCGTGCCAGGAGTCATCCATTTTAAAACATCTTTAGAATGCTGTCTAAGTACCCAGATTGGGATACTACCCAAATCTATATCTAAAACCATAGATCTAGTAACCAGAATATCTGATATAATATCCATATCTTATATGGAGAAACCACTGTATGACAACCAAAGTATAACCAATCGTAGTATAGGAATATCACTTCCTACTCTGTGTATTTCATCCAAATACCAGGACATCACACCCTACTACCTTCTTAACAGATCCATCCCCTATTCTGATGAAGTCAAACCTATGACTGTCACATCAGAAATAAATGTTCTATCTCTGCTACATCTGCTTTAGTCTCTAATAGACACAAGCTACTTGTCCACTACGCATCTGCTGCTCCCACTGATTACGACAACCCTCTGGCAGAGTCATATACACGTGCACTTCTAAAGCCATTTCAGAACGACGCTATACTCATTCTCGTGCCGGGACTCATAACCTGGAACAATAGTAGTATCAAGTCCGGGTAAACAAGAACCTCCTTGTCACCGTCTTTGAGCATACCGAAGTACCTCTCGAGTGCCTGAGGTTACCCACCATATCTGCGGAGTGGCCGATGGAATGTCAAATCAGATTGAATCTTTAGGTTCTTATCAAATTTTCAGTAATCGTTTGCGGTTCTGGAATCACTTCCAGTTCTACCATACTCCCACAACGGTTTTCTGAATAAAAATCCAGTTTTGTTAAAACTGTGGCGAGTCAAGAACAATATCACTATTGATCTTCCAGATGGTAAAAAGTCAACCCTCATGATAGCCCTGGTCAACCCACAAACAGCCATTACAGAAACGTGCCTTGAGTTATCCAGAGTTTGGTTTTAAGCATAAGCCGGACAACTCCCCGTACCTTAACATCATTAAGATATGAACCGTTCTATATCCAATATAGAAACAGAGGCACTGATTTAAGTGGAACCAGATTCAAATCATGCAGCTTTCTCCAGTGCATGTCAACCAAATGGAAGGAGGCCGATCAGCGTTACTCAACTTAGGAATCCTATCCAGATATGAGTAACCTGAAAGAGAAATAAGTTTCTCAATATCATTACTATCAACTGAATACCATACACAAGTATCTACATCTTCGATCACCTTGAAGAATCCTGATACTTGCAATACCTGGTTCTCTACTTTATTCATATACCTATAACTTCTCCAAACTTAGACCTTGTGTTTCTACGAAACACATGTCTAAAAACTAGAGAAGTCATAAGTAAACAGAATATAGTACGAGTACCAACCCCTCTGTCCTGATGGACTCTGGACAACATACAATACTCTGTATAAGTCCCTTGAGTCTAATAACCCAATCCCTGTGTGTCGTAGGTTGAAAACTGTACTTATAGTTAAGAAGAATTACACCGCTATTTAATGCTCCTTACCTAACCATCCACTGATATAGTTAAATGTCATAGACAAAATTTCAAAAAGTTATATCTCACTCTATAAAGATAGACGTACAGATATGTCAATTTGAAATTGGTGCATAACAACGGATATTCAAAACCAAATATTTGCCGTGCGGCAAACAACCCAGGTGATTTCCTCAAATATCACCAATTACAACGAATTCAGATATAATGAGGATGATCACCTAATTCCCAATAACTTACTCCCACTCACCATCTGTAAAACCATACAGATGTGAGAATCATACCTGGTAAATACATACCTTGGAGCAAGTGTCTAATTGGGAAATCAGTTTTCTATTAACAATACACAGTGAAACTGAATCATATAAATGTTTCGAAAGGGTATCCGGGTATTCATAGTAGTGCCTCTTCCATTATCCAGATTCACAACTGTAACCGTATATTTTTTTGCCATCTCTCCAAATCCCTTCATATGTCTTTATTCATTACCTTCTGTACACCCTCTTAGGCTAAATGATTTTCTTCCTTCCCTACCGTTCGGCACCAGCCTATGTTTTGGAAGAAGACTATCCAATAAGCATAATGGGTGTACTGTCCTAATCTTAGGAGCACTCGCAACCCGAGAGAAGGTAAGATAAAAGACAACTGAATAAACCTTATTCCTATATCTCCTGAACCAGAATCCATCCCCGAACTGGAACAAGTTCCTTTCGAGTTCGTATATAACCATACGATGGAGTATCCAAATAACCGTGGATCTTCGTAGTGATACGGAGTGTTCTGGAGAAATACAAAGGTGATGTAGGATTGGCGAAGAAATACTTGGTTTGGTCGTGAATAGCAGTCGCAGTTTACTTTGCCCTCTTACTAATCCATTTATTTGTCTTTACTTGATACCTTCTGTACACCACCGTTAGGCTAATTGGTTTTCTTCATTCCCCACCGTTCGGCACCTGCCTATGGTTTGGAAGAAGACTATCCAATTAGCGTAATAGGTGTACTGTCCTAATCCAAGGAGCACTCGCAACCTGAGAGAAGGTAAAAGGAAAAGACAACTGAATAGTCCTATTCATTTTCTCCAGAACCGAAAACCATCCTCGAATCTGGAACAAGTTCCTTCGAGTTCGTATATAACCATACGATGGTTTTATCCAATGGAAGTGGATGTTCGTAGTAATAGGGGTGTCCTGGAGAAAAGGGTAAAAGTAGGAGTGGCAATGAGCTATGAAACTCAGACAATCCAAAAGCCAGTGTTTTAAGAAGGTTCGGTCAACTTGGTCACTGAGTCATAGTCTAGGGTCGGGCCATGGTCGCTGCCAAAGAGAGAGAGAGAAAAGAAACACTCAGCGTGCACTCTATCCTAGATCAGAATGGTTATCAATTTATCTAATCAGGAAACCTCCCACTGTAACCTCAAATTCTCCTCCAAACCTGAAAGAAGAATTAGTCGGGATCACCCGAGGAGTAAACCAACTCATCAGTGGGAATCGGGATCCAACTATCATCGCATGATAACGTGATGGAATCCACTCACGTTATCACACTCCAGAAGGTATGCGCATATCTGGAAGTTTCAGTTTCTTTAGAAACTCCCGATGTGATTTTTACCCCATGCTCTTATGACCTTGACGAAGGTCAACAAATCATAAGTCACATGTCAAGTTCTACCCGTCATTGTCCAGGTTAATTTGAACCCACCCGTACAAGACCATGAAGAAGGTCAACAAGGCTATACGACTGTCCCAAACCAAAGCATCTATCTATGCAGCAGAAAGGTAACAAGCAGCTACCATTCACTATGCCTTGACGAAGGTCAACAAACATAGCATGAATACTACGTGCTACCCGTCTGAAATGACGGAGGGCTACGAATGGTTTTTGGTGAAAAATCTTTAACGTAATGAACTTGATATCGTTGAAGGAACCGGATAGCTTTTTGTAAAAATATAGTGCCGAAAACCTTTGCTAAAGAGGTCACTCCCGGTGAAGGGATCTCGGCTCTTTCCTCGTAGAATGAGGTGCAGGATATTCCAACAGAATACCACGATGCAAGGCAAAAAGTAATCGACTATATTGAAGTTATTGCCCTGACGCAAACTTCTGTCCATGGGGTCACTCCCAGTGAAGGGATCTCGGCCCTTGCCTCGTCGACTGAGGTGCTGGATATTCTTAACCGAATACCACTGTGCAAAACAAAAGAGAACGTTCTTGCAATAACAGCATTTTTTTGAAAATTGTTCCAACAACATCAGAATAGGTTTGTTTAGCTTGCATTGATCCGAATCAACGCAGTCCCATCAATTGATCACACCAATAAAGAACGAAAATACGATATACGTATATGCCACCCGCATTCGCTACCGGGTCCCGTTATCACCCGTTAGGTTACTTAACTAACGACAGAGTGGGGACTGGACTAGCGCGGGTGCAAAACATATACAACATCTACCAGTATATATATATCAATATATAATAATCGCTCAAGGCATGATAAAATGCAACATCACAGGAATGTAATAAGCATCACAGAACAATACAGATAGCTGGGATCCCCGGGTTTCATAGAGCCGCTACTGAAACCCGACGTTCCCCTTGTCTTGTGGATAGCCTGTGCAATGAAATCCTAGACCCCTACGGGCGCGGCAAGTTACCCGCCAAAACCTGAAGCGAGGCAGCCCCCTTTAGCAACATGAATGGACCACCCAACACTTCACGGAATCCGGTAACTTGGGCACCCCTCCTTGGGTCAACCTGTACCCCCTATGAGTGCAGCGAATAGCCTGCCAATTCTAGAGTAAAGCCCCCTCCGTCTCAACGCCATGAGATGCGGGCTCGTTGCCCTCTAGAACCCGGCTATCCGTGCATCCCTCCGTGGGGTAATCCTAGTACAGAAAGTAAAATATATACAACGGGTACATCGACCTCAGCCCGGTCGTGCCCCAAAAGAATAATATACAAACAGGCAGTGACGGCAGTCCACATGTCGGACGCTCGCCCCGCAATATCAAATGTATATATACAACCAAACTGTACTACCATTACATCCAGGCTATCCACCATGACAAATCCATAACATTACAGCACAACACAGAACATCAACGTGAATGTCACGTTCGCAAATCCGTCCAAAAGGGCTATAGCAATTAGACAGGATTTACCGATCAAATGACATTCACGGTCGCATATATAATGTAAATACTGTGAACTAACATGTTTAAAATTTTCGATCGACTAAATTTCCCGAGGTGGGCCCCAAGCACAACTGTAGCACTCAAGATAAATCTGGGCCCAAAACAAATATACCAAAAACCCTAATTTAAAGTCTTAGACATACTGTAGAAATTTGGTACGGCGTTGACTTTTTACTGTGGCGGAACCACGGCCAGAACATGGGTTTGGCCGCTGTTCCGCGGTCCTACTGTAGCATCACCAAACTAAATTTTTACAGAATGCTTAAAATCGCCTGCACAAATTTCTGCAACACTCAAAATAATTTTTCGAGCACAAATTAAAATCGACAGAAACTGATGCATTTGAAATCGTGGTTTTGGAATTTTGCTCGATCGAGTTTTAAACACGTTAGAGCAAGCTAGAATAGGTTAATGGCGTGGCTCTGATACCATGTAAGTGCACGGTAGCGCCCCGACCGTCTGTCCGAGGCCAAAATGCGGAAACAAAAACTTTTCTAAAACTAGAAACCGGCCCTACCACGGACTATAAACCCGGATCGGACCATTAACCTACTACTAGCTAACTAGAGAAAGGGTAGAGAGCTATACCGAGCGATCCGTGTCCTTCGGTCTTCGGCCACCATCCCGATCTCCTCGCGGAATCTCAGGTTTCGATCTCCTCGTCGGAAAGGGCACTACATCACCGAGTCTTTTTACGGGCTCCCACCTCTGGACCGAGGCAACTCGGATACGAAGTTGGCAAGCCGACGTGTCCAAGATTGTTGTAGACTGAGTGTAGAATGGTTTGTCTCAAGGGGTTAGTGAAGTTGCCATTTTGGAGTGGAGAAGGAGATATGAACTTTTGAGATGGCTATGGAATTTTGTGTAAGTAAATAAGATACAAATCCCAACTCCAAAAATTTGGACAGCCCCCAAACCCCTTGTGGCCGGCCATGATCTAGGAGGAGGGAAAAACAAGGGGTGAGCACAAGGAGAGAATAATGCAAAAGAGAAAATGAGTGATCATCATGAAAAAGGTCACACCAATATCCTTTTCAATCCCATCTCCAACAACCAAGGAATGATGTACCAATGGAGTCAACCTCAATCTAGAACCATCATGAAGCAACCACTTACAAAAAACACCCTCCACATTACTAATTTGCACATTTGCAAATAAGCCTCTCCAAGGAAAATTCAGCCAAGGATGGAAGAAATAAAATCTGGCCGAAACGGAATGCAAACTGGCAACTTCAAAAAGACAATCCCGTAATAAATTACAGGAAAACCCCGTGACTGTATATACATACCCGCATTTGTATTCCGACCGAATACAAATGCAATCAGACAAAATCTACAATGTATAATACTAGGATCCGGCTTAAACCAAAGCCCGCTAGTATTACCCGTCCGATCATGATCCGTGCAATACCGCACGTATATGATCGAACCCTGCCATATATCCATACGGACTCTACAACGTTTCGCCCGAAACTTGAGAAACTATCTGTGGGGGACTCTAAAGACTCGTCAATACTTTGGCTGTGGATTTAACCACTAGCACATCAGAGGTATTTGCCGTACGTAACGAGCTACCAGGTATTGACCAAAAGGGGGGTCGATGAGCGAACTCATCCTGACGCCCTAGTGAGCCTGTCAGTGACTATATCCGTACAGTCTGGTCCGTTCGTCTATGAGCATCGCATGGTGGGCCTAGGGGGTTGGTAAAAGTCAGACCCCCAAAAGCGGTACAAGTCGTGTCGGAGTGTAGCCCTGAACACCCTGAGATACTACTGGAATACCTACCAGTAAATCTCCTGCCTTGGCCAAGGACTTCGTGTAATGGCTGTCCTGGACACAGCGCGACCACACCCCCAATACCGGGAGAGACGAACCCCTGCAGATCTGCTCACTGCCTCCATGTGGCTCAGGATTGTACCCAACTAAAACCTATTTGCAAGACTCCTTTGAGCCGTGGTAGGGTAGTAATCAAAGTACAGTGGGAACTCACACGAGAGAAATGACGATTTTAGGTCGATGAACTAACCTGTACACATGTCACCAGGGAACTGCTATCTGATGTCAGGTATAAAACCAACTAGCATATTCCCGGTGAGTCCTGTCCGGTGTACTCATAACCCAATGAGCACCTGTATACTTCTTAGGTGAACCAACTGACACCAGTGGCTTGTGAGACCGGCCACCGCCCCTCGTCGGGGTCTCGACTGTATACACTAGTCTACTCTGGAGTGTCGATGCCCTATCTCGAAAACTCCCACGACTGGGGACCTTTTAAGGATGTGTTTAGACCCCAGCTCCCACGTATATGATCGCCATCATACTGCTGGCCGTCAAGCAAGAATCCTAAGGGTTCTATCAACGCGCAATAGTGACCTGTAAGGTCACCTAAAGTAGTACACAATGATAAAGATAAACAAGATAGCATACTATCATCTTGAGTAAGACTGACCTACCAGCATAGGTCCTCCCTCAATCATTGCAATCACGTGCCTGTGATCCAATAATTGACTCTGAGGGCACTATCTCCAACAGGCTGCAGTATTAACTAGTGCTCCGTTCCCTACCCTGAGGGGCATATCACCAGGTGCAACATTCCTACTTTTTCTCAGTCGCAGCAATAAATTACAGATATGAGATCCTGATCCGGTATCAAGTACCCAGGAGGTAGGGCTGACCGAAAAGCAGTTCTCAATTACAAGAACACCAGAAGTAGAGGCAAAACTATACTTCTTCTTCAACCGGGTCTCCTTGGAATCCATACAATCCTCTTTCCCTTGCTCATTGATTGGTAGTGTTTTTGCATGCTTAGTTTATTACCGCAATCAAGACGGTTTCGCTTGTAGCTAGCCGGTTGAGTACGGGTCGTCCGCAGGGAGATGGGAATCTTTTTCTATGTGCTTTAACGAGTTAAGTCCAAATGTCCAGGTTTGTTTTTAGATTAACTATGTGCTCAAATGATATATAAAGAGAGCTTGTTAGGGTTATGATTAGGTTAGTTTGAGTTAGGTGTCGCTCACTTCTTTCATTGCCACTCTTAATATCGGTGTTACGGTAATCGGCAACAACGGGGATTAGCACGACTAGGAAGGAACTTGCGAGTATAAGCTAGGCTTTCCAACGCATAAGTTCTTCCATTTGGTGCTTGTCCGTCCGTTCTTGGCTCTTAGCCTTAACCTCCGGTTAATTCAACCACAACCGGTCTCACTAAGGAATCACCGCTATCATGTAGGATAGGGTGCCGTAGGAAGCGGATTATGGTTCAATTAACGGGAGTCCGAATTAAGATATTAGGCAAGAAAAGAGTGAGAGAGATTTCCTTCTCTCAAACTTTCCTTATCCTACCCTAACAAGTGAGAAAACTACTCACCCATTACAAGAAAAAGGAAAATAAAACAAAGGAGGAAGATAGAAAGAAAAAGGTTAGAAGATTACAACTAGCTAATTGAGACCTCACTTTGGCAAGGATCAAGCTTAAGCATCATTGTTGTTTAAGGATAAAGAAAAAGAGAACAAGAAAGAAACAAACAACAAATAACAATAACTAGATTAGCAAATGAAAAATACAAGCAATTATAATTAACAAAATAATAAGACAAGCATGGTAAAAAAAAGAACTTCTTTATTCATCCTTCACTCACAAAAGCTCACTACAAGTTTTAATGGAGAAGAGATGAGAAGAGGAAGAAGAACAACAACATGTATCCTAAAATCTAAATACAAGAATAAGCACCCTTGGCTTTGGCAAGTTCTGGACTATTTATAGGCAGGGAAATGGAAACCTAGGGCTACAAACTGCCTCCATATAGAATGACCAAAATACCCCTGAAACATCGTCCACTGAGGAGCCCGTACGGCCGCGGTTCCGCAGCGTAAGCATGCTTATGCCGCGGAACCGCTGCCCTTTAGAGGAGTTAGGCCATGAAACATGGTGGTTTTCTCCTGTTTGTTGTTTTATGCAGTGTAGTATATGTTTTTTCTCAGAAACTCTTCACAATTTTTCCAGAATTTCAGCAGAACAAAAGGTGATGTGGATCTTTTGCCATGATTTCCTCGAGCACCGCGTAGATATGTTGGATCTTGTGTTGACATTGAGTTTTGTGCATGAAAATGACATCGATTTGCCATTTTGTCCCTTAAACTGGTGTGCGGCAACATACGGATAGAGAGCGGAGACCCGTGTTTTATCTGTGGTTGGCAGTAATCTAGAATTTGTCGTGCTTTTCCATGAATTTCATTGTTTAGAGCTGAGAACCTGTATCCTGCAATTAACTAGCAAACACGGCTCAAAAGTACCTACCGATAAGCAATGTGATAAAAATTGGACGGTATAAAAATGCAAAAATCTGATATGAACAAATACCCCCAAACTTATCATTTGCTCGTCCCGAGCAAAGCCAATTTATTCACAAAAATTCCTAACCTCACTTTCGCAGGGAACGCGATTGCACTGAGCATGTGCAACAAGCGGTTAAACCTCTAGGTGTCCCTAGTAGGAGTAGTGTTGTCTCCTGAGGGTTTTCAGCGGATACTACCCACAAAATTCGGTCAAGCTAGTTTTGCAAAATAACTACGATTCAAAAGCCCTAAAGTTTTGTTTCAGAAAATAACAATTCTATTATCCTCAGTCTAGACTATCGTACCTTTATTTTTCACACCTCGCTTATTATTTAACTTAAAATTTTATATGTCTTTACGTGCAGTGCAAATAGTGTCGTTAAGTTCCAGAAGGGTCGAATAAAGTCATCATGTCATACAATAAAGCCCAGATAAAATTTTTAAAAGGATCACATAAGTTTTATAAAGAGTTAAGCATTTTTCAAGTTTCGTTTTCCAGTAAGGTTTCAACTTCAGAATTTCTATCTTCCTTAACAGGAAACTAGGTCTTATTTTTTTTCACTCCACCTTTTTCTTGTTTTCATTTCATACACACATCTGTGAACGTGCAATAGTCTTTATTATAGAATAAAACCTTCATATCTCCGCTAGAAATATTTTTTTATAAAAGCCTGTCTTTTTTCAAGATTATTCTCACAAAAAGAACTATTAGGAATTTTAACTCGGAGAGAATACTTGCTTGAATTTGTTTTAATCTGGACTTTCTATGCTTCTTAACGAGCTTTGGGCCAATGCACCCAAACCAGTTGGTTTTAGGGCATTAGGTGTAGAGACATCCCAGCGGACTTAATTACTCAATTTACCTAGGTCCAAAAACAAAAGACGATTTTAGCGTGAAAATCATGATGATTCAATACAAACGGAGATATAACCGGCAGTTCAATTATTTTTTTGGATAAAAGACGTGTTTAGTGGTTCGGTGTGTAATCATTCCAATCAAGTTCCAGATGGGTTATTTTTCAGACTTAGTTCCAATTAAGGCATCAATAACATTCCTTCATATTCACTTCACTTCATAAACTATTCTTGATATTACTTATTTCAGAACAAACCTATTTGATCCTCAGAAAATCATTTATCCATTTAAAAGTTCTTAGACATAAAAGACTTGTCATCTAATTTCCAAAACTCACGACATGTGTAGTGTGATGTAAAGACGTATATCAGCTATAGTTAACTTCAAAGGAGAGTTATCTTTCAGGTTTTCAAAATCTAAAAATAAGATTTAGTTATTCTTATCTTATCAAACAAAACCGTCGAAATTTTGAATAAGAGTTCTCCCACTAGCTAACTTGACAGAAAAGTTTTTATGTTTTTAGAAAATTTTCTGATTTTTATGGATTTTATGGATTTTAATATGCAGATGCAAAATATACATATGAATGCGAAGGTTAGAAATGCGTACCGAGCATACCCCCAAACTTAAACTGGACAGTGTCATCACTGTCATTGCATGAAGAGATCATTGAAGGGTCAAAATTGTCGGTTAGATATACATATTTTTTTTTGTGTGTTTGTTTTTTAAAAAGTAAAAAAAAATATCCATAAATAAATACAAAATGGTATATACATACCCCCAAACTTATTTGGAACAGTGTCCACTGTTCTTGGCTGGATAACCGAAGTTTGGTGGTAGGCAGAGGAAGATTATGCAGGGTAAACCGTCTCTTGTAAGACCAGGAGCTCCTCTGTTGGTTCGGCGCTAAGGTACGGTTTAAGTCGGTGTCCATTTACTTTGAAAAATGAACCGTCCTTTGGATTCTCCAAATCCACATCGCCATGCGGATACACATTCCACACAAAATACGGCCCTTTCCAGCGAGATCTGAGCTTTCCTGGATGGAAGTGTAGCCGGGTGTCGTAAAGCAGTACCTGTTGACCAGGTACGAAAATTTTGCACAAAAGGTGTTTATCGTGAAACACCTTCGTTCAGTTTTTAACGACAACCGCGTTATCGTAAGCCTCATGCCTAAGCTCGCTCAATTCATTCAATTGCAGCTTCCGATGGCTGCCCGCATCTTCGAGAGACAGATTCAGCTCCTTTATCGCCCAAAATGTACGATGCTCTATTTCGACAGGGAGGTGGCAAGCCATTCCGTACACAAGCCGATAGGGAGACATACCAAGATCAGTCTTATAAGTGGTTCGAAATGCCCAAAGGGCATCAGTGAGTTTCAGCGACCAATCCTTACGGTTCTTGGAAACCGTCTTCTCCAGTATCTGCTTGATTTGCCGATTTGGAACTTCGGCTTGCCCACAGGTTTGGGGGTGGTAGGGCGTAGATAGCTTATGATTAATGGAATATTTCCGCATCAAGGCCTCGAAAGTCTTATTGCAGAAATGAGTTCCATTGTCGCTAATGATCGCTCGGGGGTTCCCAAAACGGGAGAAAATGTTTTCTTTAAGAAACCTAACGACAACCTTGTTGTCGTTAGTCCGGCTGGGCACAGCCTCGACCCACTTAGAGACGTAATCAACAGCGAGAAGGATGTACAAGTTCCCGAAAGAGCTGGGAAAACGCCCCATGAAATCTATCCCCCAAACGTCAAAAATCTCCACAACCAAGATTGGTTGGAGCGGCATCTCATTCCTCCGGGATATCCGGCCCAAGTGTTGGCACCGGGAGCAAGTCTTGCAATAGTCATGAGCGTCTTTGAAGAGTTGTGGCCAGTAGAAACCACATTGCAAGATCTACTCAGCTGTCTTTCTGGGGACAAAATGCCCGCCACATGCTTGATCGTGGGAAAATGACAGCACACTCTTGAATTCATCGTCAGGGACACACCGACGAATAATCTGGTCGGGACAGTACTTGAACAGATAGGGTTCGTCCCAGTAAAAGTGTTTTACTTAGGATAAGAATCGAAGTCTGTCCTGACTTGACCATTCAGTCGGTAGTAGCCCTGTGGCCAAATAGTTCACAATATCTGCGAACCAGAGTTCGCGAGATACTGTTAAGAGCTGTTCATCCGAAAAAACGTCGTTGATCGGAAGTTGAGGCGACGGCGAAGAAGGAAGTCATGAGAGATGGTCGGCGACTATGTTTTCACATCCACTTTTGTCCTTGATGACAAGGTCAAACTCTTGAAGAAAGAGGATCCAACGTATTAGCCGAGATTTTGCATCTTTCTTCACAAAAAGATGGCGCAGAGCAGAATGGTCTGTGTAGACAATGACTGGAGAGCCGATGAGGTAAGGCCTGAACTTTTCTAAAGCAAATACAACAGCCAAGAATTCCTTCTCAGTTGTTGTATAATTATGTTGGGCGTCGTTCAGGGTTCGGCTAGCATAATAGATTACGTGCGGCATCTTGTTGATGTGTTGTCCAATGACAGCACCAATGGCAAAGTCGGATGCATCGCACATAATCTCAAATGGGTGCGTCCAGTCAGGTGAAGAAAGAACGGGAGCAGAAGTGAGTGAGCTTTCTAATGACTCGAACGCAGTCACACAGCTCGAGTTGAAGTCGAATGGCGTGTCCTTGGCCAGTAGAAGAGTCAAGGGCCTAGCAATCTTGCTAAAGTCCTTGATGAACCGTCTATAGAAACCGGCATGGCCAAGGAAGGCTCGGATGTCTCGGACGCATCTGGGAGGAGGGAGATTGGAAATGACCTCAATCTTCGCTTTGTCAACCTCTATGCCATTTTCCGAAATGATATGTCCTAAGACAATACCTTCGCGCACCATGAAGTGGCACTTCTCCCAATTCAAAGTGAGGTTCTTGTCCTTACATCGGGTAAGGACAGCGTCAAGATGCAGCAAACACTCGTTAAAGGAATCGCCGAAGATGGAGAAATCGTCCATGAAGATCTCCAGGAATTTCTCCACCATGTCTGAGAAGATTCCCATCATACACCGCCGGAAGGTAGCGGGCGCATTGCATAACCCAAAGGGCATGCGGCGATATGCAAACGTGCCGAAAGGACAAGTGAATGTGGTCTTGTCCTGGACTTTTTCAGCGATGGGAATCTGATTATAGCCAGAGTAGCCATCAAGAAAGCAGTAGTACTCGTGTCCGGCCAATCGTTCAAGCATTTGGTCAATGAAAGGTAGCGGAAAGTGGTCTTTCCGCGTTGCGGCGTTGAGTTTTCTGTAATCGATGCATACTCGCCACCCAGTTTGGGTGCGAGTAGGGATTAACTCGTTCGCCTCGTTAGTAATGACCGTTATGTCTGACTTCTTGGGGACAACGTGAATGGGGCTAACCCACTGGCTATCAGAGATAGGGTAAATGATACCACTATCCAGACACTTCACGATTTCCTTTTTCACAGCCTCCTTCATGACTGGGTTGAGTCGCCTTTGTGGATTCCTGGCTGGTTTGGCATCATCCATCAGATGAATGTGATGTTCAACGATCAGGGGACTAATCCCCTTGATGTCCGCCATGGACCAGCCAAAAGCTTGCCTATTGCTGTGCAAGACCGCAAGAAGGGCTTTCTCTTGCTCTAGAGCTAGAGAAGCCGAGATGATAACAGGGAGGGTCTCGTTCTCACCCAAGTAAGCGTACTTAAGGTGAGACGGCAAAGGCTTGAGTTCGAGCGTTGGAGGTGAAACGATTGAAGGCAAGATTGGTGAAAAGGTCTCGAACTCAAAGGATTCCAGCAAAGGTTCAAAACGAGTGTAAGCGACCGAGTTGGATGGTTCGTAACTCATCCGGAAATTCGAAGGATTCAAACTCGGGTGGTGAGTGGCTAAGATCGTTCGAGAAAGTGAAACACTCGTAGTCATTGTCGGGCGCAGAAACAACAGTAGGTTCGAAGAGGAACGCATTAGTGGCGTTAAGGTTATCGTGATTGAACAAAAACTCCTCGAATTCACACTCTTCTTGGGTGATCTCCTGTATTGAGCAAACGTCTAGTATATGAGCATTTGGTTCGGTGGGCTGATTCCCAAACCTAAAAATGTTGAGTTCAATTGTCATGTTTCCAAAAGATAGGTTCATCGAACCATTTCGACAATTGATCACAGCATTTGAGGTGGCAAGGAATGGGCGACCGAGTTTCCCCGGAATTTGATTCCGGGGGTTAGCTACAGCCTGTGTGTCTAAAACAATGAAGTCAACGGGGAATATGAAGTCCCCAACCTTGATTAACACATCCTCTAGCTCACCCCTAGGATGGGTGATTGATCGGTCGGCCATTTGGAGTGTGCAGTGTGTGGATTTCAGCTCTCCTACACCTAGTTGCTCATATACTGAGTACGGAAGCAGGTTAACACTGGCACCAAGATCTAATAGTGCGCGGTTGATGTTCTTATCCCCAATGGTAATAGAAATCGTTGGACAGCCAGGGTCCTTCCGTTTTTGCGGTAAAGATTGGGTAAGAGCATCACTCACAGCACTAGCCAAGAAAACTTTCTTGGGTACCTGAGACTTCCTCTTTTTCGTGCACAAGTCCTTTAAGATTTTCGCGTAGGATGGGACTTGTTGGACAACATCTAAAAGGGGAATGTTGATGTTAACCTGCTTAAACAACTCCAGAATCTTCTCCATTTGTGGATTTTGTTTATTGGACCTCAACCGGTTTGGAAATGGAACGTTTTTAAAATTGGTTGAGTCCAATGATTGTGGAGGAGATTGTGGAGCTGGAACGGATCCCAGAGCTGGTGCTTTCGTGGAGTGAGACATAGGTCCGTTCAGAGCAGAAGAAGAAGAAGAAGAAGAGCCTTTTGAAGAATGGAGAATAGGCTCAGAAGACGAAGAAGAAGAAGAAGAAGAAGCGGCCGGGGTGTCATTATCCTCAATTGCTGTGCCGATGTTGTTGTGCAGCATCCTTCCCGATCTCAATGTAGTCACGGCACTCACATTATGGTTCTGTTGTTCAAGAGCAACATGTACATTATGTGGGTGACCGGGATTTGGGAGTGGTTGAGATAGAAGCTTCCCCTTTTCTCGCTCGCTTAACGCCGCATTCAGCTGTGCAATCTGGGCTTCGATGGTCTTGATGCTTTGCCCGTGTGCAGCAGTGTGTTGCACCAAAGACTGAATAGACGACTGGATGTTGGCGGTGGATTGTGTCGATTGTTTAACGAACGCCTCCAGACTTCGTTCTAGCGAGGAAACCTTATCGTTGTTTGACGGAACAAAGTTGTTTTGTGGAAAAGAATTTTTGGGTGCAAAGTTGTTCGTTTGATTTTGAAAAGGTTGGGGTTGGAAGGGCTGCTGAAACTGTTGTTGAGTTTGTTGTTGCGCTTGTTGTTGTGGAGGAGGAGGCCTTTGGAAATTGTTGCCTTGGAATTGATGCTGATTCTGATTCCTGGCGAAATTGGGGTGCTTCCTCCAACCGGGATTGTAGGTGGAAGAGTATGGATCATTCCTCGGTCTTTGCTGAAATGCAGCATTAACCTGATCCTGTCCTTGAGATGGTGGATTGTAAGGACACTCTTCGGTTAAGTGAGAAGGATCAGAACAACAAGCACAAATGGTACGAAGGGGAAGAACAGGGGCAGGAGCAGGAGATAAAAATTTGCTTTCTATCGCTTCGAGTTTTCTTTTTATTGCAACCATTTCAGCTTTCATCGCAATAGAGACATCGAGTTGGTGAATTCCTACCCTAGACTGACCAGTAGAAGTGGAGGAAGAAGAAGAAGAAGTTGGTCTGGTTCTCTCCCATTGAAGTGTTTGTTCCGCAAGGTCGTCGAAGAATTGCCACGCTTCCTCGTCAGATTTCGATAGGAAGTGGCCCTGACAAATCGTTTCCAACAACTGCTTGGTTGCTGGGTTCAGGCCCTCGTATAAGGTTTGGCAAAGTTGCCATTTCTCGATACCATGGTGAGGACACTAAACAAGAAGGTCTTTATACCGGTCAAAGCACTTCCAGAAAGGTTCTGTAGGAAGCTGAGAGAATTGGTTGATTTCGTTACGGATCCTTGCGGTTTTATGATTCGGATAGAATTTCTTGAGAAACGCTTTCACAAACTCGTCCCAACTGGTTATGGAGTGGGAAGCGGTGCTATACAGCCATTTTTCAGGAAGATCGCATAAAGTGAACGGAATGACCCGTAGCCGTATAGCATCGTCCGACAGCTGGGTAGTTTTCATCATGGCACAAACATTTTGTAACTTGTTGATGAAGATATAGGCATCTTCAGATTCAAGCCCATGAAATTTCGGAAGCATGTTAATGAAGTGGGGATTAATTTCAAAATTATCCCCATTGGCCGGTGGAAGGGAAAGACAGGTGGGAAGTGCAGAACGGGTGGGATAGAAACGATCCTGGAGCGCGATTCGCTGTGGCGCTACAACAGGCGGTGGTGGTGGGTTATTTGCATCCGTAGGAGGTGGAGTCAATCCCGGGGGAGTCAAAGAGATGTTTGGATTAAATCCTGATATCGCGGAAGAAGAGGTTGGTGATGGTGAAGGTGAGGATGTATGAACAGAATTCCGGTCAACGTCGGAGTTGGCCGGCAAAGGTAAGGGTGAAAGAGGCGTGGACGGAGTTTCAACGTCTGAGTCGATTGCGTAGTCGGTAGCGACTAACGTAACGCGGACTAGGCGGGCGCTAGTGTCCCGAGTCCAAGCGGACATACACTAAACGAGTTTAGTATAGTCAAAGCGAAGAAGGTGAGGGTAAGAAAACGTCAAAGGAGAAATATGATAGGAGGTGGGTAAAAAATGGATTCTGGCGATAAAGGGCAAGTTTTTATAAAAGTTTTTGGTTTAGTTTTTTTTTATTTCGAAAGAGCTTTACAGAAATATGTACGGACTTACGGCTTCAAACAATCAAAAACAAGATATGCACAATCACACCTAGATCTAGGGTCACCTAGGTCAGCTAGACAGCTCCTAACTGTTCCAAAGGACTAGAAATAGGACCTCAAACCGCCTCTTCTCCGACAATTGCGGCCAGGTAAGTGGGAGGCTCCCCACTACGTAAGTTGTGGTCCTAATTAAGTAACCACTTGCCTTGGACACACTTGCCTAGGCACCGCAAAGTCAGGATAGGATAAACGGCCGATGCCTGTAACTAGTCCTCTGTCCTATTGAGCGCGAAGTCCTTAGGGCTGAGTCTAGTATTTTTTTAATTAAATAATGGTCAATGCATATGCTTTTTGTGATTTCTGGGGTCCCGGGAAGGGTGATGAAATCCCCACCCAATCTAGATTGGTTTCAAGCCCCTTAAAGTCCGTATTAATATATGCAAAGCAGTAACAATCAACTGCAAACAATTTTTATTTTAGCGCGGCGCAAAGAATCCTGCACAAAAACAATTTATTGGAAGGGGGAAGAGAGTTTGCGCAAAGAATGCTGTAGAAAACACAGTTCAGTGGAGTTCAGAGGAGTGGGGAAGGAGAACGAGACTCACCAAAAAAATATGAAATCCTGAAGCCAACAAATGGCCGCGGTTCCGCGGCCAAACACGTGCTCAGGCCGCGGTTCCGCAGCTATGTTGAGGGGTTGGGGCTTCAAATTTCTGGTATGTGCTATTTTGGGTGTCCTATGCTTGTCTGGATTTCCTGAATCTTGATTTGCTCACTGTATCTGCTCCAGATTTTTACAGTAGACCGTTGGTTCTTGTCTTGATCCGTCGCGGTGTAGCCGCGAGATATGTGTCTAACTTCCCACGTCTTTGGCACTGAACTCGACCGTCTTTTTATCCTGCACACTTGCACAAAAACTAATCAAAAATAACAAGATGGTTTTTTACAATGTATATATATATTTTTTGTTTTGTTTTTCGGTTATGTTTATATTCACAAATTAACCCGAAATTACACAAAGAAATAAACTACCGTCTCCCCGGCAACGGTGCCATTTGATTGGTAGTGTTTTTGCGTGCTTAGTTTATTACCGCAATCAAGACGGTTTCGCTTGTAGCTAGCCGGTTGAGTACGGGTCGTCCGCAGGGAGATGGGAATCTTTTTCTATGTGCATTAACGAGTTAAGTCCAAATGTCCAGGTTTGTTTTAGATTAACTATGTGCTCAAATGATATATAAAGAGAGCTTGTTAGGGTTAGGATTAGGTTAGTTTGATTTAGGAGTCACTCACTTCTTTTATTGCCACTCTTAATATCAGTGTTACGGTAATCGGCAACAACGGGGATTAGCACGACTAGGAAGGAACTTGCGAGTATAAGCTAGGCTTTCCAACGCATAAGTTCTTCCTTTTGGTGCTTGTCCGTCCGTTCTTGGCACTTAGCCTTAACCTCCGGTTAATTCAACCACAACCGGTCTCACTAAGGAATCACCGCTATCATGTAGGATAGGGTGCCGTAGGGAGCGGATTGTGGTTCAATTAACGGGAGTCCGAATTAAGATGTTGGGCAAGAAAAGAGTGAGAGAGATTTCCTTCTCTCAAACTTTCCTTATCCTACCCTAACAAGTGAGAAAACTACTCACCCATTACAAGAAAAAGGAAAATAAAACAAAGGAGGAAGATAGAAAGAAAGAGGTTAGAAGATTACAACTAGCTAATTGAGACCTCACTTTGGCAAGGATCAAGCTTAAGCATCATTGTTGTTTAAGGATAAAGAAAAAGAGAACAAGAAAGAAACAAACAACAAATAACAACAACTAGATTAGCAAATGAAAAATACAAGCAATTATAATTAACAAAATAACAAGACAAGCATGGTAACAAAAAGAACTCCTTTATTCATCCTTCACTCACAAAAGGTCACTACAAGTTTTAATGGAGAAGAGATGAGAAGAGGAAGAAGAACAACATGTATCCTAAAATCTAAATACAAGAATAAGCACCCTTGGCTTTGGCAAGTTTTGGACTATTTATAGGCAGGGAAATGGAAACCTAGGGCAACAAACTGCCTCCATATAGAATGACCAAAATACCCCTGAAACATCGTCCACTGAGGAGCCCGTACGGCCGCGGCCTAAGCATGCTTATGCCGCGGAACCGCGACCCTTTAGTGGAGTTAGGCCATGAAACTTGGTGGTTTTCTCCTGTTTGTTGTTGTATGCAATGTGGTATATGTTTTTTCTCAGAAACTCTTCACAATTTTTCCAGAATTTCAGCAGAACAAAAGGTGATGTGATGTGGATCTTTTGCCATGATTTTCTCGAGCACCGCGTAGATATGTTGGATCTTGTGTTGACATTGAGCTTTGTGCATGAAAATGACATCGATTTGCCATTTTGTCCCTTAAACTGATGTGCGGCAACATACGGATAGAGAGCGGAGATCCGTGTTTTATCTGTGGTTGGCAGTAATCCGGAATTTGTTGTGTTTTTCCATGAATTTCATTGTTTAGAGCTGAGAACCTATATCCTGCAATTAACTAGCAAACACGGCTCAAGAGTACCTACCGATAAGCAATGTGATAAAAATTGGGCGGTATAAAAATGCAAAAATCTGATATGAACACTCATACTTACAATTGCCATCATAAGTTAGAACGAAACCGATGTTCCCCAGCCCCGAATAAGAATTCGGATCGGTCAATAGATACATTTTATTATCTTGATTAGGGCGTGAAATGGTTGCTACCTGGAGAGAGAGAAAAGAAACACTCAGCGTGCGCTCTTGCAAGATTAGATTGGTTTATTAATTTATCTAACCAGGATGGCTCCCACTGTTTCCTCAAATTCTTCTTCAAACCTTTAAAAGAAGAATTAGTCAGGATTAATCGCACGTCGCAATACTTGCTTAACCTTTCAGCCAAGCTAGTGTTGGTACTTCGAGGGAGGTTTTTCAACGCTTTCACGAAGTTCCTTAATTATATAACCTCTTTTCCCTGGAGGCGTAGCCCCGCTAACACCGTTCTAGACACCAACTTGGTTTATAGCATTGATTGTTAAGTGAAATAATCTCCCGAGAGTAATCCAAGTCATCAGTGGGATCGAGATCCAACTATCATTGTGTGATGACATAGATGGAATCCGCTCTAGTCACTACACTCCAGAAGGTATGCTAAATCTGCAAGTTTCCTGTATGTTTGAAACTCCCGATGTGGTTTTTACCCCTAGGACCCAAGTGACCTTGACTGAGCCAACATATTAAAGGATCCTAGTCAAGTTCAACCCGTTATTATCTTGATTGCATTAGACCCACCCGTACGAGTACTTGACTGAGCCAAAATGACCGCACGACTGTCCCAACCAATCGCATTATATGCTACAGAAAAATATTACATAGCCACCATACACTACGCCTCGGTTGAGCACGAAATACGTAGCACGAATACTAAGCAATACCAATCCGAAATGACGGAGGGCTACGGCTGGGTTTTGGCGAAAACCCGTTAACGTAATGAACTTTGATATCGTTTAAGGAACCTGATAACCTTTTTAAAATATATAGTGGCGAAAACTTTTGCTAAAGAGGTCACTCCCTGTGAAGGGATCTCGGCTCTTTCCTCATCGAATGAGGTGCAGGATATTCCAAACTGAATACCACGATGCAAAGCAAGAATAATCGACTATAGTGAAGTTATTACGTTGACGCAAACTTTTACTCAAGGGGTCACTCCCGGTGAAGGGATCTCGGCCCTTGCCTTGTCGAATGAGGTGCTGGATATTCCAAACTGAATACCACTGTGCAAAGCAAAAGAGAACGTCTGTAATGTCTGTTTTTAAAACTTGGTTCCAACAACATCTTTTTAGGTTTGTTTTACTTGCATGAATCAAAATTAATGTTGTCCCATTAATGTAACCTACCACACCAGAAAAGAACGAAAATACGATGTACGTATATGCCATCCGCATTCGCCACTGGGCCCCGTCATCACCCGTTAGGTTACTTAACTAACGACAGAGCGGGGGCTGGACTAGCGCGGGTGTAAAACATATACAACATCTACTAGTATATATATATAAGTATATTTGACATTCTTCCCAGGCATGATAGTAAACAACATCACAGAAACACAGCCAACAATACAGAATGGTGGATAATCTTGGAGCCTCGGGTTTCATTTGAGCCACAAATAAAACCCGACGTTCCCTGTCATGTGGATAGCCTATGCAATGAAAACCTGTACCCCTTACGAGTGCGGAGAATAGCCCGCCAATTCTAGAATGAAGCCCCCTCCGTCTCAACTCTACGAGAAAGAAGCCTCCTCCGTCTCAACGCCATGAGAAAGAAGCCCCCTCCGTCTCAACACCATGAGATGCGGGCTTGCTGCCTTCCTAGAACCCGGCTATTCGTGCACTCCACCATGGGGTAATCCTAGTACAGAAAAAGAAAATAATATGTACAAACGGTGACATCGACCTCAACCCGGTCGTGCCCCAAAAAAATATACAACCCGACAAAGACGGCAGTCCACATGTCGGACGCTCTCCCCGCAATAACAAATGTACAAATGAATTTAAACTGTACTACAAACATTGCAACACTTGCTATCCATCATGACTATACAACTACAAACACAGAACAAGCACACAACATCAACGCGAATGTCACGTTCGCAAAACCCGTCTAAAAAAACATATAGCAACAACACGACTGTGTTTGTTGACCTCCGTCAAGGCACAGTGTATGGTAGCTGGGTAATATTTATCTGCGGCATGTGGATGCGATCGGTAGGGGCAGTCACACAGCCTTGTTGACCTCCATCAAGGGTTTGTGTGGGTGGGTTCGAATCGATCAAGAAATGACGGGTTGAACTTGACTAGTGGCCTATGGTGTGTTGACTTCCGTCATGGTCATAGGTCCTTAGGGGTAAAAACTGATATTGGGAATTTCAAGTGTTGAAATTTGCAATGAGATTGCATACCTTCTATGTGATGGTTGGATCCCGATACCCACTGCGAGTAAGTGTTACTCCTGGGAGAGTTTTCCACTTTACAATTAGCTAATCTAGTAGGTGTCTAAGAAAGGTGTTAACGGGGTTATGTCCCTGCGGAAACGAGGTTATTTAATTAGTTCCATGCGAAAGCACGGGAAAACACCCTCGGAGTACCAATACCTGCGTGGCTGACCGATTAGCGAACTTGTAGGGTCTAATTAATCCCGGCTTGAAGGGTTACACTAGCGCCCCGGCCAACTTTCGTGGCCAAATGCCGAACAAAAATTTCGTAGCGATAACGAACTTGGCGCTAGAATAAACCTTAACCGGGATCTTTACCATAAACCTAACTAGCAAAAGAATAGAGTTCAATCTACTTTGATAGAAAGTTATACAAAGTTCTTGAACTCCTTCTCTTCTTGTTGTGTTCCTCCTTGTTGCTAGCTCCTTGGAGTGGTGTAGACGGCTCCTCCTCTTTGTCTTCTCTTTGACGAAGAAAGATCCATCCGAAGGCCTCTACCTTGAGCTCCTACCTCAACCAAGAGGTAACTAGAGTGCTTGGCTTGCTAGACTAAGAACCCTAGAATGAGTAGAGAGTTGTCTTGATGGGTTTATCTCACAAAGCTCATGCTTTTCAACACATGAAACAAGAGAGCTTTGAGAGAGGAAGAGGGAGAGCTTTTTCAAGAGAGAGAATGAGCAAGAGAGAATGAGAGGAAAAATTACAACCATGCTCTCATATGAGAGAATATGAGAATAATAATAATTATAATTAGGAAAATTGTGATGGTTAGTTGATATGACCATTATCATTTCACATTTAATGCTAATTGCAAGCTTCAAGAAGCATCTTTGCAAAAGAAATCATCATGGTCAAAAGGTCAACAAAAGTCAAATGGTCAACCCAACCTCAACCATGGCACAATTATCCTTAATTAATATTATTAGTCATATTTCTCATTCTCATTAGGGTTTATAAAAAGTCAACGGTGAGAAACCCTAATGAGATTACTCTGCCTCTGTCAACTGTGCATACACACCCGCATCCGTGTTCCGAGGAACATGAATACAATGAGACAAAACCAATCCCAAAACAAATACTAAAATCTGGCTTAAACCAAAGCCCACTAGTAATAACTGCCCGGACACCAAACGTGCACAAGTGCGCGGATGTGAACGAACCCCGTCGCAAAACCATGCGACCTCTACTCTATTTTGCCCAAAGTCGAACAATCCTCTGTGTGGGACTCTAAAGACTCGACACTACGCTGGCAGTGGGTTTAAACACAGGCCGCAAGCGGTACTAGCTGTACGTAACGGTCCCCAGGTAGATGCCGATAAGAAGACCAATGAGGTGAACCCATCCGTACTCCTACTGAGCCTGAATATGACAATCTCCGTACAGTCCGGTCTGTCCGTCTAAGAGTATCGCAGGTCGGGCCTAGGGGGTGGTAAACGTCAGACCCCTAATAGCGGTACAAGTCGTGTCGGAGTGTAGCCCAGAACACCCTGAGAAACTACTGGAAACACTACCAGTAAATCTTGCTTGCCCTGGCCAGGGATGACTATGTGTAATGGCTCTCTTAGACACAGCGCGATATCAACTCCCAATACCGGGAGAGACAAATCATGTCTAACCGTCACTGCCTCCAAGTTCTTCGGGACTGCACCCAACTACTACCTGTTTGCACGACTCGATAGAGCCGTGGTAGGGTAGTAATCTAAGAACAGTGGGAATACACTCGAGGCGAAGTGACAGTGTCAAGTCAACGGACTAAGCTGTACTCATGTCACCTGGGAACTGTTAATTGACGATAGTTATAATACCAACCAATAGTTTCCGACGAGTCATGTCCAGTGTACTCGTAACCTAACGAGCACCTGCATACTATCTCCAGTACGACGTACTGATGGCTGTGGGACAGAACTTCTCCCCTGCTGGGATAAGATGCGTATGCACCAGTCTACTCTGGAGTATCGATGCCCTGTCTCGATAATCCTACGACTAGGGACCAAAATAAGGATGTGCTTATAGACTACCCAGCCCCCACTAGTGTGATTGCCATCACAACGCCGGTAGTCAAGCAAAGATCCTAAGGGCTCCATCAATATGTATTAGCGATATGTTAAAAGAAACATATACACATATTAAGATAGAAACAAACCAAGTAGCATACTACTATATCGTGCAAGACTATCGTAAATCCGTGTATATATCCCAAGCTTCCAAAATATATTATACAAACTAGTACTATACAATAATGGCCTCTAGGGCATACATATCCAACACGGCTAATCTTACTTTTTAGGGTTTGAAGGAAGATTTGATAAAAACAGTGGGAGCCATCCTGATTAGATAAAATAATAACCAGTCTAATCTTGCAAGAGCGCACGCTAAAGTATTTTCTTCTCTCTCTCTCTCCAGGTAGCGATCATGTCATGCCTTAATCAAGATAATAATATGGATGTATTGACCGAACCCGCTTATTATACTGAGCTGGGGAACGTTGGTTCCGCTCTATCTTATGACAACAGTCATAAGTCTGAGCAAGGATAGAGGAAAACAAGGATTTCCACGCAATCCGAATGAAAAATAGCATTCTGATGCATCTTCTTCGGGTGTGCTAGTTATTGAGAAGTGTTTCTCAGTCTGCTCTACGTCCTGGGTATTAGATACCGGATCAAAATCGCACATTTGTAATCTGTTACAAGGGTTAAAGAGAAGTAGAGAACTGGAAAAGGGTGATATGTCTCTCAGAGTAGGGAACGGAGCAATTGTTGCTGCCGAAGCTGTCGGCGAATATCACCTTGTATTACCAAATGGTAATATATTGATTTTGAACGACTATTATTACGTACCGTCGATGATGTGCAACATAATATCCGTTTCTTTATTAGATAAAGAAGGATATAACTTTGCATTAGAGAAAAATGTTATGAACATTTTCCTAAATCAAGGGTTGATTGGGTTTGGTACATTGTGTAATGGTATATACGTTCTTAATCAAAATACAGTTCTAAATATACAGAACACACACAAGAGGAAAAGTTCAGAAATGAACGAAGCCTTCTTGTAGCATTGTAGACTTGGTCATATCAATGCGACCAGACTAGCTAAGTTGCATAAAGATGGATATTTGAATCCGTTTGAATTTATATCTTATGAAACTTGTCAGTCATGTCTCAAAAAAAAGATGGCCAAAACTCCGTTTACGGGACATGGAGAAAGAGCAACTGAACTCTTGGGACCGATACATAGTGATGTATGCGGTCCTATGTTTACACATGCCAGGAATGGTTTCTCGTACTTCATTACATTCATCGATGATCTCTCAAGATTCGGACATGTGTTCTTGTTGAAACAAAAATTTGATCCTTTTGAGAAATTCAAGAAATATAAGAGCGAAGTAGAGAACCAGACGGGTAAAAGTATTAAGATCCTTCGATCTGATCGAGGAGGAGAATACTTAAACACGTAATTCCGAGATTATCTAAAAGAGGGTGGGATACTCTCTCAGCTTACTCCTCCGTATACACCACAACACAATGGAGTATTGTAGGGAAGGAATCGCACCCTATTAGATATGGTGCGCTCTATGATGAGTGTTGTTGAGTTACCTATTTCCTTTTGGAGTTATGCTCTTGAGACAGCTGCATACATATTGAATATGGTTCCTACCAAATCCGCGCCTACCACACCATATGAGATGTGGGATGGGAAGAGACCATGTCTAAATTTTATTAAGATATGGGATTGTCCGGCTTATGTTAAAAAGAAATATCCGGACAAGATCGAGGCAAGGTCTATTCTATGTAAGTTTGTTGGATATCCCAAACATTCACGAGGGTATATATTCTACCATAGTGAGGAACAAAAGGTGTTTGTTGCTCAACATGCCACCTTTTTAGAAAAGGAATTTCTTATGAAAGAAATTAGTGGTAACGAGGTAGAGCTGGAAGATGTTCCAGAAACACAAACTGCAATAGCAGATTTGGTAGAACCGGAGGATTCAATAGTCTCCGACGAATCTCAGCCAGACCGCAGATCTAGTAGGGTTTCTCACCCACCTAAGAGATACTACGGTTTTCTCATAGACGGTGGGAGCGAGGATTTCATCATGGAAGATGATGACCCAACTAGTTTCGAGCAGGCCATCACAAGTAGGGACTCTGTGAAATGGCTGGATGCTATGCGATCTGAGATGGAATCCATGTACACCAACAAATTATGGACTTTGGATGTTGCTCCTGAAGGGGTAAAACCCATTGGGAGCAAGTGGATCTTTTAGAAGAAAATTGGTGTAGATGGAAAGGTTGAGACCTTCAAAGCTATACTTGTAGCAAAAGGTTTTCGTCAATGACCAGGTGTCAACTATGACGAGACCTTTTCTCCAGTAGCTATGCTTAAGTCCATCAGGATCCTACTTGCCATTGTTGCATACCATGACTATGAAATCTGGATGATGGACGTCAAGACCGCTTTTCTAAATGGTGATTTAGAAGAGAGAGTATATATGACATAGCCGGAGGGCTTCGTAGACAGTGGGAGCAGCAGAAAGGTGAGCAAGCTGCTTAAATCAATTTACGGATTAAAGCAGGCATCACGGAGCTGGAACATCTGTTTTGATGTAGCAGTCAAAGAGTTTGACTTCATCAAAAACGTAGATGAACCATGTATATATAAAAAGGTTGTAGAGAGTAAGGTTGTCTTCCTCGTAATGTACGTAGATGACATACTCTTGATAGGAAACAATGTTCCTATGTTGCACTCGGTCAAACTCTTCATATCACAAAAGTTCTCCATGAAAGATCAGGGTGATGCCTCCTATATACCGGGGATAATGATCTATAGAGATAGATCTAAAAGGATGTTAGAATTGTCCTACTCTAGATACATAAACATCATACTAAAGAGATTTAGTATGGAAGATTCTAAGCGTGGTAATTTACCCTCTTGCTCAGGAATCACTCTCTCCAAAAAGATATCTCCCAAGACTGATTTGGAGAGGGCTCGCATGAACGTGATACCCTATTCTTCTCCATTTGGGTCTATCATGTACGTGATGTTATGCACCGGACCGGATGTAGCTTACGTACTTAGTGTGGTAAGTAGGTATCAATCAGACCCGGGGAGAAGCACTGGATAGCTGTAAAGAACATTCTTAAGTACTAGAGAAAGACTAAAGAGAAGTTCTTGGTGTATGGTAACGGAGAACTCCAAGTGGATTCCTTTACCGATTCGAGCTTCTAGAGTGATAAGAATGACAGCAAGTCTGTCTCGGGTTTTGTTTTCACCCTCAATGGAGGGGGTTATGTTGGAAGAGTTCCAAGCAAGATACCATTGCTGACTCGACGATAGAGGTTGAATACATCGCTGCTAACGATGCTGCCAAAGAGGCTTTCTGGATGAAGAAGTTCATTATTGAACTTGGTGTGGTTCCATCCATTGAGAATCCAATACCCTTGTATTGTGAAAACAATGGAGTTGTCGCTTTGGCCAAGGAACCCCGGTCCCATCAGCGATCCAGACATATTCTGAGGCGGTATCACATGATCCGGGGGATAGTTGATCTCCGCGAGATCGAGATCAGGAGAGTAGATACGAAGGACAACACGGAGGATTCACTCACGAAAGCCCTCCCCCAGACATAGTTTGAGAGAATTTTTGGGAAGTTGGGTATGCGATACTACAACAACTGGCCTTATTGCAAGTGAGAGATTGTTAGGAATATGTATGCCCTAGAGGCCGTTATTGTATATTATAGTGGATGCTTGGACATATATATCGAGGACTTTCTTGCTCGATATAATAGTATGCTATCTGGTTGCTCTTTATCTAAACATGTGCACTTGTTTTAGTTTACTATCTTATTGATACATGTTGATAAAGTCCTTAGGATGTTGGCTTGATGTCACGACCCGGAAAAGGCTAAGGTTTACTGGCACTTGAATCGGGTGAATTCTATAGGACCACGCCTAATACAAGTAAGCCAAAAGCCCAGAAAATCCAACCCTTTTTAGAGAAAAATAGTGGAGGTGCAGTTTTGAAATAAGGTTTACTGAAATCAAATTCTTCTTTAACACAGAGATAATAGTATACGAAAACACAATGTTTATATTTATCTTGAAAACATTTTCGTTATTGAAAGTTTGGGCAGCACCTCCTTTGTTATTTTTAACCCGAAAACGGTATAAGCAATAATATATAAGGCATCCCCAAGCGGGAGCTAGCTCTTCGCCAAATGGAGGAACAACCACGCAAGATAATAAAAATATACGACGCCGAAGGGCGAGGATCAAAACTCAGAATGAAAGCGAGAAAACTAAGCATCATAAGAAAACCAGAAACAATAATAAAATACATGAGCGCGACTCTAAGGCCGAAAGAATATACAAACTATGGTTATCTAAGTCTGGTAAAATACAAGTCTGGTTGATGGAGCTTTAAACTAGATACAACTGAAATAAATAAAAGTATAATGGTGGTCACGATGCAAGTGAACCCACCTACCAAAGCAATCACCCGGAAGGAAGTGGTGTGCCAGCGAAGCCGCTAAGGAACCTGTACGGCTAAAACTGTAAGAAACTGTGGCACAACGGGTGTAAGTTGCCAACTCATGAGTAGAAGACATCACCGAGTAGAAATCGCATGTATGACGATCTCCTAGGTCATACAATAATATGCTCATAATATACATTGAAACATTTAGTAGTGCCAAGGGTAATCATCTAAACATAAGTGCTCGTGTCAGTGCCTCAAGTAGCAACATGTCATATATATGATGTACGAATGCATCAAGAATGAAATCAAAATATATCTGTATGAGAAAGTTGTGTTCTTATCTCAGTAAGATTTAGTGTGTAAACTGGAGTATCATAAATGAAATCAACAGAAATCCGTGTCAAACATCGACACAAAATCCTCAATATCCCGGGCTCTGTCAGTCCGGATCGGACCATATCATCAAATCTCATGACTACGGTCGGTATCCTCCGGATATCCGCCGCGCCAAATATCACCGGTAGGTAGTCTGCCCCTGCCAGGCTCATCGTTTACAACTCGAGCTTCTTGCCCCGGGGTACCTTACCGGGTCCACCTTGTACCCGAAACGGTTCATCCTACTCCTCGAATCGGGTCTCGAAAACCAACTCAATCAGGGAAAACTCATGGTGGACGCCATATACATCATATCACGAGAAAACCGCAACTTGCATTTTTAAATCCTTGCGGTTTTCCCCTAAATCCAAGAATCTCATGGAAAATCCGAAATCCCAAAATCAAGAGTCAATAAGCAGTGAATATTGGCATAAAGCCCACAATATTGCATAACAGAATGAATATATAAATGCATGGGGTATCTAAGTAAATAATGCAATATCTAAACTAGCATATGAGAGTAAGCATACTAGTACTATGTTGAAACTACCAGCTAGCAGGTTATATCAATGAAGTAACGTTTTTCTAAAGTGTACGTGACATGGCAATTACCGATGATGATGTGTGTGAGCCGGCAAGCAAGTGTACGTGGAAAACATATGCATCATCAGTAATGGTGCTGGTGTCCTAATCGACGGGATTTATAATAACTAAAGAAAACACATGTAATAAATATGCAATGCAATGAGAACCACATAACAATAACAGAACAAGTGAATAGTAAAAGTAGCATTATAAAATATACGTATCAGTGTACGAGTCATACAGTTTTAGTGTTTTGAAATAGCAGGAATCGTGGTTTTTAGAAAAGTAGGCGCTACGGGGATTTTGAGAAAAGATACGTCCTTTGAAAAATCCATAGTATCCCTCGGCTGTCTTTAAAAATACTCACGATTCGTTAGATTTGAAAATAGGTATGACTCAACCCTAGTCTAGAATCTACCTAAACAACTAAGAGACTAACTAAGAACTAGTCTGAAGGATAAGAAAATCTACCTAATTTTCGAGTCGATATACCTAGTAGTCGGCAATCCAACCTCATAGCGTCGCATACTGTATAATACATAGTACGGCATTCTCGAGTCAAGAGTTCGGATCAATCATCTTATTTGTCTTGTACGGTAATATCTATCGTACGACATCCTCAAAGTCAAGGGTACGGGTCAAAATCATATATAATATCATCCTTCGTACGGTATCATCAATCGTACAATATCATGATTCATAGGTACGGTTCTAAGGTCTCGCACAAATATTATCAACTCACATATCATCGTATGTATGAATACATATCGCCCACCGAACCATTATAATATCATATCACATACCATATCACGACTCAACCACATATCCAAATCTCACGGCATCATGCCCGATCATAACGACTCATCTTCACATATCGCATGTTATCCTCATCACCCGTGTATATGTATATATATACATATACACATACTCACATACATACATATATACATACATATACACACAAAATCAAGTGTGTGTGTGTGACTACGTATAACCTGTGATTCTCCACCAAGGTAATCATCCATTGGATAGGTCTCCCTATATCAACCTAATCTAACCTAAGGTCTTCTAAATACACTATTCGCTAAGTATCCAATATCCCATCCAAACTCATAATAATATAGTAATAACCCAATTCTACTTTTGCGGGGGTGCTATACGCCATCCACCTGACTTCCTCCGTAGATATACATCTACTCACCTCGATCCTTGCTTGCTGAAATCGATGACGCCTTGCTCTTCTTGGTCGTCCCGAAGTCCATGCAAAGGTACCTACATTTCAAATACGTCATATCGTGATCAAGGATCAACACGAGAAAACCGAAATGGCATACAAAGTGCACATAGGTTAGAACCTACGGCCTATGCATGCAAGAATAGTCAAACAACTCTCGACGTTGTCGTGCAAATGTCAATCGACCGAGATAAAACACAAATACCAAAATCCAAGTCATTAAAAGTCACGAAACCAAAACAGCAACTCAAGAAAACACCTCCAGATTTTGCCCTAGCTTGAATTAGCCAATTCTACATATATAGGAGGTCTAATTATCAGATAAATGAACCATATACCAAGACCCAACCCCAGATTCCCCAATGTAGCCGTAATTTGCAGCCACAAGCATTAAATTTGCGGCCCAGAGTAGGAGGTGGGGTATCGGGTTTCTATGGTAGCATCTAGGTCACCTGCACGACTCACAGTAATCGCTATATAATTTTTAGGCACTCCAGGTAAAAGCAGATCCCTAAATATCATCACAACTCCCACAATTTCCGATATCGGCCAATTCAAAATTCATGTTTTTGGGGTTATGTCTCTTTTTTGTCCAGAATAAAAACATTAAAAGGATTTGTGATCACAACTAAACCTCAATTGCACTTCCCAAGTCATAAAAACTCCTAACCTTCATCTAGGAAAATTCCAACATCACTAATCCTCTTTAGTTTTACTCTAAACTATACTAGAAGATAAGGAGAAACAAATTCTAAACTAATGGTGTGGAAATATACCTCATTTGGCAACACAAGAATTTTCTTGAGTTGCCCATAGCCTTCAAAACCTCAACTTGGTTGGTCCATGGTGTTCGTAAAGGCCTTGGGATCATTTTTTGTGAAGGGAAAGTGGTGTTTTGAGATGGTTTTGAGGGTGGCCAGGAGGAGGTAGAGGAGGTGGAGGGTGGAGGATGAAGGAGATGAAGAAGAATGAAGTGAAGAAAATAATAAGGGGATGGCTCAAGACTAGAACCTTCTCTCCCTCTCTCTCTCTCTCCCTCTCTCTTGTTCCCTCAACCATAACACAAGTCACCTAACCCTCTCTCTCTTTATTCTTTTCTTTTTTCTCTTTTCCAAAATTAAACAAAAGAACCAAATCATTTTTAAATGAAAGAAGAAGCCATAGTTAATAAAATGGAACAAGTTGTTTGCAACATGCTTTGTTGCATGACATGCACATAATTAAGATTAATGCATAATTAGTGAAACACTAATCGGGTTTTATATTAATTTAAATATAACTAGTTGTATAATAATTCATAGAATGCCCAAATCTCATAAATACCTTCATGAATAATTCTTATTAATTTTCCAAATTATCGGTATATAATTATACCTTTTCATTAAAACGAATTCTCATACTAAATAATATTCGTAGAAATTATTATTTTAATTATTTAAATTCCCAAAAAAATAATATTTTATTTTTTTTGAAATGTTACACTTGACTACCAGGACTATGATGTAGATCATACTAGTGGGGCTTGTGTAGTCCGCAAGCACATCCTTTAACAGTTCCTAGACGAGGGAGTATCGAGACAGGGTATCTATATTCTAGAGTAGACCGGTGTGTACGTTTCTTGACCCTGTATAGGGCGATAGTTGATCCCATAACCATTGGTGTTTGACATCAACGATTGTAAACAGGTGCTCATTAGAGAATAGGTACACCGAACAGGACTCGCCGAGAACTCCTAGATGGTACCATACCTATCGTTAGATAGCAGTTCTCCGGTGACACTTGTACAGGTTAGTCTGTAGACCCGAGATCGTCATTGTGTCTTGTGTGATTCCCACTGTGCTTTGATTTCCTCCCTACCACGGCTCAAAGGAGTCGTGCAAACAGGTGGATTTTGGGTACAGTCTCTAGTCACATGGAGGCAGTGAGCGATAGGAGGGATTTCGTCTCTCCCGGTATTGGGAGTTGATGTTGCGCTATGCTCGATTGGCTATAACAGCAAATCCCTGGCAAGGGCTAATGAGATTTACTGGTAAGTGTTAGCAGTGGTTTCTCGAAAGGTTATAGGACACACATCAGCATGACTTATCAAGTTAGTCGGGTCTGACGATTCCACCCCTAGATTCGATATACGACATATCAGACGAAGAGACCGAACTGTACGGTAAGTGTTGGTTATAGGCTTTACGGGAGTTTGGACAAGTTTGCTTGTTGATCTTCTATTCGTTCAATACCTGGGTATCCGTTACGTCCAGCTAGTACCGCTGACAGCTTGTGGGTATCTGATGTGATCATTACTTACTGCTGGCGTATTGACGAGTGTTTAGAGTCCCACATATAGGTTTCCTAGCTCAAGCGAAACGAAGTAGGGCACGTTTGGAGATATGTGCGGGAGGTTGATTGAATACGTGTATATGATACCGTATTCTAATCTAGCGATATTTGATATCTCCCTGGTTATATATGATATAACCGGAATATTGAATCAAGTGTTGATTCAATAATTTGATTTATATGTATGTGTGTGTGTGTTATAATATATATTTTATATTGTCCGGTTATATATGATATGATCGGATTATTGAATCAAATGTTGATTTAATATCTAATATGGGTTATATGTGATATAACCGGATAATTGAATCAAATGATGATTTAATGTTTTGATATACATATATATATGATATTAGCCGGTTATATATGATATAACCGGATTATTGAATCAAGTGTTGATTTAATAATTTGATATATATATTTATATATATATATATTTATATTAACTAATATTAAGCTCATTTAAGATTTTCTTCTTTTTATATATATCTATATATATGTGATAAATATATATATATATATGTAATTATTTTTGTATCATGTTTGATGATACATAAAACTAGTATGTATGAGAATCACACAAGAATAAAAGATAATTAGGATGATTTATATTTTAAGATAAAGAAAAAAAAGAGGAGAATGAGTCATGGCTTTGGATGCTTGGAGAAGCATTGAGAAGCCATGACTCATTCCCAATTTTTATTTTATTCTTAGATATTTTAATCATCCTTATCTTATCTTATAAACTCTAGATGGTTCACAACAATCTAAGTTCATCCTCATCTTCTTCTTCATCTCCTCACTAGACATTTTCTAGAGTGAGTAAAGAAAAGAAAAAAAAATTGTGAGCAAAATTCATACATCATCAACCTACACTACTTTAGCCTTTTAGTATAGGTTGTTAACTTCACTAATACATTGATTAGGGAAGTGTGAGCTTGAGTAAGAGAGTTTTCAAGGTGGATCATTTTCGGTAACGAACACTACAAGCAAGCTCGATCCTTTCTTCAAGTGGAGCCTTAAGAAGAGTTCTCGGGACTACAACTTGGAGCTTTATAAGTAAAGGACCGGTCTACAAAGGTTGTTAACTCTCTTCACTTAGTTTAAAACTTGTATGCTTAACTTCGAAAGCCTAATTCTCTAGTTCGATTCTTGTTTAGTATACTTAGCACTCTAATTTTTTAAAATAGTATACTTGATGCTTGTAGAAACATAGTAGAGGTGTTAAGCCATACTTTCACGTACTACGTTTGTCGAGCTTAGCACGAGGTGTAGTGTTTGGTAGCTCTGTAGTGCTTTTTGTTGCATTAGATGCGATTGGTTAGGACAATCGTATGGCTTTGTTGGCTCAGTCAAGGGCTTGTACGGGTGGGTTTAATGCAGTCAATATAATGACAGATTGAACTTGAATAGGTTCCTTTAATTTGTTGGCTCAGTCAAGGACACTAGGGTCCTAGAGGCAAAAATCGATATCGAGAGTTTTAAATATAAAGAAAACTTACCAGGCATGCGCATACCTTCTGGAGTGTGGTTACCTGAATGGCTTCCATTAAGTTATCACGCGATGATAGTTGGGTCCCGATTCCTACTGATGAGTCAGCTTTACTCCTCGAGTGATTTTCTGATGATCCCGACTAGTTCTCCTTTTAGGGTTTGAAGGAGAATTCGAGAAAATAGTGGGAGACATCCAGATTAGATAAATTAGTAAACCAATCTAATCTAGGTTAGAGTGCACGCTGAGTGTTTCTTCTATCTCTCTCTCTGTGTGTGTGTGTATGTGTGTGTGTATGTGGCAGCGACCATGACTTACCTTAAACTAAAACGCATACCCTAGTTGACCGACCATTTTACCATCCGGTTTTGGATTGCCACGATTCACGACAAAGTCGTAGATATCCATGCCCCTCCTACTTTAACCTTTGCTTTCTCTAGAACATTCTGTATCGCTACGAAGATACATATAGAATGGATAAAACCATCTCGTATAGTTACATACGAACTCGCAGAAATTTATTTCGGTTCGATGATGGATTCCGGTTCTGGGAAATTGAATAGGATTATTCGGTTGTTTCTGCCCTTTACCTTCTCTCAGGTTGCGAGAGCTCCTCGTATTAGGAGAGTACACCTATTATGCTTATTGGATAGTCTTCTTCCAAACTTTAGGCAGGTGCCGAAAGGTAGGGAAGGAAGAAAACTGATTATCTAAGCACGGAGGGCAAAAAGTAAGAAGTAGAGACATATAAAGGGATTGAAGTGATTGCAGTGGAAATTGCAACTAGTGTCATGGATCTGATAATTGAATAGGCATTACTAGGAATATCCAGCCACCCCCTCGAAATATCCGTAGCCCTCCGTCATTTCTTACGGGTATTATTTAGTATTCGTGCTACGTTTGTTGACCTAGTCAAGTCGTAGTGTTCGGTAGCTAAGTGGTGCTTGTTTGTTGCATAAATGGGATTGGTTAAGACAGTCGTGCGGCCTTGTTGACCTAGTCAAGGGCACGTACGGGTGGGTTCAATGCAATCCAGAACAATGACGGGTTGAACTTGACTAGCGGTTTATGGTTTGTTGACCTAGTCAAGGTCATAAACCGCTTGGGGTAAAAACATACATCGGGAGTTTCTAAAGAAACTGAAACTTGCCAGATATGCGCACACCTCCTAGAGTGTGATAACATGAGTGGATTCCATTGTGTTATCTTGCGATGATAGTTGGATCCCGATTCCCACTGATGAGTTGGTTTACTCCTCGGGTGATCCCGACTAATTCTTCTTTCAGGTTTGGAAGAGAATTTGACGTTACAGTGGGAGGTTTCCTGATTAGATAAAGTGATAACCATTCTGATCTAGGTTAGAGTGCACGCTGAGTGTTTCTTTTCTCTCTCTCTTTGGCAGCGACCATGGCCCGACCCGTGACTATGACTCAGTGACCAAGTTGACCGAACCTTCTTATAAGACTGGCTTTTGGATTGTCAGAGTTGCATACCTCATTGCCACTCCTACTTTTACCCTTTTCTCCAGGACACCCCGTATTACTACGAATGTCCACTTCCATTGGATAAAACCATCGTATGGTTATATACGAACTCGAAGGAATTTATTCGAGGATGGTTTCCGGTTCTGGAGAAAACGAATAGGATTATTCAGTTGTCTTTTCCTTTTACCTTCTCTCAGGTTGCAAGTACTCCTTGGATTAGGGGATAGTACACCCGTTACGCCTATTGGATAGTCTTCTTCCAAACCTTAGGCTGGTGCCGAACGGTAGGGAATGAAGAAAGCCGATTAGCCTAAGTGTGGTGTACAGAAGGTATTAAGTAAAGACAAATAAAGGGATTAGTAAGAGGGCAAAGTAAACTGCGACTGCTATTCATGACCGAACCAAGTATTTCATTACCACTCCCACTTCACCTTTTTATTTCTCCAGAACACTCAGTATCACTACGAAGATCCACAGTTATTTGGATACTCCATCGTATGGTTATATACGAACTCGAAAGGAACTTGTTCCAGTTCGGGGATGGATTCTGGTTCAGGAGAAATAGGAATAAGATTTTATTCAGTTGTCTTTTATCTTCACCTTCTCTCGCATTGCGAGTGCTCCTAGGATTAGGACAGTACACCCATTATACTTATTGGATAGTCTTCTTCCAAACCATAGGCTGGTGCAATATGGTAGGGAAGGAAGAAAACCATTTAGCCTAAGAGGGTGTACAGAAGGAAATGACTAAAGAAATATGAAGGGATTTGGAGAGTTGGCAAAAAAAATATACGGTTGCAGTTGTGAATCTGGTTGATGGAAGAGGCATTACTAGGAATACCCGGATACCCCTACGAAACATTTCACTGTTTCAGTTTCACTGTGTACTGTTAAAAGAAAACTGATTTCCCAATTAGCATTTGCTCCAGGGTATGTATTTACCAGGTATGATTCTCACATCTGTATGGTTTTACAGATGATGAGTGGGAGTAAGTCATTGGGAATTGGGTGATCATCCTCATTATATCAGAATTCGTTGTAATTGGTGATATTTGAGGAAATCGCCTGGGTTGTTTGCCGGACGACAAATATTTGGTTTTGAATATCCGTTGTTATGCACCAATTTCAAATTGATATATCTGTACGTCTATTTTTATAGAGTGAGATATACCTTCTTGAAATTATGTCCGTGACATTTACCTATATCAGTGGATGGTTAGGTAAGGTGCATTAAACAGCGGTGTAATTCTTCTTAACCATAAGTACAGTTTTCAACCTATAACGCACAGGGATTGAGTTATTGGACTCAGGGGACTTATACAGAGTATCCATTAGGACAGAGGGGTTGGTCCTCGTACTATGTTTTGTTTACTTGTAACTTCTCTAGTTCTTAGACATGTGTTTCGTAGAAATGCAACGTCTAAGTTTTGAGAAGTTATAGGTATAAGGATAGAGTAGAGAACCAGGTGTTGCAAGTATCGGGATTCTTCAAGTTGATCGAAGATGTAGATACTTGTGAATGGTATTCAGTTGATAGTATTGATTAAGAGAACTTGCTTCTCCTTCAGGTTACTCATAATTGGAAGTATTCCTAAGTTGAGTAATGCTGATCGGCCTCTCTCCATTTAGTTGACATGCACTGGAGATAGCTGCATGATTTGAATCTGGTTCAATTAAATCAGTGCCTCTGTTTCTATATTGGATATAGAACAGTTCATATCTTAACGATGTTAAGGTACGGGGAGTTGTTCGGCTTATGCTTAAAACCAGACTTCGGATAACTCAAGGCACGTTTCTGTAATGGCTGTTTGTGGGTTGACCCGGGCTATGACGAGGGTTGATTTTCTACCATCTAGAAGATCAATAGTGATATTGTTCTAGATTCGCCATAGTTTTAATAAAAATGGATTTTTTCAGAAAACGGTATTGGGAGTATGGTAGAACTGGAAGTGATTCCAGAACCGCAAACGATTACCGAAAATTTGATAAGAACCTAAAGATTCAATCTGGTTTGACATTCCGTTAGCCACTCCGCAGATATGGTGGGTAACCTCAGGCACTCGAGAGGTACTTCGGTAGCCTCAAGGACGGTGACAGGGAGGTTCTTGTTTACCCAGATTTGGCACTTCTGTTGTTCCAGGCTATAAGACCCGGCAGGAGGATGAGTATAGCGTTGTTCTAAACAAGCTTTAGAAGTGCACGTTTATATGACTCTGCCAGAGGGTTGTCGTAGTCAGTGGGAGCAGCGAAAGCATAGTGGACAGGTGGCTTATATCTATTTATGGACTAAAGCAGATATAGCGGAGATAGATCATCTATTTCTGATGTGACAGTCATAGGTTTGACTTCATCAGAATAGGGGATGGATCTGTTAAGAAGGTAGTAGGGTGTGATGTCCTGTTATTTGGATGACACACATAGAGTAGGAAGTGAAATTCCTATACTACGATCGGTTAAACTTTGGTTGTCACACAGTGGATTCTCCACATGGGACTTGGATTTTATATCAGACATCCTGGTTACTTGATCTATGGTTTTAGATCTAGATTTGGGTAGTTTCCCAATCTGGGTACTTAAACAGCATTCTAAAGGTGCTTTAGAATGGACGACTCCTGGCGCGGTAGTGTACCTGCAGGTGATGGAGTCACCCTCTCTAAAGGTACCTTACAGATTAAAGGGGAGAGGGATGTGCATGATTGGCAGATCACTTGCTTAGGCAATTGAGTCAATCATGAGATGTCAAGTACCACACCAGATGTTGTTTTTACAGTAGATGCAATAAATTGATATTAATCCAATCCTGGAGAAATGATCGGAAGCGGTTTTAGAACATAAGAGAAAGTTCTAGGGATATGATAACGACAGCCTCGTTCGGGAGACAGTTATCATTCCAGGCTTCCAAGGTGACCTGGATGACAGAGTGGCTGTCAGAGTTATGGTTTTCCCTCTGACGAGGGGCAGTATTTTGGACAGGTGGTCCAGGTGGATACTGAGGGAGGCATGGCGCAGGGTACTGATTAAGTTCAGTTGACGATACAGTCTGAGAAGTTTGGATTTGGAGTTCATTTATGAACTAGGTCCCATCAGATATCCAGACATACTCTAAGACAGTTATTGCTCATTTCGTGAGATGGCTTTCTCCGTGAACATGAGATAAAGAGAGACATAGAAAAAACATTAGAGCGAATCCACTCACTGAGGCTATTCCTCGAACGCATTAGTTTCGCAAGCGGGTTTTGTGAGACTGATTAGTAGAGGAGTTGGGTGTTCGGTATCACACGGGCTATGAGTATGCGACATCGCAATAATTAGCCTTGAGTGCAAGTGGGAGATTGTTGGAGATAGTGCCCTCAGAGTCAATTATTGGATCACAGGCACGTGATTGCAATGATTGAGAGAGGATCTATACCGTTAGAACAGTCTTACTCAAGATGATAATATGCTATTTGGTTTATCTTTATCATCGCGTACTGCTTTAGGTGGCCTTACAGGTCACTATTGCGCGTTGATAGAGCCCTTAGGATTCTTGCTTGACGGCCAGCAGTATGATGGTGATCATATACGTGGGAGCTGGGGTCTATAAGCACATCCTTAAAAGGTCCCTAGTCGTGGGAGTTTTCGAGACAGGGCATCGATACTCCAGCGTAGACTAGTGTATATAGTCGAGACCCCGACGAGGGGCGGTGGCCGGTCTCACAAGCCACTGGTGTCAGTTGGTTCACCTAAGATGTATACAGGTGCTCATTGAGTAATGAGTACACCGGACAGGACTCGCCGGGAACATGCTAGTTGGTCTTATACCTGACGTCAGATAGCAGTTCCCTGGTGACATGTGTACAGGTTAGTTCATCGACCTGGGATCGTCATTTGTCTCATGTGAGTTCCCACTGTACTTTGATTACTACCCTACCACGGCTCAAAGGAGTCGAGCAAACAGGTTTTAGTTGGGTACAGTCCCGAGCCACATGGAGGCAGTGAGCGAATCTGCAGGGGTTCGTCTCTCCCGGTATTGGGGGTGGGGTCGCGCTGTGTCTAGGAGAGCCATTACACAAAGCCATCGGCCGAGGCGGGTTACTCGTAGGTATTCCAGTAGTGTCTCAGGGTGTTCTGGGCTACACTCCGACACGACTTGTACCGCTTTTAGGGGTCTGTCTTTTACCAACCCCCTAGGCCCGCCATGCGAAACTCATAGACGAACGGACCGGACTTTACGGATATTGTCACTGACAGGCTCAGTAGGGTGTCAAGATGAGTTCGCTCATCGACATCCCTTTTGGTCAATACCTGGTAGCCCGTTACGTATGGCTAATACCTCTGACGTGCTAGTGGTTAAATCCACAACCAAAGTATTGACGAGTCTTTAGAGTCCCCCAAAGACCGTTTCTCACGTTTCGGGCGAAATGCTGTATAGGCCGTATGGAGATATGGCAGGGTTCGATCATATACGTGCGGTATTGCACGGATCATGATCGGACGGATAATACTAGCGGGCTTTGGTTTAAGCAGGATCCTAGTATTGTACAATGTAGATTTTGTCTCATTGCATTTGTATTCGGTCGGAATACAAAAGCGGGTATACTGTATAATACATAGTACGGCATTCTCGAGTCAAGAGTGCGGATCAATCATCTTATTTGTCTCGTACGGTAATATCTATCGTACGACATCCTCAAAGTCAAGGGTACGGGTCAAAATCATATATAATATCATCCTTCGTAAGGTATCATCAATCGTACAATATCATGATTCATGGGTACGGTTCTAAGGTCTCGCACAAATATTATCAACTCACATATCATCGTATGTATGAATACATATCGCCCACCGAACCATTATAATATCATATCACATACCATATCACGACTCAACCACATATCCAAATCTCACGGCATCATGCCCGATCATATCGACTCATCTTCACCTATCGCATGTTATCCTCATCACCCGTGTATATGTATATATATACATATACACATACTCACATACATACATATATACATACATATACACACAAAATCAAGTGTGTGTGTGTGTGTGTGACTACGTATAACCTGTGATTCGCCACCAAGGTAATCATCCATTGGATAGGTCTCCCTATATCAACCTAATCTAACCTAAGGTCTTCTAAATACACTATTCGCTAAGTATCCAATATCCCATCCAAACTCATAATAATATAGTAATAACCCTATTCTACTTTTGCGGGGGTGCTATACGCCATCCACCCGACTTCCTCCGTAGATATACATCTACTCACCTCGATCCTTGCTTGCTGAAATCGATGAAGCCTTGCTCTTCTTGGTCGTCCCGAAGTCCATGCAAGGGTACCTATATTTCAAATACGTCATATCGTGATCAAGGATCAACACGAGAAAACCGAAATGGCATACAAAGTGCACATAGGTTAGAACCTACGGCCTATGGATGCAAGAATAGTCAAACAACTCTCGACGTTGTCGTGCAAATGTCAATCGACCGAGATAAAACACAAATACCAAAATCCAAGTCATTAAAAGTCACGAAACCAAAACAGCAACTCAAGAAAACACCTCCAGATTTTGCCCTAGCTTGAATTAGCCAATTCTACATATATAGGAGGTCTAATTATCAGATAAATGAACCATATACCAAGACCCAACCCCAGATTCCCCAATGTAGCCGTAATTTGCAGCCACAAGCATTAAATTTGCGGCCCAGAGTAGGAGGTGGGGTATCGGGTCTCTATGGTAGCATCTAGGTCACCTGCACGACTCACAGTAATCGCTATATAATTTTTAGGCACTCCAGGTAAAAGCAGATCCCTAAATATCATCACAACTTCCACAATTTCGGATATCAGCCAATTCAAAATTCATGTTTTTGGGGTTAAATCTCTTTTTTGTCCAAATTAAAAACATTAAAGGGATTTGTGATCACAACTAAACCTCAATTGCACTTCCCAAGTCATAAAAACTCCTAACCTTCATCTAGGAAAATTCCAACATCACTAATCCTCTTTAGTTCTACTCTAAACTATACTAGAAGATAAGGAGAAACAAATTCTAAACTAATGGTGTGGAAATATACCTCATTTGGCAACTCAAGAATTTTCTTGAGTTGCCCAAAGCCTTCAAAACCTCAACTTGGTTGGTCCATGGTGTTCGTAAAGGCCTTGGGATCATTTTTTGTGAAGGGAAAGTGGTGTTTTGAGATGGTTTTGAGGGTGGCCAGGAGGAGGTAGAGGAGGTGGAGGGTGGAGGATGAAGAAGATGAAGAAGAATGAAGAAAAGAAATGAAGTGAAGAAAATAATAAGGGGATGGCTCAAGACTAGAACCTTCTCTCCCTCTCTCTCTCTCTCCCTCTCTCTTGTTCCCTCAACCATGACACAAGTCACCTAACCCTCTCTCTTTTTATTCTTTTCTTTTTTCTCTTTTCCAAAATTAAACAAAAGAACCAAATCATTTTTAAATGAAAGAAGAAGCCATAGTTAATAAAATGGAACAAGTTGTTTGCAACATGCTTTGTTGCATGACATGCACATAATTAAGATTAATGCATAATTAGTGAAACACTAATCGGGTTTTATATTAATTTAAATATAACTAGTTGTATAATAATTCATAGAATGCCCAAATCTCATAAATACCTTCAATAAATAATTCTTATTAATTTTCCAAATTATCGGTATATAATTATACCTTTTCATTAAAACGAATTCTCATACTAAATAATATTCGTAGAAATTATTATTTTAATTATTTAAATTCCCAAAAAAATAATATTTTATTTTTTTGAAATGTTACACTTGACTACCAGGACTATGATGTAGATCATACTAGTGGGGCTTGTGTAGTCCGCAAGCACATCCTTAAACAGTTCCTAGACGAGGGAGTATCGAGACAGGGTATCGATATTCTAGAGTAGACCGGTGTGTATGTTTCTTGACCCTGTATAGGGCGATAGTTGATCCCATAACCATTGGTGTTTGACATCAACGATTGTACACAGGTGCTCATTAGAGAATAGGTACACCGAAAAGGACTCGCCGAGAACTCCTAGATGGTACCATACCTATCGTTAGATAGCAGTTCTCTGGTGACACTTGTACAGGTTAGTCTGTAGACCCGAGATCGTCATTGTGTCTTGTGTGATTCCCACTGTGCTTTGATTTCCTCCCTACCACGGCTCAAAGGAGTCGTGCAAACAGGTGGATTTTGGGTACAGTCTCGAGTTACATGGAGGCAGTGAGCGATAGGAGGGATTTCGACTCTCCCGGTATTGGGAGTTGATGTTGCGCTATGCTCGATTGGCTATAACAGCAAATCCCTGGCAAGGGCTAATGAGATTTACTGGTAAGTGTTAGCAGTAGTTTCTCGAAAGGTTATAGGACACACATCAGCATGACTTATCAAGTTAGTCGGGTCTGACGATTCCACCCCCAGATTCGATATACGACATATCAGACGAAGAGACCGAACTGTACGGTAAGTGTTGGTTATAGGCTTTACGGGAGTTTGGACAAGTTTGCTTGTTGATCTTCTATTCATTTAATACCTGGGTATCCGTTACGTCCAGCTAGTACCGCTGACAGCTTGTGGGTATCTGATGTGATCATTACTTACTGCTGGCGTATTGACGAGTGTTTAGAGTCCCACATAGAGGTTTCCTAGCTCAAGCGAAACGAAGTAGGGCACGTTTGGAGATATGTGCGGGAGGTTGATTGAATACGTGTATATGATACCGTATTCTAATCTAGCGACATTTGATATCTCCCTGGTTATATGTGATATAACAGGAATATTGAATCAAGTGTTGATTCAATAATTTGATTTATATGTGTGTGTGTGTGTTATAATATATATTTTATATTGGCCGGTTATATATGATATGATCGGATTATTGAATCAAATGTTGATTTAATATCTAATATTGGTTATATGTGATATAACCGGATAATTGAATCAAATGATGATTTAATGTTTTGATATACATATATATATATGATATTAGCCGGTTATATATGATATAACCGGATTATTGAATCAAGTGTTGATTTAATAATTCGATATATATATTTATATATATATATATATTAACTAATATTAAGCTCATTTAAGATTTTCTTCTTTTTATATATATCTATATATATGTGATATATATATATATGTAATTATTTTTGTATCATGTTTGATGATACATAAAACTAGTATGTATGAGAATCACACAAGAATAAAAGATAATTAGGATGATTTATATTTTAAGATAAAGAAAAAAAGAGGAGAATGAGTCATGGCTTTGGATGCTTGGAGAAGCATTGAGAAGCCATGACTCATTTCCAATTTTTATTTTATTCTTAGATATTTTAATCATCCTTATCTTATCTTATAAACTCTAGATGGTTCACAACAATCCAAGTTCATCATCATCTTCTTCTTCATCTCCTCACTACACATTTTCTAGAGTGAGAAAAGAAAAGAAAAAAAAATTGTGAGCAAAGTTCATACATCATCAACCTACACTACTTTAGCTTTTTAGTATAGGTTGTTAACTTCACTAATACATCGATTAGTGAAGTGTGAGCTTGAGTAAGAGAGATTTCAAGGTGGATCATTTTCGGTAACGAACACTACAAGCAAGCTCGACCCTTTCTTCAAGTGGAGCCTTAAGAAGAGTTCTCGGGACTACAACTTAGAGCTTTATAAGTAAAGGACTGTTCATAGCAGAATATTGCATTTTATACCGCCCATTCTTACGCTCGTGTGTTTATAGGTAGGTACTTTTAATCCGTGTTTGTTACATGTTTACAGAATACAGGTTTCCAGTATAAATATTGCAAATCAGGATAAAATCTCCACAGTTACGCCAAAAGCAGAACATCTGTCGACAGCAGATAAAAGCCGGGTTCCGGTCATCCATATCCGTCCAGTGCCGAGTACCGGTTCCCGATACAAGACATGTGACAGTGGTCATTCATGTCTGGGACAAGCACAGAGCACGAGGTGGGCTGCACAAGAATCAATGGGTGCACGGAGCTCGAGGGAGATAAAAGTCAAAAGTAAAGAAAAGAGTGCAATCTTGGACAAGGAAATCTGGAGATATTCTGAAGACTTTTGCGCAGTTTAAAGTTGGCAAACACGAGGAAACTAGAAACCAGGAAACCACCAGAAAACCCACTGCCCAACTCTACAGTAGAGCCGCGGATCCGCGGCCAAAGTGGGGTCCAGGCCGCGGATCCGCGGCCGTACTGTGGCCTCATGTTGTCGTCTTTTGGGGGTATTTTGGGTACTCCATTTCTGGTCTGGTGGTTGCCCTAGAACTCCATTCTCCTGCCTATAAATACAGCAGAACTGAGCTCAACCAAGGGGTCATTCTTTAGTTCATTCTTTGTTCTCCATTCTTTTGTAGTTTTAGTTCTTTTTCTTCTTCTTCTTCATTCTTTTTCCATGAAAATTGTAGTGAGAGCTTTTGAGTGGGAGATTAATGAAGATGAGGTTTTTGTATCATTCTCTTGTGTTTCTTCTTCCCCTTGAGATTCTTGCTTTCTCTTGCTCATTCAACCTCTTCATTGAGCTTGAATGGTTAAGGGTTAGTTATTGATCTCAAGGGTCGTATTTTCTCACGGGACTAGTTCTTCACTTCACATGCGTTCTCTACCCTTCCCTTGATCTTGCAACCTCTTCATTGAGCTTGCAAGTTTAAGGGTTGTCTATTGATCACATGCTTGGCTTGAGTTCTACTTCCGTGTTCTTTTTATTTGCTTATTTATTACTTGCATTCTTCATTCTTGCTTTTTATTACTTGCAATTTATTTCATGCACTTAAATTCCATGCACTTATATTTCTTGTAATCTTTTCTTTTCTTTGTTCTTTTCTTTTTGTTCTCTCTTTTTGGTTCTCTTTTGTGAATGAATGTAATTATTGTTGTTAAGATAAAATACGGTATTATAAGTTAAGTTTTCTTTGCCCATTTCCTTTTCCCGTATTTTCCATTGAACTCCGCCCAAACCATACGCAAGCGCTCCGTTAGGCACCGTACCCTGACAAGGTAACGGTGATTCCTAACCGCGACCGGTTGCGTTCGGTTTGGCCGGAGGCGAAAGCAAGAGACAAGAACGGAAGGACAAGGGTAAATAAGCCGGATTCCACGAATACCGCGTTTAAATTCCCTAATCCACGTTGTTGCCAATTGCTTAGCTTCAATTGGTCAAGACTCGGCTCAAAGGTTTTGAGTACGGATTTCTTAGCTTACAATCTCGTATTTTTCTTAACAACTTTATACTTGCAAATAAACACATAGGTTAGAATCAAACTCATACAAATTCTTTAATTGACTCGTCTAAGACAAGAAGGTAAAATACCACCATCTCCCTGTGGACCGACCCGTGCTCAACCGGCTAGCTGCAAAGCGACACCGTCCTGATCGCGGTTACACTTTAATTCTTTGAACATCCGACACGCCAAAAGCGTGCGATCAAATGGCGCCGTTGCCGGGGAGACGGTAGCGTATTTTCTTTCTTGTTATTCGGGTTAATATTCTTTTTGTATATATATAAAAAAAAATATTCTTTTTGTTTTTTTTTATCATTTTTGTGGGCAAGTGTGCAGATTTTTGCAGATTTGCAAACTGCGATTGTGGGGAGCAAAGTGTACGTTCAAAGTTAAGGTGATTACGGAGTACAGTGCCAAAGATCCGGGTAGTTTGACCCGCGCAAGCGAACCTTTCAAGCTTACCGGATTTGATTCAACGGGGGTTTCCTAACCCAAAACTTAAACGGTACGTACGTTACTAACACCTTCTTCTCAAATCCGACGCTTCCAATATACTATTCTTTGCAGGATTCTTTGCAAGTCCGCTAGCAAACGCCAAAATTGACTAACCCGTATTTATTGCAGCGCCGCGCTTAAAATAAAAAAAAATGATTGTTTGATTCTTTATAGAATTTTTTTGAATTGCGCATTGCATCAATTAATATGGACTTAAGGGCAAGCGAACCCCACAACATACGGTAAAGGATTTCATCACCTTTTCCGTGGCCCACAAATCACGAACTTGAGCATAACGATTACCCGCACAAATTTAAAAGAAACTAGACTTTAAGCCTTAAGGACTTCGCGCTCACTAGGAGAAGTTAACTGTGTTTAGAACCTTGCTTAACGGTATATTGTTTACGGGGTGTCTAGGAAAGTGTTAACGACGAAACCGCCAAAAGAGAAAGGGTTATTTAATTAAGGAACTTCGCGAAAGCGTTGGAAAACCTCCCCTTATCTCTGCACTTACCTGGCCTCGTGATCAGTGTATCTTGAGTCTGTTTCTCGACACAGTTTAACTTCGACAATCAAGTTCTTGAGCAGGTCTAGTTGACCTAGGTGAACCCTAGAATGATTAAGTGTGTGGTATTTTTGTGTCGTGATTGTTTTTGTCCATATTCTTTTTGTGTATACTTCATTCTTTTGTTAATAAAAAAAATTAAAAAAAAAATAAAAAATATCATTCATTTTTCCCTTCCTCTTCTCTTCCTTTCTTTCCTTCTCTCTTCATATCATGGGTACTCCACCTCGAAAAACTCTTGCCGAACTTTGGTACCCACAACCAGACATTACTTCATACGGTTCTTGTTTTGGCCGAACATTAAACGACCCCTCCATGCCCAAAGTTTCACTGAAAGATCGCATAGCAGCGTCTAGGACAAACACTTGCACTCCTCATTCCACTTCGTATCAACTGTTTCAAACATTCACTCCCGCTTATGTTGATACCCCTTCTGTAAGTCGTCCTTTGTCCATCGCTGAACGTATTGAACAATCCCGTAGCCGATCTTTCACTCCTTTCACCACTTCGAATTCTCGGGATCAACAATTCCATTCACCTTCTTATCCCAATGTTGATCCCACTCCTGTCCAGCCATTCAATTCCTACCAATCCTACCCTACTTTTGCACCTTCCCTAGACATTGCTTCTACACAGCCATTTGGGGGTTTCCAGTATCCAACCAACTTCGCATCTTTTACTGAAACCCCATCACAACCTATGTCTAGCTTAGAACAGTCCTTGGAAGAATTTAGGGTAGCTTCACAACAGACGATGGATTTGAATGCGTCCATGACCGCCCTCATACAACCTAGTGATCCGGTAGCTAGTTTTCAACTAGCTCCTAATTTTTCAATGTATGATGAGGCGACAGGACAGGCTGTGAATTTGAGTGGAGAGAGTGAGATATACCCCCTTCCAAATCAAACCTACCCGTCCCAAATTGAATCCCACAACTCCTGTTTTGAAAATCTATCGAGTATCCCACATGACTTATCAATTGAAGATAGAATGATGAATGAGTTGTGCAACTTCGTAGTGTTTGATTTGCCCGATTGTGAAGGGTCCCTTCCAAGTGAAACCATACCTAATCCTTTTGACCTCTACACCTATATCTTAGAACCAGAATCGATTAATATCCATGCTTTTGATGAGGTGTCAGAGAATTTTGATTTTCACTTGATTAAGGATATTGACGCTGGGAATATTTTGGATGATGAACCCGTAGATTTGGCTGAGTTTGTCTCTTCAAATCATCATCCCGAGTCATTAAATGTTTTTCCCGAACCACATATGTGTCTGGACTTTGATGAAATATGCATGGATGAGCTTAACTTTGAGAAGAATTTTGAGGATATTTTTGAGGATGAAACAGTTCTAGATGATGAGTCAGATTTTCTAATTCATCCTGTTCCTTTCACTGACTGTGTACACCCTCCAGAACCCTTAACCGATACCCTTCCTCAACCACTTCCCTCCATCCTTTCCATCGTTCCGACCTTGCAAGAACCCGTATCACTTACATTTCATATGTCTGGTTTACCAAGTTCGGCGTACCCATGGTTTCTCATGAACCTTGAGGGATTTGACCCAATCTCTCGACGGGTAAATATATTAGCACAATCGCTTTTTACACATCGCTCATCACAAATTGTGCTAATCTATTTACTCCATTTGCACCCTCAAGTTCGTACTCCACTTCTTTTTCCTTTCCGCCATTCTTCTTCTCATCTACCGAGACCGCATTCCACTTCTCTCCACAAGCGGTCTCGCGTATTTTCCATCTCTTTCCTCTTCACCTTCTTTCACCAACCACTGCTTTACCATGATAAAATCTTTGAATGGTTGGTGTTAACTTTTGGCCTGTGTAAGGCCTTGTATAGATGGATACTGTTCTTTCCCCCCTAATCCTGAATTTCAACGCTTAACAGTGGAAACACTGTTTTACTTAAGTTTGGGGGGGACATTTTTTTGTATATATTTTTGGTTTTCCTTTTTTTTGTTTTGTATATAATTTGTTTTTAGGAAGTACCGGCAATTTTGACCCTCTTGGTATAGCCTGACAGTGAGGGCACTGTCAAGTTTAAGTTTGGGGGTGTGCTCGGTAAGCTTTCTTCCTTCGCATTCATTTGTATATTTTGCATCTGCATATTAAATCCATAAAATCCATAAAAATCTGAAAATTTTCTAAAAATATAAAAACTTTTTTGTCAAGTTAGCTTGTGGAAGAACTCTGATTCAACATTCGACGGTTTTTGTTTGAAAAGATAGGAATAACTAAATCCTATGTTTGGATTTTGAAAACCTGAAAGATAACTCTCCTTTGAAGTTAACTATATCTGATATACGTCTTTACATTACACTACACGTGTTGTGAGTCTTGGAAATTAGATGACAAGTCTTTTATGTTTAAAAAACTTTTAAATAGATAAATGATTTTCTGAGGATCAAATAGGTTTGTTCTGAAATAAGTAATATATCAAGAATAGTTTATGAAGTAAGTGAATATGAAGGAATGTTATTGATGCCTTAATTGGAACTAAGTCTGAAAAATAACCCATCTAAAAACTTGATTGGAATGATTACACACCAAACCCACTAAACACGTCTTTTATCCAAAAAATTATTTGAACTGCCGGTTATATCTCCGTTCGTATTAAATCATCTGATTTTCACGACAAACTGTCTTTTGTTTTTGGACTTAGGTAACTTGAGCAATTAGGTCCGCTGGGGTGTTTTCTACACCTAATGCCCTAAAACCAACTGGTTTGGGTGCATTGGCCTAAAGCTCGCTAAGAAGCCTAGAAAGTCCAGATAAAAACAAAGTCAAGCAAGTGTTCTCTCCGAGTTAAAATTCCTAACGGTTCTTTGTGTGAGAATAATCTTGATAAAAGACAGGCTTTTATAAAAAAAATTTAACGGAGATATGAAGGTTTTACTCTATGATAAAGACTATTGCACGTTCACAGAGGTGTGTATGAAATGAAAACAAGAAAAAGGAGGAGTGAAGAATAAGACTTAGTTTCCTGTTAAGGAAGATAGAAATTCTGAAGTTGAAACCTTACTGGAAAACGAAACTTGAAAAATGCTTAACTCTTTATAAAACTTATGTGATCCTTTTAAAATTGTTATCTGGGCTTTATTTGTGCGACATGATGACTTTAATCGATCCTTCTGGAACTTAACGACACTAATTGCACTGCACGTAAAGACATATAAAAACTGTGGTTAAATAAGAAGCGAGGTGTGAAAAATAAAGGTTCGATAGTCTAGACTTAGGATTATAGAATTGTTATTTTCTGAAACAAAACTTTAGGGTTTGAATCATAGTTATTTTGCAAAACTAGCTTGACCGGATTTTGTGGGTGTAATCCGCTGAAAACCCTCAGGAGACAACACTCCTCCTACTAGGGACACCTAGAGGTTTAACGGCTTGTTGCACGCGCTCAGTGCAATCGCGTTCCCTGCGAAAGTGCGGTTATCATTTTATTTTTGTGAATAATTGGTTTTGCTCGGGACGAGCAAAAGTTAAGTTTGGGGGTATTTGTTCATAGCAGAATATTGCATTTTATACCGCCCATTCTTACGCTCGTGTGTTTATAGGTAGGTAATTTTAATCCGTGTTTGTTACATGTTTACAGAATACAGGTTTCCAGTACAAATATTGCAAATCAGGATAAAATCTCCACAGTTACGCCAAAAGCAGAACATCTGTCGACAGCAGATAAAAGCCGGGTTCCGGTCATCCATATCCGTCCAGTGCCGAGTACCGGTTCCCGATACAAGACATGTGACAGTGGTCATTCATGTCTGGGACAAGCACAGAGCACGAGGTGGGCTGCACAAGAATCAATGGGTGCACGGAGCTCGAGGGAGATAAAAGTCAAAAGTAAAGAAAAGAGTGCAATCTTGGACAAGGAAATCTGGAGATATTCTGAAGACTTTTGCGCAGTTTAAAGTTGGCAAACACGAGGAAACTAGAAACCAGGAAACCACCAGAAAACCCACTGCCCAACTCTACAGTAGAGCCGCGGATCCGCGGCCAAAGTGGGGTCCAGGCCGCGGATCCGTGGCCGTACTGTGGCCTCATGTTGTCGTCTTTTGGGGGTATTTTGGGTACTCCATTTCTGGTCTGGTGGTTGCCATAGAACTCCATTCTCCTGCCTATAAATACAGCAGAACAGAGCTCAACCAAGGGGTCATTCTTTAGTTCATTATTTGTTCTCCATTCTTTTGTAGTTTTAGTTCTTTTTCTTCTTCTTCTTCATTCTTTTTCCATGAAAATTGTAGTGAGAGCTTTTGAGTGGGAAATTAATGAAGATGAGGTTTTTGTATCATTCTCTTGTGTTTCTTCTTCCCCTTGAGATTCTTGCTTTCTCTTGCTCATTCAACCTCTTCATTGAGCTTGAATGGTTAAGGGTTAGTTATTGATCTCAAGGGTCGTATTTTCTCACGGGACTAGTTCTTCACTTCACATGCGTTCTCTACCCTTCCCTTGATCTTGCAACCTCTTCATTGAGCTTGCAAGTTTAAGGGTTGGATATTGATCACATGCTTGGCTTGAGTTCTACTTCCGTGTTCTTTTTATTTGCTTATTTATTACTTGCATTCTTCATTCTTGCTTTTTATTACTTGCAATTTATTTCATGCACTTAAATTCCATGCACTTATATTTCTTGTAATCTTTTCTTTTCTTGTTGTTATTGTTGTTAAGATAAAATACGGTATTATAAGTTAAGTTTTCTTTGCCCATTTCCTTTTCCCGTATTTTCCATTGAACTCCGCCCAAACCATACGCAAGCGCTCCGTTAGGCACCGTACCCTGACAAGGTAACGGTGATTCCTAACCGCGACCGGTTGCGTTCGGTTTGGCCGGAGGCGAAAGCAAGAGACAAGAACGGAAGGACAAGGGTAAATAAGCCGGATTCCACGAATACCGCGCTTAAATCCCCTAATCCACGTTGTTGCCAATTGCTTAGCTTCAATTGGTCAAGACTCGGCTCAAAGGTTTTGAGTACGGATTTCTTAGCTTACAATCTCGTATTTTTCTTAACAACTTTATACTTGCAAATAAACACATAGGTTAGAATCAAACTCATACAAATTCTTTAATTGACTCGTCTAAGACAAGAAGGTAAAATACCACCATCTCCCTGTGGACCGACCCGTGCTCAACCGGCTAGCTGCAAAGCGACACCGTCCTGATCGCGGTTACACTTTAATTCTTTGAACATCCGACACGCCAAAAGCGTGCGATTAAGGACCGGTCTACAAAGGTTGTTAACTCTCTTCACTTAGTTTAAAACTTGTATGCTTAACTTCGAAAGCCTAATTCTCTAGTTCGATTCTTGTTTAGTATACTTAGCACTCTAATTTTTTAAAATAGTATACTTGATGCTTGTAGAAACATAGTAGAGGTGTTAAGCCATACTTTCACGTACTACGTTTGTCGAGCTTAGCACGAGGTGTAGTGTTTGGTAGCTCTGTAGTGCTTCTTGTTGCATTAGATGCGATTGGTTAGGACAATCGTATGGCTTTGTTGGCTCAGTCAAGGGCTTGTACGGGTGGGTTTAATGCAATCAATATAATGACAGATTGAACTTGAATAGGTTCCTTTAATTTGTTGGCTCAGTCAAGGATACTAGGGTCGTAGAGGCAAAAATCGATATCGAGAGTTTTAAATATAAAGAAAACTTGCCAGGCATGCGCATACCTTCTGGAGTGTAGTTACCTGAATGGCTTCCATCAAGTTATCACGCGATGATAGTTGGGTCCCGATTCCTACTGATGAGTCAGCTTTACTCCTCGAGTGATTTTCTGATGATCCCGACTAGTTCTCCTTTTAGGGTTTGAAGGAGAATTCGAGAAAACAGTGGGAGACATCCAGATTAGATAAATTAGTAAACCAATCTAATCTAGGTTAGAGTGCACGCTGAGTGTTTCTTCTATCTCTCTCTCTCTCTGTGTGTGTGTGTATGTGGCAGCGACCATGACTTACCTTAAACTAAAACGCATACCCTAGTTGACCGACCATTTTACCATCCGGTTTTGGATTCCCACGATTCATGACAAAGTCGTAGATATCCATGCCCCTCCTACTTTAACCTTTGCTTTCTCTAGAACATTCTATATAGCTACGAAGATACATATAGAATGGATAAAACCATCTCGTATAGTTACATACGAACTCACAGAAATTTATTTCGGTTCGATGATGGATTCCGGTTCTGGGAAATTGAATAGGATTATTCGGTTGTTTCTGCCCTTTACCTTCTCTCAGGTTGCGAGAGCTCCTCGTATTAGGAGAGTACACCTATTATGCTTATTGGATAGTCTTCTTCCAAACTTTAGGCAGGTGCCGAAAGGTAGGGAAGGAAGAAAACTAATTATCTAAGCACGGAGGGCAGAAAGTAAGAAGTAGAGACATATAAAGGGATTGAAGTGAGAGCAGTGGAAATTGCAACTAGTGTCATGGATCTGATAATTGAATAGGCATTACTAGGAATATCCAGCCACCCCCTCGAAATATTTTCATGTTTCAGTTTTCCTGTACACTTGTAATTGAAAAACTGCTTTTCCAATTGATTCTGACTCCAGGGTATTATTTACAAGACTCGATTCTCACATCTATATGGCGTTACAGATGATGAGTGGGATCAGAACATAGGGAATTAGGTGATTTGATCCTCGATATCAGAATTCTTTGTAATTGGTGATATTTGAGGAAGTCACCTGGTTAGCCTAATGGCAAACACTTGGTTTTGAATATCCGTTGTTGTGCACCAATTTCAAACTGATATATCTGTACGTTAATTTTTTATAATGTGAAATATAACTTTTTGAAATTATGTTTATAACATTTACCTTTATCAGTTAATGATTAGGTAAGGTGCATTCAATAACGGTGTAATTTTTCTTAACGAATACAGTTTTCAACTTACGACATACAGGATTTGAGTTAGTAAACTTATAGGACTTATACAAAGTATTGTATGTTGTCCAGTGTCCAGTAGGACAAGAGGATGCTACTCATACTATATTCCATTTACTTATAATTTCTCTTGTTATGAGTACGCATTTCTGCAAAGTCCAAAAATTAGAGAAATTTATAGGTACAAGAATAAAGTAGAGAACCATACATTAGAAGTATCAGGATATTTTGAGGTAATCGAAGATGTAGATACTGGTGTTAGGTAATCCACTATAATAATGTTGGGAGTATTATTTCTCAGACTGGTTACTCATCCGTAGGTGCGCTTCTTGATGAGTAATGCTGTAAGGGGCCCTCTTCCATTAAGTAGTTGTGCACTGAAAACAGTTGCATACTATTTGAATTTGGTTTCATCTAAATTAATGTCTCTGTTTCTATATGGATATATAATGGTTCATATCTTAACGATGTTAAGGTATATGGAGTTATCTGGCTTATGCTTAAAACCAGAATCCGGATAAACTCAAGGCATGTTTCAGTAATGGCAGTTTTTGGGTTATCCTAGGCATTGTCGAGGGTATAATTTTCTACAATTTGCTAGACTCGTCACATTTTTAGTAAAAAGGATTCTTTTCAGAAAACATAAGTGGGAGTATAGTAGAACTGGAAGCAATTCCAGAACCACAAACGGTTATTGAAAAGTTAGTTGAATCTAAGAATTCAATTCGATTCGACAATTCATTAGCCACTCCGCAGATTTTGTGGGTAACCTCAGTCACCCGAGAGGTACTTCAGTTTCCTCATAGACAATGACAGGGAGGTTTGCATCATGGTATGATGACCTAAGCTTACCACTACTGCTTCCCTTGACTATGAGACTTGGCAGGTGGATGACTATAACGTCGTTTTAAGTGGACTTTTAAAAGGGCACGTGTATACGACTCTGCCATAGGGTTGTGGTAGTCAGTGGGAGCAATGGAAGCGCGGTGGGCAGGTTGCTTATATCTATTTATAGACAAAAGCAGGTATAGTGGAGATGGATCATCTGTTTTGATGTTAAAGTCGTAGTTTTTGACTTCATCAAAACAACAGATGAACCTGGTAAGAAGGTAATAGGGAGTATTGTCCAGGGATTTTGATGACATACTCCGGATAGAAAGTGAGGTTCCTATACTATAATCGGTTAAACTATGGTTGTCACAGGTGTTTCTCCACACAGGACATGGATAATGTTGCTTTTACACTAACCGCGGTAAGTAAATATTAATCCAATACTGGAGAAATAAAGGGAAGTGGATATGAACAAAAGAGAATGTTCTTGGTATATGGTAACAGCAGCCTCATTTAGGAGGAGATTATCATTCCAGGCTTCCAAGATGACCTGGCTGACAGAGTGGCTGTTAGAGTTAATAATTTACCCTTTTTTGAGGTGCAGTGTGTTGGATAGGTTTCCAAGCAGGATATTGAGGTGGTCATAGCGTTGGGTGCTGATTCCATCAGCAATTGGATACAGCCTAAGTAGTTTGTTAGATTTGGATGTTCATTTATGAACATGGTCCTATCAGCTATCCAGACAAATTCTAAAGTAAGTATCACTTATTTCGGGAGATAGTCGTTCTCCGCGAAATTGAGATATAGAGAGATAATGATGGAAACATTGGAGCGGATCCACTCACTGGGCCTATTTCTCGAACATGAATGTTTCACAGACACGGTTTGTGTTAGTTATATGTATGCCCTAGAGGCCATTACTGTACATTGGATGTATATTGTAGTGGATGCTAGGACATATATAGGGAGGACTTTCTTGCTCGACATGATAGTATGCTATCTGGTTACTCTTTACCTTAACGTGTACACTGATTGTCTCTCTGTTACATGTTGGTAAAGCCCTTAGGATGTGTACTTGACTACCTGGACTATGATGCAGATCATACTAGTGGGGACATGGTAGTCCATAAGTACATCCTTCAAAGTCCCTAGTCGTGGGTGTATCGAGATGGGGCATCGATATACCAGAGTAGACTAGCGTGTACCTTCTCGACCCATACAGATGGGCGATGGATGATCCCATATCCATTGGTGTTTGACATCGGAGATGATATACGGGTGCTCAGTAGAGACTGGGTACACTGGACGGACTCGCCGAGAACTCCCAGATGGTATTATACCTCACGTCAGATGGCAGTTCTCTGGTGACGCTGGTACAGAGTAGTCTGTTGACCCGAGATCGTCATAGAGTCTTGTGTGGTTCCCACTGTGCTTTGATTTCCATCTTACCACGTCCAAGAGGGCGTGCAAAACGGTGGTTTTTGGGTACAGTCCCGAGTCACATGGAGGCAATGAGCGATAGGAGGGATTCGTCTCTCCCGGTATAGGGAGTTGATGTTGCGCTGTGTTCGATTGGCTATAACAGGAAATCCCTGGCCAGGGTTGCTGAGATTTACTGGTAAGTGTTACCAGTAGTTTCTCGAAGTGTTATAGACCTCGTATCGACACGACTTATCGAGCTATTGGGGTCTGACGTTTACCACCCCTAGGCGAGATATGCGACATATCAGACGATCAGACCGGACAGTACGGTAGTGTTACTGGTCGGATTCACTGGAGTGTGAGCGGGCTTGCTCGTCGATCTTCAGATCGCTCAATACCCGGGTGGCCGTTATGTTTAGCAGACCGCTTGCGGCTTGTGGGTGTTTGATATGACCATCACCTGCTGCCGGCGTATTGACGAGTCTTTAGAGTCCTACACAGAGGTTTCCTAGCTCAAGCGAAACGAAATAGGAGCGCATATGAGATATGTGTGGGATCGAGAATAATGCGTGTATGTGATACCGTATTTCATTCTCGCGATCAATGTATCGATTAGGTTATATGCGATATACCCTAGTTATCGAATCAAGGGTTGATTCGATAAACCGATGCATTGCATACTAGTCGGTTATATACGATATGACCGGATCGTTAAATCAAGTGTTGATTTAATGATTTGATGCATAATTATATATTTGATATATTACTTTTCATTAACTAGTATCGGTTCACTTTAAATGGATTTTCTCACTCGAGTGTGCGCATTGCATATGCGATATGATTTTGTGCATTGCTTGTATCATGTTTGATGATACATGCCTTTTTAGTTAAGTGTATAGAATTAAACCTTGGTTAATGGAATGGTTAGGGTTTACTATTTGATTATTCATTTATTTATTTATTTGGTTATTCTTTTTGGAAAAGAAAATGAGCATGAGAAAATGGTGGCATTCTTTTGTTTATTCATGAAGCTTCATGAATACTTTGACCATTCCAACCATTCTTGTCTCATGCTTAACCTAACCATTCCACTAAACCATGATTGATTCTCTACACCTAACTATGGTTCAATTATGATAAGAATGAATTTCTTTTCTCATTGATATTATTCTTATCATAATATATTCTTCTTCTTCTTCCTTCAACTCAAGAAGAAAAACCTAGACTACATCAATGGTGGATTGATGATATGAGTGAGAAATCCATTTCTAAAGTCTACCCACTTCCTATTTCTTCATCCTCTACCTCTTGCCAAGTAGTAGAGTGTGTTTCCTTCACAAGTTTTCATGACTTAGTGAAGGTGGAGCTTGATCTTTCGATGCCTCGACGTAGATCATCTTCGGCATGGACATCGACGACCTAGCTTGCCCATTCTCCGACGAAGCCGACGCTTGAGCCCGGATTTGATTTGGACAGCGGAGAGGACCTCGCTGCGGAGCTATGGAGGTGGAGCACCGGATCTACAAAGGTTGTATTTCCGTATTCTCATTAGTTAAGTGTTAACTAGTTTTGTTTCGCCTAGATTTCTACCAAACGATCTTGTTAGGGTTTGTAGGCACCGTTAAAATTTGAAATTGGCATGTTCGATGCCTTGTATAACCTCATTAGGGTGCCTAGGAACCTTTCAGTGGTATCAGAGCTACTAGGCATTGGATGTCGACCTATGGGGGGTTCTCACTGTGTGACAGTGTGGCGAAGCATAGGCTCTTACCCCCAGGGTGTCCCGAGACCGGAAGGTGTTCCGGTGGGTTGTAGTCCTCGCGAGGGGGCATGCATAAAAAGTAGCGGCTGAGGGACCCGTTGGTGCCACGGCGACCCCATTGTATGGGGTGGCTGCCTGACCTACAGTGGTATCAGAGCCTAGCTAGAGCCTTAGGCGAAGTCCAGACGCAATTTGAAGTCCGAACGAACCCGAAACCCCGAACCAATATTGCTCTCTGTCCAATTTTTAAAATCTGGTCTTTTTCCAAATTAAAAATATTCAGAAAATCAAGCAGGGTTTTCTAGGAATTACTGTAAATTTCGTGGACCTGATTCAACTTTACCACCGCGTTTCCGCGCCACGAGCATGGCTCGTGCGGCGGAAGCGCGGCCGTTTTGTCTTTTCTGGCATCCAACTTTGTACAGTAATTCATAAAATACAGTGCTGGTTCTTCTAGGAATTTTTAATAATTTTTCAAGAGTTGAATTTTCTGGGTTGTTTTGGGGACTTGGTATATTCGATCGGATTATCAAATTTTGTCCGTGTGGCTTTCCGGGTAAATTTTAGAATATGTTAAATAGTTCGACCGGATATAAATACCCAATTTTTCCCCTGTCGGGAAATTTCCAAGTGTTGGATTTTTCCGTAGTTTAACGACGTTCTAAGTAGTGCAAGTAACGCAATGGACCCTCTAGAAGACAACAAACCTTAACTCGATTATGTGACCGTCTTGAACTGCCCTTTGAACCTTCGGGTTTGGGGCAGTACGGCATGCCACATGTGAGGCGTTGGCTTGACCCTTCTACGGCTGGACCGTTGGTACTGAGGCACGAACTGAATGTTGTTAGACTTATTTCATGTGTTGATCTGTATCGGGAAAACTTGGGTGTTCGATTGTTCGATCGAAAAGTTTAACATTTTCTGTTTATCCGGAATGGGATACAATAATTGGAATTCACAATAAGTTATGAGATAACTGAATGAATGTTATAAACATAGCAGTTTAGTCTCACTTGATCGGTTGCCACGGAATTTTGATGTGATCAAAAGTCCGTCGCAATCACGTAGCGTACGCGGATACTCGCCGGGTAAACTTAATAGACAGCCTCACTCCATTGCCCCGACCAAGTGACTGTAGGAGAACCCCGTCGCCGAAAGCATCCGTTCGGGTGCTCGCGGTAGCGGTGTTCCGCTTTGGTGCACCTCGTCGACGGTTTCGGGGGTGCGGCCGTCTACTGAAGTTTGCGACGAGCATTCGATCAGGATGTCGGGAATTTTGTTGAATTGCCCGACTTGATATTGAAAAGTGTTTTCGATAATGAGACTAAAATGCGGGGTTTATAATTGTTATGCATGCGATGTCTAAGGTATTCATTTGGTCAGGCATGCGATGTCTGAAGTGGTTGCGGATTCCAACTGTTGTAGTTTTACACTTTCTTTTCTGTGACCGTAAGTGTAATATGTGATATCGCCGGTTTCGTTGCTATATGTCAATGACAATTGGGATACGCATGTTTACTTACGTTGATGACATGTGATGTTATGTGTTGCTGGATATGTTATATTGGATCGTCGTGTTTGAAAAGCCGGGGGTTTTTATGTGAGATGAGTGTTTTTCATTTTCATTCATGTAAAAACTTGTATGTAATATTCTTTTATTGGGGCGCTTCCAGGTTGCGGAAGTTGTCACCCGTTGTATATTATTTACTTTTCCGCACTAGGATAGACCCAAGGAGGAGGGCACAAGTAACCGGGTTCTGGAGTCCAGTGGGAGACCAACTCGAGGAGTCGAGTCCGGGTCTCCTAACTCCAGAATTGGTAGGGTCGCTTGCCGCTCTCGTAGGGGTCTAGGGGTGTGGGTTTGGCTATTCATCACGACCGTGGAATCCGTGTTTTATACTGGCTCTTATTGAAAACACGGACGTCCTAGTATATCCAATATTTCATATGATTCTTCTGCTGTGCTTTATCTGTGATGAGATCATGTGATGTTCTGTGATAGATACAGTATATAGTATATATGATATATTATATAGGCGTTACTTATGTTTTACACCCGCGCTAGCCCTGCCCCGCTCTGCCGTTAGTTACCTAACCTAACGGTGCACGAGGGGACATCGAGGCGAATGCGGATGGCATAAGTGTACGTCGTATTTATCTGTGATGTTTAGCTATTTAAATGATGGGACTTCATTAATGTGATTAATGAAATAAAAGAAACCTAAGATGTTGTAGAATCGAATTTCAAAATAAAACAGGTAGCTACAGTTCTTGCTTTGCACAGCGGTATATACGATATATCCTGCACCATATTCGATAAGGAAAGGACCGAGATCCCTTCACCGAGAGTGACTCCTTTAGCAATAACTGGCAGATGCTACACATTCGGTTTGTCTTTTGATTGCTTTTAAGAGTTTTTGCTTTGCACAGTGATATATATGATATATCCCGCACCTCATTCGACGAGGAAAGGACCGACGATCCCTTCACCGGGAGTGACTCCTTTAGCAAAACTAGAAAAGCCTCAAAAACACTCCATTTCAAAATTCATTCGATCCTACAAAGATATCGAGTTCATTACGCAATAGGTTTTCAGAAAAACCTGTCGTAGCCCTCAGTCATTTCAGATAAGTTGTATATAGTATTCGTGCTGCATTTGTTGGCTTTCGTCAAGGTGCAGTGTGCGGTAGCTATATGCTGCTTATCTGCTAGCATACGATGCGATTGGATTAGGGTAGTCATGCGGCTTTGTTGGCTTTCGTCAAGGGTCGTGCGGGTAGGTTTAATTCGATCAAGAAATGTACGGGTTGAACTTGACTAGCGGGCTATGGTTTGTTGGCTTTCGTCAAGGTCATAGCACGCTAGGGGCAAAATATTATCGGGAATTTCAAGTGTTGAAATTTGCAATGAGATTGCATACCTTCTATGAGATAGTTGGATCCCGATACCCGCTGCGAGTAATTGTTACTCCTGGGAGAGTTTTATACATTACAATTAGCCGATCAAGTAGGTGTATAGAAAGGTGTCAACGGGGTTACGCCTCAGGGAAAACGAGGTTTACATTAATTAGGTTCGTGCGAAAGCACGGGGGACCTCCCTCAAAGTACCGACACTGGCCTGGCTGAAAGATTGGCGAACTTGTAGTGTGTAATTAATCCCGGCTAGTCTTTCCTTTTAGGGTTTGAAGGAAGATTTGATAAAAAGCAGTGGGAGCCATCCTGATTAGATAAAATAATAACCAATCTGATCTTGAAAGAGCGCACGCTGAGTGTTTTCTTCTCTCTCTCTCCTGGTAGCGACCATATCACGCTTTAATCAAGATAATAATACGGATTATTGACCGAACCCGCTTGTTATACTGAGTTGGGGAACGTTGGTCCCGCTCCAACTTATAATTGTTATAAGACAGAGCAGGAAATTGGGGAATACCAGATTTCCCGTGCCGCCCAAACGAAGAGAGTGCATGCTGATGCATCATCTTCGGGTGTGTTCTTTATACAGAACTGTTTCTCAGTATCCTCCGCATCCTGGTATATGATACCGGATCAGGATCCCAGATATGTAATCTGTTACATAGGGCTACAAAAGGGTAGAAAAACTGAAAACGGGTGATAAGTTTCATGAGGCAGAAAACGGGGCAAGAGTTGCAGCCAAGTCTGTCGGTCACTGTCATCCTGTATTACCGATACATTGATTCTGAACGAATGTTATTAGATACCGAACCTGATATACAAAATCATATCTGTCTCTTTATTAGTAAAGAAACGATAAAATTTCGTATTGTTGGATAATGTTTTGAACATTTCCTATATCAAAAGTTGATCGGTTCAGGCACGTTGTCTAAAAGCATTGACGTTCTAAATCAAACTACAGTTCTTAGTATATGGAACACACATAAGAGGAAGAGTTCAGAAATGAACGAATTCTTCTTGAGGTATTGTAGACTAGGTCATATCAATGCGACCCGACTGGCTAGAGTTACATAAAGATGCATATTTAAATTAGTTTGAACTTACATCTTGTGAAACTCGCCAGTCATGTCACAAAGATAAGATGACCATAGCTCCGTTTACTAGAAACAGAGAAAGAGTTAGTGAACTCTTGGGATGATACATGTTGATGTATGTAGGTCCCCTGTCTAAACATGCCAGGACTGGTTCTTTATACTTCATTACGTTCTCTGATGATCTTTCGAGATTCAGACCTATGTTACTATTGAAACACAAGTCCGAACCTTTTAAGATATTCACAGAATATAAGTTAGAAGTAGAGAACCAAAATACGGGTATAAGTATTATGTCCTTTGATGAGATCAAGGAGGAGAATACTTGAGCACGGAAATCCTGGACTATTCTAAAGGAGAATGAGATTCTCTCTCGGCATTACTCCTCCGCATACACCATGGCACGATGGTATATTGGGGCGGAGCAATCACACCCTATATGATAAGGTGTGCTCTATGATGAGTGATACTGAGTTACCTTTTTCCTTAAGGGGTTATGCACTTGAGAAGCTGCATACCTATTGAATAGGGTTCGAATCAAATCAAAGCCTACCATTTCATATATGATATGGAAAGGGAAGAGCCCATATCTTAAGTTAGTTAAGATTTGGGGGTTGTCCGGCCTATGTCTAAAAGAAAAATCCGGACAAGCTCGAGGCAACGTCTGTTATGTAGAACTGGAAACGTTCCAGCTATACAAACTGGAGTTGATGATTTGACAGAACCAAAGGATTCAGTAGATTCCAACGAACCTCAGCCTCTCCGCCGATCTAGTAGGGTTCCTCACCCACCTGAGAGATACTTCGGTTGCTCTATGACAGTGGGAGCGAGGATTACATCATGAGATGATTACCCGACTAGCTTCGAGCTGGCCATCAGGAGTGAGACTCTGTAAGAATGGCCGGATGTTTATCGATCTGAGATGGAATCCTTATACACCAACAAAGTATGGACTTTGGTTGCTATATCTGAAGGGTTAAATCCCCATCAGGAGCAAGTATATCTTGAGAAGATTACTTGGTGTATATGGAAAAGTTGAGACTTTCAAAGCTAGACTTGTTAAAGGTTTTCGTCATCAACCAGGCGTGGATAATGATGAAACCTTTTCCAATACCTATGCTTAAGTCCATCCAGATCCTACTTGCCACGGCTACATACCATGACTACGATATCTGGTGGTTGGGTGTCATGACTGCTTTTCTAAATGATGTTTTAGAAGAGTGAGTCTATAAGTACACAGCCAGAGGGCTTCGTAAACAGTGGGAGCAGCGGAAACGTGTGCAAGATGTTTTATCTGATAAAGCAGGCATCGCGGAGTTGGAATGTCTGTTTTGATGTGTTTGTCAAAGAAGTTGACATTATCAAAATGGTAGATGAACCTTGTATAAACAAAAAGGTAGTAGGGAGTATGGTGACGATCCTCGTAGAGTACGTGGATGACATACTCTTGATAGGGAAGGAGTTTCCTATGCTACGCTCGATCAATCTCCGCTTATCACTATGATTCTCCATACAGGATCAAAATGATACCTCCTAAATCCTGAGTTTTGGATCTATGAGATATATCTAATTGGATATTAGGACTCTCACTAGTTGTAGTGAGATGGTATCAGTCGATCCTGGGGAGAATCACTGGAAGTGTTCCAGAGTGATAAGAACGACTGAATGTCAGTCGCAGGCATTGTCTTTACCCTCAGTAAAGGGACGGTATGTTGGAAGAGTTCCAAGATAGATACCGTGACATACTAGACGATAAAGGCAGGATACGTCGCTACTTAAGATGCTACCAAAGAGGCTGTTTGGATGTATAATGGTTCATGAGATGAACTATGTTCCTACCATTGTGAGACAATGGAGTTGTGGCTTATGCCAAGGAACGTCCGTCCCATCAGTGATTCAGACATATTCTAAGGCAGTATCACCTGATCATGGAGATGGTTGATCTCCGGGCTGATCGAGGTTAGGAGAGTAGACTCAGAGGACAACACGGCGGATCCACTCACGAAGGCCTATTCCCAGAGAGAGACTTTTATGGGATGGTTGAGTATGAGATACTACAACCACTGCTACAGATGGCCCTAGTGCAAGTGGGAGATTGTTAGTTATATGTATGCCCTAGAGGCCATTACTGTACATTGGATGTATATTGTAGTGGATGCTGGGACATATATAGGAAGGACTTTCTTGCTCGACATGATAGTATGCTATCTGGTTACTCTTTACCTTAACGTGTACACTGATTGTCTCTCTGTTACATGTTGGTAAAGCCCTTAGGATGTGTACTTGACTACCTGGACTATGATGCGGATCATACTAGTGGGGACATGGTAGTCCATAAGTACATCCTTCAAAGTCCCTAGTCGTGGGTGTATCGAGATGGGGCATTGATATACCAGAGTAGACTAGCGTGTACCTTCTCGACCCATACAGATGGGCGATGGATGATCCCATATCCATTGGTGTTTGACATCGGAGATGATATACGGGTGCTCAGTAGAGACTGGGTACACTGGACGGACTCGCCGAGAACTCCCAGATGGTATTATACCTCACGTCAGATGGCAGTTCTTTGGTGACGCTGGTACAGAGTAGTCTGTTGACCCGAGATCGTCATAGAGTCTTGTGTGGTTCCCACTGTGCTTTGATTTCCATCATACCACGTCCAAGAGGGCGTGCAAAACGGTGGTTTTTGGGTACAGTCCCGAGTCACATGGAGGCAATGAGCGATAGGAGGGGATTCGTCTCTCCCGGTATAGGGAGTTGATGTTGCGCTGTGTTCGATTGGCTATAACAGGAAATCCCTGGCCAGGGTTGCTGAGATTTACTGGTAAGTGTTACCAGTAGTTTCTCGAAGTGTTATAGACCTCGTATCGACAGGACTTATCGAGCTATTGGGGTCTGACGTTTACCACCCCTAGGCGAGATATGCGACATATCAGACGATCAGACCGGACTGTACGGTAGTGTTACTGGTCGGATTCACTGGAGTGTGAGCGGGCTTGCTCGTCGATCTTCAGATCGCTCAATACCCGTGTGGCCGTTACGTTTAGAAGACCGCTTGCGGCTTGTGGGTGTTTGATATGATCATCACCTGCTGCCGGCGTATTGACGAGTCTTTAGAGTCCTACACAGAGGTTTCCTGGCTCAAGCGAAACGAAATAGGAGCGCATATGAGATATGTGCGGGACCGAGAATAATGCGTGTATGTGATACCGTATTTCATTCTCGCGATCAATGTATCGATTAGGTTATATGCGATATACCCTAGTTATCGAATCAAGGGTTGATTCGATAAACCGATGCATTGCATACTAGTCGGTTATATACGATATGACCGGATCGTTAAATCAAGTGTTGATTTAATGATTTGATGCATAATTATATATTTGATATATTACTTTACATTAACTAGTATCGGTTCACTTTAAATGGATTTTCTCACTCGAGTGTGCGCATTGCATATGCGATATGATTTTTTGCACTTGCTTGTATCATGTTTGATGATACATGCCTTTTTAGTTAAGTGTATAGAATTAAACCTTGGTTAATGGAATGGTTAGGGTTTACTATTTGATTATTCATTTATTTATTTATTTGGTTATTCTTTTTGGAAAAGAAAATGAGCATGAGAAAATGGTGGCATTCTTTTGTTTATTCATGAAGCTTCATGAATACTTTGACCATTCCAACCATTCTTGTCTCATGCTTAACCTAACCATTCCACTAAACCATGATTGATTCTCTACACCTAACTATGGTTCAATTATGATAAGAATGAATTTCTTTTCTCATTGATATTATTCTTATCATAATATATTCTTCTTCTTCTTCCTTCAACTCAAGAAGAAAAACCGAGACTACATCAATGGTGGATTGATGATATGAGTGAGAAATCCATTTCTAAAGTCTACCCACTTCCTATTTCTTCATCCTCTATCTCTTGCCAAGTAGTAGAGTGTGTTTCCTTCACAAGTTTTCATGACTTGGTGAAGGTGGAGCTTGATCTTTCGATGCCTCGACGTAGATCATCTTCGGCATGGACATCGACGACCTAGCTTGCCCATTCTCCGACGAAGCCGACACTTGAGCCCGGATTTGATTTGGACAGCGGAGAGGACCTCGTTGCGGAGCTATGGAGGTGGAGCACCGGATCTACAAAGGTTGTAATTCCGTATTCTCATTAGTTAAGTGTTAACTAGTTTTGTTTCGCCTAGATTTCTAGCAAACGATCTTGTTAGGGTTTGTAGGCACCGTTAAAATTTGAAATTGGCATGTTCGATGCCTTGTATAACCTCATTAGGGTGCCTAGGAACCTTTCAGTTTGTGAATCTGATTAGTAGAGAAGTTGGGTATTCGGTGGCACACGGGCTGTGGGTATGCGATACCGCAATAATTGGCCTTAAGTGCAAGTGGGAGATTGTTGGCTATAGTGCCCTCAAAGCAATTATTGTAATCGTAGGCAGGCAATTATGATGATTGAGGGAGGACCTATACAGGTAGAACAGTCTAACTCGAGATGATAGTATGCTATCTGTTTTTACTTTATTATCATGTATATGCATTATGTGGTATTATGTATCACTATTACATGTTGATAGAGCCTATAGGATTCATGCTTGACTACCAGGGTTATTGTGGCGATCACACTTGTGAGAACTGGATAGTCTATAAGCATATTCTTAAATGTCCCTAGTCATGGGAATATTAAGACCGGGCATCGATATTCCAGTGTAGACTAGTGTATACGTTTCTTGACCCCGACGAGGGGCGATGGCCGGTCTCACAGCCATTGGTGTTCGTCAGTCACCGATATTGTATAAAGGTGTTCATTGGGTTATGAGTTACACTGGACGGACACGTCAGGAACATGCTAGATGGTATTATACCTATTGTCAGATAGCAGCTCTCTGGTGACTTTAGTACAGGTTAGTCTGTCGACCTGAGATCGTCATTTGTCTCGTGTGAGTTCCCACTTGTTAGGAATATGTATGCCCTATAGGGCATTATTGTATGATATAATGGATGCTTGGACACATATATATAGAGGACTTTCTTGCTCGACATGATAGTATGCTATCTGGTTGCCTTTATCTTAACATGTAGACTGGTATTATTATAATGTCTATCGCTTACATGTTGATAAAACACTTAGGATATGTACTTGACTGCCAGGACTATGATGCAGATCATACTAATGGGGCTAGGGTGGTCCACAAGTATATCCTTTAACAGTTCCTAATCGAAGGGATATCGAGACAGAGCATTGATATTCCAGAGTAAACTAGTGTGTACGTTTCTTGACCCTATATGGGGTGATGGTTGATTGATTGATGATAAAATTCAAGACTGTGTGAATCGAATAAAACGAATAAATTTCTTTGTGTCGGTATTTAGAAAATGAATAAAATTCACAATCAAAGAATTATATTTGACCGCAATCAACTACGGTGTCGGATGTAGATTGTAAGTGAGTGCGGATCATCCACAGGGATTGTGTGATTCGTTTCTATGTTTGATTTGTTTGAATTGAAAAGTTAATCGAAAAGAAAAGAAAACATGATTCAAGATTTTATCGATTGATTCAGGTGTCACTAGTCTAATCAAGAATCAAGAAAATGATAAACAATCGAGAATTGGGTTTCGATGATATTTCCAACCAAATGTCAAGAATCTAAATGAGGCTCGCAGGAATCGATCAGATCTATAGACGTGATGTAATCTCAAGATATCGTGTTCTTGTCCTTCGAAGAATTGATACTAGATCGATGATGATCGACGAGAGTTAGGGCTTTCTCGTGAAACTAGGGTTTCATCATTTAACCATTATTCTTTCGTCGATATCATTCACATTCTAGCCTCTAGCAAATTCAAGAAATGATCGTAACTCCCCAATTTCGAGCGATATCAATCAAGAAAGCATCGCAACGAAACTAGGTCGTCGGTTCTTGAACTTGCTAGGGTTTACAAAACTCGTAGGAATCAAGAATCGTTTTAAGATATGTTACATCATCATTCTATTGATCGTCTCGACTCCTCGACGAGCGGAGTATTACTCAAACATCACAACAAGAACTACAACTACAAATTGAGATCGAATCATGATGCAAGAATTTAAAGAGAACAAGATAAAAGAATTTCACCTTTTATTTATATCAACAATTTCATTACAGTCGCTCAAGAACTACAAGAGGAAGAACTAGATTGTCGATTTGGCTTTGCTTTTCTCCGTGAGTCGTGGATCGACTTGGACCACTTGCTCTGTTGAAGATCGGCTCTGCTCATAAAAGGTTGAAGGGCTTCTTTCTTGATTTGGTACTCGGGATCTTGGCTTTTGATTGGAATTAGGGTTGGGGTTTCACACAAGTCTTGTCACTAGACTTGTGGAAGAAGAAGATGAAGAAAGAGGTAAAGAATGGAGATGTTTCTAAGTATCTAAGTGTTGGATTATGGATCCAAGTATATTATATTTTCTTAACCCTAGGTCTAGGCTTCTATTTATAGACTTCCCAAACCCTAAGTCTAGGTTTGAAATTACAATTCCCTCCAAAAGTTTGTTGAGGAGCTTCTAGAATTAGTTTGTTAGGAGCTAGCTTAGGTTTTAAGCTAGGATTAATTAAGCATTAGAAACCCTAGTTTGCTGAACTGGCAGAAGCCTCTGGAGTCTTCTGGAAACTGAAGTACATTTCTGAGCTGTAGCCACTGAGATAGGGGTATTGAAGCAAAGTTGAGGAGGTGACGTCGACAAGCCGCCGCGGAACCGCGGCGCAAGCCGGCTCCGGCCGCAGTTCCGCGGCCATGTAGGCTCCTTGGGGCTTGGGCTCTTTGCAGTGGTCTTGGGTTGAACTTGGGACTTTCTTTGATATGTTGATTTTTATATTTCCTTCTGAATTGCTACCAGATCTGAAATCATTGAGTTGGCGTAATGTTTGATCAGCACCATGTAAATTTTTGGCCTTTCTTCTGGATTTTCCTGCAAATTCTTGAGACAAGGTTGCACAATATAGGGATAATGCGATACCATGAAATGCAGTCAATTTCCTTTATAGTGCCTGTTTTAGAGTCTAACACATGCAATCTGATATTTAACGGCTGATTTGCTAATATGTAAAATATGAATACCGTACACTTATAAATGAATGCAAATGATAGGAAAATTGCCGGTTAAAAGATGCAGTATTTTCGACTGATCAAATTCCCCCAAACTTATTTTCGATCGTCTCGAGCGAACTGTTTTATTAAAAAGAGAAGGAGAAAATAAAGAAAGAGAAAAACTAACTAGAACACTTTCGTAGGCAACACGATTGCACTGAGCATGTGCAACAAGCCTTTAAACCTCTAGGTGTCCCTAGTAGGAGGAGTGTTGTCTCCTGAGGGTTTTCAGCGGATTGCACCGACAAAATCCAATAATAAAAGAAAGATCATGAATATTACATTTAAAGAAAAGAATTGTAAAAGAAAAGCTTTGAAAATTAGGGTTTCCAACTAAGCTAGCTTTTCGGTTGTCATGAGCCCTATCTTAATGGTCATGAAAAGATGTCGGAAATCACGTCCTCCCTCAATAAAACAACGTCTTATTCTTCATTCCTATCTTTCTTCCAAACATCGATCATATCACCCTGCGTGTGTGTAAAGATATCCCTACACCCGGAGAATTCAATTCAAGCTATCATACTCTTGCCCATCAGCCTCAGTACTTTTTTTAATTAATGAATATTTAGATGAGATTGCTCACACACTTTCATGCGAACGTTAATACTTCTTGATGTACTAACCGACCGATTACTCCTGTGCTTGCTTACTTGGTGTATTTTCCTCGTCTTGCACTACCTCAGGCATAGCAGTGACTCCCAGACCAGTTGGCCTTAGGGCACTAGGTGAAGAAGCACCCTCGCTATATTTTTTTTTATTGCCCTTGGTGATAACAAAACCAGTGTCCATTTTTTTTCTCACCACTTTATATTTTCTTAATTTCATATTTTTTTTATTTCCTTCATACTTTTGGCTTTAAGACAAGAGCATTTCAAGGTATCCTCTACTATCCCAAGCTTTAAGACGTGTGTAACTGCGAATAGCAGGGTATCAACGTTCAAAATGTTTGGCTTCCAGAATAGAAACTATTTTTCAGACTTATTTTTATCCTCAGATTAGTGACGTCTTTCATCTTACTAACCCTTGGGACAACGGCTCATAACTACTTATTACTAGTTTGTATAAGAAAAACTTCTAATTTTCTTGGTTTTCTTAAATTTTTCTAATCTCATGTATGTAATTTTTCACTATCTAAACTTTCATTATCTTATTTATGTACAAAAAGTGTTTAAAATTGAAAATATTTTTATATTTTGAAAATTTTAAATTTTTATGGATTTTGAACATTTTAAATTTTTATAAGTTTTTAAAGAAATGTTTTGTGCTTATGCAAATGATATGAAAATGATGCAAAAATAAGCACAAACCTCTCCCAAACTTGTTTTCAACAGTGTCCTCACTGTTGCAAACGGCTATATCTACAAAACCTGTAAGTCTGGGAGGAATTATTAGTGGGGGCAAAATATATAAGTGAAGAACTTCCCCCAAACTTACTCTTTTCACTCACCTCCATTCAAAAGATGTTGCAATGATATACTGGACATGAAGGTGTGACGGAGGAATTTTAATCCAAATAAACTGGCTCCTGTAAGAACATGAGCTCCTCCGTGGGGTCAGTGGAAAAATACGGCTTTAGTCTATGTCCATTCACTTTGAAAAATGTGCCGTTTTTAACATTTTCTACTTCTACTGCCCCGTGCGGGTATACAGGCCGCACAACAAAAGGTCCCTTCCACAGAGATCGGAGCTTACCCGCGTGAAGGTGTAGTCGTGAATCATAAAGAAGGACTTGTTGACCAGGTGAAAATGTTTTCCTCAAAATGTTTTTATCATGAAAAACCTTAGTCCTATTCTTTATGATTACAGCGTTATCATAAGCTTCATCGCGGAGTTCGCTTAGCTCATTAAGTTGCAGCTTTCGAAAGTTGCAAGCAAGGTTTAGGTCAAAATTTATTTCCTTAATAGCCCACAATGCTTTATGCTCAATCTCGACGGGTAAATGACATGCTTTCCCAAAAACTATCCTATATGGAGACATTCCTAGGTCGGTTTTAAATGCAGTTCGGAATGCCCAAAGAGCATCCGTCAGTTTGGTCGACCAGTCTTTTCTATTCTTGGCAACAGTTTTCTCCAGGATAAGTTTGATTTGTCTGTTTGAGATTTCAGCCTGCCCGCTTGTTTGGGGATGATAGGGTGTAGAAAGTCGTTGGTTGATTGAGTATTTCCGCATCAGAGTCTCGAAAGACCTGTTGCAGAAATGTGTCCCATTATCGCTAATAATAGCGCGTGGGTGTCCAAATCGCGAAAAGATATTCTCTTTCAAGAACTTAATGACAACTTTCCTGTCATTAGTGCGACATGGAATGGCTTCAACCTACTTTGAGACATAATCAACCGCCAGCAGTATGTACAAATTCCCAAAGGATTTGGGAAAGGGACCCATAAAATCAATTCCCCAAACATCGAATATTTCAACAACCAGAATGGGTTGCTGAGGCATTTCATTTCTCTAGGAGATTCTACCCGTGTACTGACATTGTGTACAGGTTTTGCAATAGTCAAATGCGTCCTTGAATAAGGTCGGCCAATAAAATCCACATTGCAAAACCTTCTCCGCCGTCTTTTTAGGACCAAAGTGACCCCCACAGGCCTGATCATGACAAAAAGAAAGAACACTCTTGAACTCTTCTTTCGGGACACACCGGCGAATGATCTGATCAGGACAATACTTAAACAAGTATGGATCATCCCAGTAAAAGTGTTTTACTTGGGATAGAAAGCGGTATTTGTCCTGTTTTGACCAATCGCTGGGTATAAGTCCCGTGACAAGATAGTTCACAATATCCCTGAACCATGGTTCATTGGATACGCTCAAGAGTTGTTCGTCAGGGAAAGAATCATTGATCGGCAGGGTCACAGGGGAAGAAGAGATGCGTGAAAGGTGGTCAGCTACTACATTTTCACATCCTTTCTTATCTTTGATAACAAGATCGAATTCTTGTAACAGAAGGATCCAACGTATTAGTCGACATTTTGCATCTTTCTTCGCCAGAAGATGTTTTAAGGAGGAATGGTCAGTATACACAACTATAGGTGAGCCAATTAAGTAAGGCCTGAATTTTTCTAATGCAAATACAACAGCCAAAAGTTCCTTTTCGGTGGTTGTATAATTGATTTGAGCATCATTCAGGGTCTTACTTGCATAGTATATCACGTGTGGCATCTTTTCGATATGCTGTCCTAAGACTGCACCTACTGCAAAGTCAGATGCGTCACACATCAGCTCAAAGGGGTAGTCCCAATTTGGCGATGATAGCACGGGGGTTGAAGTGAGTGAGTGTTTAAGTGAGTCGAAAGCTGTCTCACAGTCCGAGTCAAAATGGAAGGTCGTATCCTTAGCCAGGAGAAGAGTTAAAGGTCTAGCAATTTTGCTAAAGTCCTTAATGAATCTCCTATAAAAGCCCGCATGGCCAAGGAAAGATCGAATATCTTTGACGCTTTTGGGATGAGGGAGATTTTGAATGACATCTATCTTAGCTCTGTCAACCTCAATGCCTTTCTGTGAATTGACATGTTCAAGAACAATTCCTTCTTGGACCATGAAATGGCATTTTTCCCAGTTCAAAGTCAAGTTCTTCTCTTTGCAACGAGTAAGAACAGCGTCAAGATTCGATAGGCAATCAGAAAAAGAGTCTCCAAAAATCGAGAAGTCGTCCATAAAGATCTCCAGGAAATTCTCTACCATATCAGAGAATATCCCCATCATACACCGCTGAAAGGTAGCGGGAGCATTGCATAACCCAAAGGGCATGCGACTGTAAGCAAAGGTACCAAAAGGACAAGTAAAAGTGGTTTTATCTTGATCCGTTTTGGCGATGGGGACCTGATTATAGCCTGAGTATCCGTCCATAAAACAATAATACTCTCGTCCCGCTAAGCGTTCCAGCATTTGATCAATGAATGGTAGAGGAAAGTGGTCTTTCCTTGTGGCAGCATTGAGTTTTTTATAATCGATACATACAAGCCACCCAGTTTGGGTGCGTGTCTGAATCAAATCATTTGCCTCATTGGTTATAACAGTGATGCCGGATTTCTTAGGAACGACATGTATAGGACTCACCCATTGGCTATCGGGGATGGAGTATATGATACCATTATCTAGGCATTTGACGATCTCTTTCATTACAGCTTCCTTCATAACAGGATTTAACCGTCTCTGTAGTTCTCGGGTTGGTCTGGCATCATCCATCACATGTATATGATGTTCTACTATCAAGGGACTAATCCCTTTGATGTCCGCCATACTCCAACCAAACGCCTCTTTGTTAGATCTTAATACCGATAAAAGTGCATTCTCTTGCTCTAAGGCTAGAGAAGCGGATATTATAACTGGTAAAGACTCCTTCTCACCTAAATAAGCATATTTCAGATGAGAAGGTAACATTTTTAGATCTAATTCAGGCGGAGAAATCATAGAAGGAGGGATCATTGAGTGATTTTTGGATTTACAATTAAGCTCAGAGCCTGTGAAAGATACAGACTCGGGTGGAGAAAAGTCAGGAGTGCAGGACTCAAGTGTAGGTAAAGTGTCCTCACTAAGATCTTGTGTAAATTCAAACAGAGATGTGGTAATGTCGTCGAGATCAGTAAAGCAAAGTTCCTCAGCTCCGCAACTATCGGGAGCGATCTCATGGACAGAGCACACATCTAAAATATGAGCAGAGGGTTCTGATGGCTGACTTCCAACCATGTAGATGTTTAGTTCAATGGTCATATTTCCAAATGATAAATTCATTGAACCGTTTCTACATTTTATAACAGCGTTGGAAGTGGCAAGGAAAGGACGACCCAGAATCACCGGAATTTGGCCCCGGGGGTTTGCTACAAGCTGTGTGTCAAGCACAATGAAGTCTACAGGGAAAACAAATTCCCCGACCTTTATCAACACATCCTCTAATTCACCCCTTGGTTTGGTGATTGAACGGTCTGCCATTTGGAGAGTGCAGTGAGCAGGTTTCAGCTCTCCAATCCCTAATTGCTTATATACAGAATATGGAAGTAGGTTAACACTTGCGCCAAGGTCTAAAAGAGCACGATTTATGTTTTTACCCCAATAGAAATCGATATTGTAGGACATCCTGGGTCCTTTCGTTTCTTTGGTAGCTGGGGAATAAAAGCAGTGCTAATATTATTAGACATAAAGACCTTCTTCGGCACTTGAGTCTTCCTCTTCCTAGTGCACAAGTCCTTAAGAATTTTCGCATACGCGGGGACTTGTTGAATCGCATCTAGGAGAGGGATGTTGATGTTAACCTGTTTAAACATTTCCATAATTTTCTCCATACGAGGACTCGTTCTATTACACCTTAACCGATTTAGATAAGGAGCTTTCGCAATAAGCGTCGGGTCCATCATAGGAGAAAGAAGAGGGGGTAGACGAGATCCCAAAAGAGGTGTGGGGACCGTCTGTGGAGAACTATAAGGGTTGGGTTAAGGTGTTGAGCCTAGTGGGAAATGGAGAATAGGCTCCCGAGAAGGTGGTAGGGTAGAAGAAGAAGGATCAGAATTAGAAGTGTGTGTGTGAGGAAAGGTCTCAGCCGGGGTGTTATTGATAGGATTTTCAATATCATCAATTCCTTCCCCGACATGATTGTTCAGCACTCTTCACAATCTCAACGTTGTGACGGCATTTACATTGTAATGCCCAGGATTCTGTAGGGGTTGAGAGGGAAGTTTCCCTTTTTCTCTCGCACTCATCTCGACTTTAAGTCGTGCTATTTCAGCTTCCATCGATCTGATACTCTCAGCTTGAGACGCTGAGTTTTTCTTTATCTCACCGACGATGTTCTAACCTCCGCCGAAACCTCTATGAAATTTGACAAGAGTGATTTCATGGTTTGAGTGAATTGAGAAAGTTCGTCAGAACCGGTCAACTGCATAGGATTAGACTGTGCAGGAGTGTTGACCTGGTTGTGGAAATTTTGTGACTCGTAGGGGTGATGAGTGAGTTGAAGTGGTTGCTGTTGTGGTGGAAGAGCCCTTTGAAAATTATTTTGGCTTGGAACCGTGTTTTGAGATTGTTGTTGGTTCCAAGCAAAATTCGGGTGATTCCTCCAACCCTGATTATACGTGGAAGAATATGGATCGTTTCTAGGTCTTTGAAATGCGGAATTAGTATGCTCATGACCTTGAAACGGACATTCTTTCGTCAAGTGAGACGGATCAGAACAACAGCCACATACAGTTTTGGGGAGCGACATTGGGTTTAGGGAGGCTGCAGAAAATTTGTGTTCCATAGCGTCGAGCTTCTTTTGCATTGTTGCCATCTCAGCTCGAACGCCTATGGACACATCTATTTGGTGTACGCCACCCCTATTCAATGGTTGGGTTCCACTCTCCCACTGTAGTGATTTTTCAGCGAACTCTTCTAAAAACTTCCAAGCTTCCCCATCATCCTTGGTCATAAAGGTACCTTGACACATGTTTTCAAGATTCTGTTTAGTGTTTGAGTTAATGCCCTCATATATGATTCGGCAAAGATCCCATCTCGGGATGCCGTGATGAGGACATTGAACCAATAGATCCTTGAAACGTTCAAAGCATTTAGAGAATTGTTCAGTAGGAAGTTGGGTAAATTGGTTCAGTTCGCTACGGATTCGAGCTGTCTTTTGCATTGGGTAAAATTTCTTAAGGAATAACGCGACGAATTCTTCCCAATTCATGATAGAGTGTGCGGTAGTGTTATATAGCCACTTCTCGGCTATATTGCACAAAGTAAATGGAAGAAGTCGTAGACGCATAGCATCCACTGAAAATTGTGACGTACCCATCATTGCGCATACGTTTTCAAATTTGGTAATGAAAACGTAAGCGTCCTCAGTCTCGAGTCCGTGGAATTTGGGTAAAAGGTTTATGTATTGGGGTTTAATCTCAAAGTTATCCCCATTGGCTGGTGGAATGGATAAGCAGGTCGAAAGAGGACCTCGCAGTGGATAGCACCTCTCTTGGAGAGAGATGCGGGGTAGATTCTGCGCACCAACGGATGGTGGCAGTTTAGGGTTAAAGAAGTTCGATGGAAGTGGATCCATCGATGTGGGTGTGGTAGTGGGTAAAGAAGAAGTAAATGGAGAAATATCGACTTCGGAGTCGATAAAGGGTACGCGGACTAAACGGGCACTAGAATCCCGTGTCCAGCCTATCTTGTACTAAAAAGGGTTAGTACAAGTGGCAACGTGAATTATAATTAGGGGTAATGAATGAATGCGGTGTTTGCTTTGAAAAAGTGACGGATTTTTGAAAAAATGATGCGACACAACAAATGCAGCAACACAAAACCCTAATTCTAGGGGTCGCCTAGGTCAGATCTCTAGACCGCTCCTAAATGCCAGAAGACAAGACGCAGGATAAATCCTCCACTGCCTCTTTGTCTCTCCTGTGGCCAGGTAAGTGCCAGGTAAGTGGGAGGTTCTCCACTACGTAAGTAGTGGGTCTAATTAAGTAACCACTAGCCTTCGACACACTTGCCTAGACACCACAAGAGAAACGCGGATAAGCAATGAATTACCCACGGCCTTCTTCTGTCCTAAGTGAGCGCGACGGTCCTTAGAGTCATCTCTAGATCTTTTTTAGTTAATTGTGGTAAATGCGGATGCATGTTTTGCGGTTTTCGGGGCCTAGGAAGGTTAATGAACTCCCCACCTAATTTGGATTTGGTCGTGCCCCTTAATATCCGTATTTAGAATGCAAACAACCAAGAAACAAAAACACGCACAAATTTAATTTTGCTATTTGCGAGCTGCGATTATTTGCAAAGAAGTCTGCACAAACTTGTTAGTTGGAGCAGAGAGAGGAGAAGATAAGAAAGCTAGAAGTTACCTGAGGAAGTTTGATGCAGAGAGGGCTTCACCAAGCCGCAGAACCGCCGCAAATGATGGCTCCCACCGCGGAAACGCGGTCGTATGTAATGATCTCTGCGCCAAAATTCAACAGCAGCTTGCTGTTGATTTCTTATGCTCTCTGGAAATTTCCAAAAATTTTCTTCAATTGCACAACAGCTCCAGATTTCCTTGCAATGAACCACAACAAATCGTTTAGGGTTTTGCACGAATTTTGATCTCAAAATAACAATGGAATAAATCTTTCAATTCAAATTTCAATATAAAACGAATTAGCGCGCGATCCCCGGCAACGGTGCCATTTGATTGATAAGATATTTTCTCGTTGTGTGTTTAAGAAAATGTATATAGAAATCACAACCAAAAATATTTGACCGCAATCAATTAACGGTGTCGGATGTAGCGCGTTAGAGAGTGCGGATCGTCCACAGGGATTGTGCGATTCGTTCGTATCTTGTTTTATTTGAATCGAAAATTTAATGAAAAGAAAACAAACAATTCATGATTTATAGTTGAAGTCCAAGAATTAGAAAATATAGATCTAATAACAAGAAAAAGATAGAATCAAGAATTGAGAGTTTGATGATTTTTCCAACCAAATATCAAGAATCGAAATGAGGCTCGTAGGAATTGATCGGATCTATAGATGTGATGTAATCTCACGATGACGTATTCTTATCCTTCGATGAATTGATACTAGATCGATGATGATCGACGAGAATTAGGGATTTCTAGTGAAACTAGGGTTTCATCATTTATCCTTTGTTCCTTCGTCGATATCACTCACATTCTAGCCTCTAGTAAATTCAAGAAACGATCGTAGATCCCTAATTTCGAGCGATAACAATCAAGAAAGTATCGCAACGAAACTTGGTCATCGATTCTTGAACTTGCTAGGGTTTACAAAACTCGTAGGACTTAAGAATCGTTTTAAGATTTGTTACATCATCATTCTATTGATCGTCTCGACTCCTTTACGAGCGGAGTTTTACTCACACATCACAACAAGATCTACAATTACAAATTGAGATCGAATCATGATGCAAGAATTTAAAGAAAGCAAGATTAAAGAATTTCACCTTTTATTTATATCAACAATTTCATTACAATCTCTCAAGAACTACAAGAGGAAGAACTTGATCGTCGATTTGGCTTCGCTTGTCTCCGTGAGTCGCGGATCGGCTTGGATCACTTGCTCGATTGAAGATCGGCTCCGCTCCTAAAAGGTTGAAGGGCTTCTCGCTTGATTTGGTACTCGGGATCTTGAATTTGGATTGGAATTAGCGTTAGGGTTTCACACAAGCCTTGTCACTAGACTTGTGGAAGAAGAAGATGAAGAAAGAGGTAAAGAATGGAGATGTTTCTAAGTATCTAAGTGTTGGATTATGGATCCAAGTATATTATATTTTTTTAACCCTAGGTCTAGGCTTCTATTTATAGACTTCCCAAACCCTAGGTCTAGGTTTGAAATTACAATTCCCTCCAAAAGTTTGTTGAGGAGCTTCTAGAATTAGTTTGTTAGGAGCTAGCTTAGGTTTTAAGCTAGGATTAATTAAGCAATAGAAACCCTAGTTTGCTGAACCGGCAGAAGCCTCTGGAGTCTTCTGGAAACTGAAGTACATTTCTGAGCTGTAGCCACTGAGATAGGGGTATTGAAGCAAAGTTGAGGAGGTGACGTCGACAAGCCGCCGCGGAACTGCGGCGTAAGCCGGCTCCGGCCGCGGTTCCGCGGCCAAGTAGGCTCCTTGGGGCTTGGGCTCTTTGCAGTGGTCTTGGGTTGACACTGTCACGACCCGAAAGTACGGAACATGACCGGCACTTAAACTACGAACGTCTCAAGGCGTACGTATTCTAAGTAAGACGAAAACCCAGAAATATCATAAATCTCAAGAAATCATCACAAGTGCATATGTCAATGATAATGAACTAGGCATGAACAACTGAATAACAGTATGCATGAAGTGGTAGGTAATAACTACAATGTCTAATATGGCATATAAGGGAAGTACACTAATATCATGTCAAAACTACCTGCTAACAATCTAAGTCAAGCAATTATATTCTCTAAAGTGTACGTGACATGGCAATTACCGATGAAGATGTGTGTGAGCCGGCAAGTAGGTGTACGTGGTACATACGCATCATCGGTAATGGTGCTGGTGTCCTAATAGCATGATATCAATAATGGAATATGCAGCAAAATAAATATGCGAGGCAGAGCGAAGAGCAATAATGTGCGGGAGATGAATACTAGACACAACGATAACTAATCTGCAATAATCTAATATAAGTCCTACGAATGGTGCCTTTTGAAATAACACGAATCATGGGGTTTTGAAAATAGGGGCTACGGTGTTTTTATGAAAAGATACGTCGTTTTTGAAATATCCGTAGATTCCCGTGAGCTGTCTTTAAAAATGCCCACGATTCGTTAGTTTTTGAAATAGATAAGAAGTCTAATCTAATCTAACAACTACACTAAACTATACGGCTGAACTAACAAGCTGAACTACAGGTAAGGAAACCGCCTATCATCTGAGTCGATACATATACATACATGTATATATATTGTCGGTGATCCCGCCTCAATAATATCATATCCGATACCATATCTATAATCAGGCATCCCAAGTCAAGAGTGCGGATCAATCATCAATATAGCTCGTACGTAAATCCGTCGTACGGCATCCCAATCTGGGTACGGGTCAATATCACATTCATCATACTATTCACCTGGTATCCTCTTTATCAAATATCATGATCGGGGTACTGATCTACGTCTAGTACCATACTGATACCGCCTACGTATGCATGGACGTGTGTGAAACACTACGTCAAGGACCCGCTACAACGTCATGTCGTATCTAAGATACGAACCCTGCTATATCACCGATCTCACGGCCTCAAATCAAATCTCATCGACTCAGCTCAATCCCAAGTATCATCCTCAATCCGTATGTGAACACATAGTCCCATACCCATGTGAACACATAACTATAAAGAATCCCATGAGCACATATCAATAAGAATGTATGCAAGTATGTATGTGTGTATGTGTAGTGCAACACTACCCTAGGGTTCGCAACACTAAAAAATAGTCCAACACACCAATATCCATCCTAAGCATCGTTATTAATCCTAAATAACATATAATAAATGTTGGTGTTGTTGGAGATAGTGCCCTCAGAGTCAATTATTGGATCACAGGCACGTGATTGCAATGATTGAGGGAGGACCTATCCCGGTAGGACAGTCTTGCTCGAGATGATAGTATGCTATCTGGTTTACCTTTATCATCGTGTACTGCTTTAGGCGACCTGACATGTCGCTATTGCACGTTGATAGAGCCCCTAGGATTCTTGCTTGACTGCCAGCAGTATGAGGGCGATCATATAAGTGAGAGCTGGAGTCTATAAGCTTATCCTTAAAAGGTCCCTAGTCGTGGGAGTTTCGAGATAGGGCATCGATACTCCATTAGTAGACTAGTGTATACAGTCGAGACCCCGACGAGGGGCGGTGGCCGGTCTCACAAGCCACTGGTGTCTGTTGGTTCACCTAAGATGTATACAGGTGCTCATTGGGTTATGAGTACACCGGACAGGACTCGCCGGGAACATGCTAGTTGGTCTTATACCTGACGTCAGATAGCAGTTCCCTGGTGACATGTGTACAGGTTAGTTCATCGACCTGGGGATCGTCATTTGTCTCGTGTGAGTTCCCACTGTACTTTGATTACTACCCTACCACGGCTCAAAGGAGTCGTGCAAACAGGTTTTAGTTGGGTACAGTCCCGAGCCACATGGAGGCAGTGAGCGGATCTTCGGGGGTTTCGTCTCTCCCGGTATTGGGGGTGAGGTCGCGCTGTGTCTAGGAGAGCCATTACACAAAGACCTTGGCCAAGGCAGGAGATTTACTGGTAGGTATTCCAGTAGTATCTCAGGGTGTTCTGGGCTACACTCCGACACGACTTGTACCGCTTTTGGGGGTCTGACTTTTACCAACCCCCTAGGCCCGCCATGCGATGCTCATAGACGAACGGACCGGACTGTACGGATATTGTCACTGACAGGCTCAGTTGGGTGTCGGGGTGAGCTTCCTCATCGACGTCCCTTTTGGTCAATAGCTGGTGGCCCGTCACGTATTGGCTTATACCTCTGACGTGCTAGTGGTTAAATCCACAGCCATAGTATTGACGAGTCTTTAGAGTCCACCACACTTTCAGTTACTCAAGCTTTCGGGCGAAACGCTGTAGAGGCCGTATGGAGATATGGCAGGGTCCGATCAGATACGTGCGGTATTGCACGGATCAGGATCGGACGGTTTGTACTAGTGGCCGTATAGTTATATGGCAGCGTTCGATCAGATACGTGCGGTATTGCACGAATCAGGATCGAACGGATTTTACTAGCCGGCTTTGGTTTAAGCCGATCCTAGTATAGTACAGTGTAGATATTGTCTCACTGCATTTGTATCCGGAAGGAATACAAATGCGGGTGTGTATGCACAGTGTGGGGTTATCCTGTAATTTATTACGGGACCAGTTATTTATGGAGTTGCCAGTTTGTATTCCGTTCCGGCCGGTTTTTCTTTGTTCTTTCCCGGCCGGACTTTTCCGATGGAGGGGGTAATTTGCAGTTTTGCAAATTACACTTTGTGGAGGATTTATTTGCTTATGGTTTGATATGATAAGCATCTTTGCTTTTCATGTAATTATGAGATTTGATGAGATAAGAAATGAAGTGAGGTTTGATTTGAGTTTGGTTATGATTATGTTTAATGTTGTGGTCACCCTCCTCCTTTTACTACACTCACCTCCCTCTTGCTTCATATTGTTATCCTCCACCATTTCTAAATGTGAGATAGATTATGTTCATAGTAGAGAAATGAAAGAGAAAAGAAAAAAGAAAGAGAGAAGAAAAAGAAAAGAGAGAGCTTCATCTTCATCTTTGAGAGAGCTTCATTCATTCATCTCATTTTGATACAAGGAAAAATGAAAGCACCATTTTTCATACCTTCATTCCTCCACCTTCAAATGGCAACCAACCCCAAAAGAGAGACTATGATTCTACACTATATTCCTACAGCAAATCTTGAGCATGTCGAGTTGCCGGCTTCATGCTCGAGTTGCCTCAGTATCGAGGTGGGAGCCCGTAAAAGTACCCGGCTTCGTGGTGCCCTTTCCGACGAGGAGGAGACGGACGGAGATCCCGCGAGGAGATCGGAGTGGAGATGAAGACCGGAGGACTTGGATCGTCGGTATATCTCTAACCTATCTTGTTTGTTAGCTAGACTAGTTTAATGGTAACGATCCGGGGTTTAGTGCGCGGTGGTGCCGGTTTGCTAAGTCCGCAAATTTTAAAGTTTACCACCGTTTCCGCGTTTGGCCGTCGGATTGACGGCCGGGGCGCCGCCGTGCACTTACAGTGGTATCAGAGCCTCGCCATTAACATAGTCTAGTTTTGTGTGATGTGTTTTACGTTTCCGATCGAACAAAATCCCGAAAACACGTATTTCAGTTCACATCAGTTTCTGTTGAAATATTTTGTTCTCGAAAAATTTTTCTGGTTGTCTCAGAGTGATGTGCAGGGAAATAGAAGCATACTGTAAAAATTTGGCACCATGATCTCACTATTCCGCCGCGCAAGCGCCGCAAAACCCCACCTCGTGCGGCGCTTCCGCCGCGGATTTTACTGTTCACCCCCCCAAATTTTTCCAGTGTGTTCCTGAGTTGAAAATGTGGTTTCTGGAATATTAAAATTGGGCCAATTATTTCTGTGAGTGCTACAGTTTTTGTTTGAGGGCCCACTTGTTAATTGTTTGATCAATCGGAAAATTTTAAACACATTTTTCACAGTATTTACATTATATCTGCGACCGTGAATGTCACTCGATCGGTAAATCCGGTCTAACTGCTATAGCCCGGTTAGACGGATTTGCGAACGTGACTTTCACGTTGATGTTCTATGTATATGCTGTGATGTTGCGGATTGGTCGTGGGGGATAGCCTGGATGCAATGCTAGTACTGTGTTGTTGTATTATGTACATTTGTTATTGCGGGGCGAGCGTCCGACATGTGGACTGCCGTCACTGCCTGATTGTATTATTCTTTTGGGGCACGACCTGGTTGCGGTCGATGTACCCGGTGTATGTATATTTTACTTTCTGTACTAGGATTACCCCGCGGTGGGGTGCACGGATGGCCGGGTTCTAGAGGGCAACAAGCCCGCATCTCATGGCATTGAGACGGAGGGGGCTTCACTCTGGGATTGGCGGGCTATTCGCCGCACTCGTAGGGGGTACAGGTTGACCCAGGAGGGGTGCCCAAGTTGCCGGATTCCATGGAGTGCTGGGTGGTCCATTCACGGAGCTGAAGGGGGCTGCCTCACTTCAGGTTTTGGCGGGTGACTTGCCGCGCCCGTAGGGGTCTAGGATTTCATTGCACAGGCTATCCACACGACCAGGGGAACGTCGGGTTTCAGTAGTGGCTCTGTGAAACCCGGGGATCCCAGATATCTGTATTGTTCTGTGATGCTGTACATTTCTGTGATGTTGCATTTCTTTTCACGCCTTGAGCGAAATATAATATATTGGTATATATATTAGTAGATGTTGTATATGTTTTGCATCCGCGCTAGTCCAGTCCCCGCTCTGTCGTTAGTAAGCTAACCTAACGGGTAATGACGGGACCCAGTGGCGAATGCGGATGGCATATACGTACATCAGTATATTTTCGTTCTTTGTGGTGTGATTAATTGATGGGACTGCGTTGATTCGGATCAATGCAAGTTAAACAAACCTAATCTGATGTTGTTGGAACACTTTTCAAAAAGCTGTTATTGCAAGGACGTTCACTTTTGTTTTGCATCGTGGTATTCATTTGGAATATCCTGCTCCTCAGTCGACGAGGCAAGGGCCGAGATCCCCTCACCGGGAGTGACCCCTTGGACAGAAGTTTGCATCAGGGCATTAACTTCACAATAGCCGATTACTTTTGCTTTGCACCGTGGTATTCAGTTGGAATATCCTGCACCCCATTCTACGGGGAAAGAGCCGAGATCCCTTCACCGGGAGTGACCTCTTTAGCAATGGTTTTCGTCACTATATTTTCTAAAAAGCTATCCGTTCCTTCAACGATATCAAGTTCATTACGTTAAAGGTTTTCGCCAGAAACCATTCGTAGCCCTCCGTCGTTTCAGACGGGTAGCACGTAGTATTCATGCTATGTTTGTTGACCTTCGTCAAGGCATAGTGCATGGTAGCTGCTTGTTACCTTTCTGCTGCATAGGTAGATGCGTTGGTTTGGGACAGTCGTATAGCCTTGTTGACCTTCGTCAAGGGCTTGTACGGGTGGATTCGAATTAACCTGGATAATGACGGGTAGAACTTGACATGTGACTTATGATTTGTTGACCTTCGCCAAGGTCATAAGAGCATGGGGCAGAAATCACATCGGGAGTTTCAAAAGTACTGAAACTTGCCAGATATGCGCATACCTTCTGGAGTGTGATACCGTGAGCGGATTCCGTCACGTTGTCATGCGATGAGAGTTGGATCCCGATTCCCACTGATGAGTTAGTATACTCCTCGGGTGACCCCGACTAATTCTTCTTTCAGGTTTGGAGGAGAATTTGAGGTACAGTGGGAGGATTCCAGATTAGATAAATTGGTAACCATTCTGATCTAGGTTAGAGTGCACGCTGAGTGTTTCTTTTCTCTCTCTCTTTGGCAGCGACCATTGACCCGACCCTAAGATTATGACTCAGTGACCAAGTTGACCGAACCTACTTAACACTGGCTTTTGGATTGTCAGAGTTGCAAACCTCATTGCCACTCCTGCTTTTACCCTTTTCTCCAGGACACCCCGTTTTACTACGAACGTCCACTTCCATTGGACAAAACCATCGTATGGTTAGATACGAACTCGAAGGGATTTATTCGAGGATGGTTTCCGGTTCTGGAGAAAACGGATAGGACTATTCAGTTGTCTTTTCTTTTCACCCTCTCTCAGGTTGCGAGTACTCCTTGGTTTAGGGGTAGTACACCTATTACGCAAATTGGATAGTCTTCTTCCAAACCATAGGCTGGTGCCGACCGGTAGGGAAAGAAGAAAGCCAATTAGCCTAAACGGTGTACAGAAGGTATTAAGTTAAGACAAAGTAAGGGATTAGTAAGAGGGCAAAGTAAATTGCAACAGATATTCACGACCAAACCATGTATTCCTTCGCCAATCCTAAATCACCTTTGTATTTCTCCAGGACACTCCGTATCATTACGAAGATCCCATTTTATTGGATAATCCATCGTATGGTTATATACGAACTCGAAAGGAACTTGTTCCAGTTCGGGGATGGATCCTGGTTCAGGAGAAATAGGAATAAAGTACATTCAGGTGTCTTTTATCTTCACCTTCTCTCGCGATGCGAGTGCTCCTAGGATTAGGACAGTACACCCTTTATGCTTTTTGGATAGTCTTCTTCCAAACCATAGGCTGGTGCCGAACGGTAGGGAAGGAAGAAAACCATTTGGCCTAAAGGGGTGTACAGAAGGTAATGACTAAAGACATATGAAGGGATTTGGAGAGGTGGCAAAGAATTATACGGTTATAGTTGTGAATCTGGATAATGGAAGAGGCATTACTAGGAATACCAGGATACCCCATCGAAACATTTCAATGTTTCAGTCTCACTGTGTAATGTTAAAAGAAAACTGATTTCCCGATTAGATACTTACTCCAGGGTATGTATTTACCAGGTTTGATTCTCACATCTGTATGGTTTTACAGATGATGAGTGGGAGTAAGTTATTGGGAATTGGGTGATCATCCTCATTATATCGGGATTCGTTGGAATCAGTGATATTTGAGGAAATCACCTGGGCTGTTTGCCGGTCGGCAAATATTTGGTTTTGAATATCCGCTGTTATGCACCAATTTCAAATTGATATATCTGTACGTCTATTTTCATAGAGTGAGATATACCTTTTGATATTATGTCGATGACATTTACCTATATCAGTGGATGGTTAGGTAAGGAGCATTAAACAGCGGTGTAATTCTTCTTAACCATAAGTACAGTTTTCAACCTACAACACACAGTGAAAGAGTTATTAGACTCAGCGGACTTATACAGAGTATTGTATGTTGTCCAGTGTCCATTAGGACAGAGGGGTTGGTCCTCATACTATATTCTGTTTACTTTTGACTTCTCTAGTTCTTAGACATGTGTTTCGTAGAAACACAGGGTCTAAGTTTTGAGGAGTTATAGGTATTTGAATAGAGTAGAGAACCAGGTGTAGCAAGTATCGGGATTCTTCAAAGTGATCGAAGATGTAGATACTTGTGTATGGTATTCAGTTGATAGTAATGATAAAGAGAAATTGCTTCTCTTTCAGGTTACTCATAATTGGAAGCATTCCTAAGTTGAGTAACGCTGATCGGCCTCCTTCCATTTAGTTGACATGCACTGGAGATAGCTGCATGATTTGAATCTGGTACAATTAAATCAGTGCCTCTGGTTCTATATTGGATATAGAACAGTTCATATCTTAACGTTGTTAAGGTACGGGGAGTTGTCCGGCTTATGATTAAAACCAGACTCTGGATAACTCAAGGCACGTTTCTGTAATGGCTGTTTGTGGGTTGACCCAGGCTATGACGAGGGTTGATTTTCTACCATCTGGGAGATCAATAGAAATATTGTTCAAGACTCGCCACAGTTTTATTAAAAATGGATTTTTTCAAAAACAGCAGTGGGAGTATGGTAGAACTGGAAGTGATTCCAGAACCACAAACGATTACTGAAGATTTGATAAGGAACCTAAAGATTCAATCTGATTTGACATTCCATTGGCCACTCCGCAGATAAGGTGGGTAGCTTCAGGCACCCGAGAGGTACTCCGGTAGCCTCAAGGACGGTGACAGGGAAGTTCTTGTTTACCCACACTTGCCATTGTTGTTGTTCCAGGCTGCGAGACCCGGCAGGAGGATGAGTATAGCGTCGTTCTGAACTAGCTTCAGAAGTGTACGTGTATATGACTCTGCCAGAGGGTTGTCGTAGTCAGTGGGAGCAGCGGAAGCATTGGTGGACATCAGGCTTATGTCTATTTATAGACTAAAGCAGATGTAGCGGAGATAGATCATCTGTTTCTGATGTGACAGTCATAGGTTTGACGTCATCAGAATAGGGGATGGATCTGTTGAGAAGGTAGTAGGAAGTGATATTCCTTTACTACGATCGGTTATACTTTGGTCGTCACACAGTGGTTTCTCCAAAAAGGGACTTGGACATTATATCAGACATACTGGTTACTAGATCTATGGTTTTAGATCTAGATTTGGGTGGTTTCCCAATCTGGGTACTTAGACAGCATTCTAAGAGTATTTAGAATGGACGACTCCTGGCACGGTAGTGTACCTGCAAGTAATGGAGTCGCCCTCTCTAAAGGTGTCTTTTAGACTAAAGTAGAGAGGGATGTGCATGATTGGCAGATCACTTGCTTAGGCAATTGAGTCAATCATGAGATGTCAAGTACCACACCAGATGTTGTTCTTGCATTAGATGCAATAAGTTGATATTGATCCAATTCTGGAGAAACAGTCGGAAGCAGTTTTAGAACATAAGTGGCTGTTCTAGGGATATGATAACGGCTGCCTCTTTTAGGAGACGGTTATCATTCCAGGCTTCCAAGGTGACCTGGACGACAAGGAGGTTGTCAGAGTTATCGTTTTTCCCTCTGACGAGGGGCAGTATTTTGGACGGGTGGTCCAAGGCAATACTGAGGGTGGCATGGCGCAGGATACTGATTAAGTTCAGTTGACGATACAGTCTAAGAAGTTTGGATTTGGAGTTCATTTATGAGCTAAGTCCCATCAGACATCCAGACATTCTAAGACAGGTATTGCTCATTTCGGGAGATGGTTTTCTCCGCGAACTTGAGATATAGAGAGACATAGAAAGAAACATCAAGGCGGATCCACTCACTGAGGCTATTCCTCGAACGCAATAGTTTCACAAACGGGTTTTGTGAGACTGACTAGTAGAGGAGTTGGGTGTTCGGTATCACACAGGCTGTGAGTATGCGACATCGCAATAATTAGCCTTGAGTGCAAGTGGGAGATTGTTGGAGATAGTGCCCTCAGAGTCAATTATTGGATCACAGGCACGTGATTGCAATGATTGAGGGAGGACCTATCCCGGTAGGACAGTCTTGCTCGAGATGATAGTATGCTATCTGGTTTACCTTTATCATCGTGTACTGCTTTAGGCGACCTGACATGTCGCTATTGCACGTTGATAGAGCCCCTAGGATTCTTGCTTGACTGCCAGCAGTATGAGGGCGATCATATAAGTGAGAGCTGGAGTCTATAAGCTTATCCTTAAAAGGTCCCTAGTCGTGGGAGTTTCGAGATAGGGCATCGATACTCCATTAGTAGACTAGTGTATACAGTCGAGACCCCGACGAGGGGCGGTGGCCGGTCTCACAAGCCACTGGTGTCTGTTGGTTCACCTAAGATGTATACAGGTGCTCATTGGGTTATGAGTACACCGGACAGGACTCGCCGGGAACATGCTAGTTGGTCTTATACCTGACGTCAGATAGCAGTTCCCTGGTGACATGTGTACAGGTTAGTTCATCGACCTGGGGATCGTCATTTGTCTCGTGTGAGTTCCCACTGTACTTTGATTACTACCCTACCACGGCTCAAAGGAGTCGTGCAAACAGGTTTTAGTTGGGTACAGTCCCGAGCCACATGGAGGCAGTGAGCGGATCTTCGGGGGTTTCGTCTCTCCCGGTATTGGGGGTGAGGTCGCGCTGTGTCTAGGAGAGCCATTACACAAAGACCTTGGCCAAGGCAGGAGATTTACTGGTAGGTATTCCAGTAGTATCTCAGGGTGTTCTGGGCTACACTCCGACACGACTTGTACCGCTTTTGGGGGTCTGACTTTTACCAACCCCCTAGGCCCGCCATGCGATGCTCATAGACGAACGGACCGGACTGTACGGATATTGTCACTGACAGGCTCAGTTGGGTGTCGGGGTGAGCTTCCTCATCGACGTCCCTTTTGGTCAATAGCTGGTGGCCCGTCACGTATTGGCTTATACCTCTGACGTGCTAGTGGTTAAATCCACAGCCATAGTATTGACGAGTCTTTAGAGTCCACCACACTTTCAGTTACTCAAGCTTTCGGGCGAAACGCTGTAGAGGCCGTATGGAGATATGGCAGGGTCCGATCAGATACGTGCGGTATTGCACGGATCAGGATCGGACGGTTTGTACTAGTGGCCGTATAGTTATATGGCAGCGTTCGATCAGATACGTGCGGTATTGCACGAATCAGGATCGAACGGATTTTACTAGCCGGCTTTGGTTTAAGCCGATCCTAGTATAGTACAGTGTAGATATTGTCTCACTGCATTTGTATCCGGAAGGAATACAAATGCGGGTGTGTATGCACAGTGTGGGGTTATCCTGTAATTTATTACGGGACCAGTTATTTATGGAGTTGCCAGTTTGTATTCCGTTCCGGCCGGTTTTTCTTTGTTCTTTCCCGGCCGGACTTTTCCGATGGAGGGGGTAATTTGCAGTTTTGCAAATTACACTTTGTGGAGGATTTATTTGCTTATGGTTTGATATGATAAGCATCTTTGCTTTTCATGTAATTATGAGATTTGATGAGATAAGAAATGAAGTGAGGTTTGATTTGAGTTTGGTTATGATTATGTTTAATGTTGTGGTCACCCTCCTCCTTTTACTACACTCACCTCCCTCTTGCTTCATATTGTTATCCTCCACCATTTCTAAATGTGAGATAGATTATGTTCATAGTAGAGAAATGAAAGAGAAAAGAAAAAAGAAAGAGAGAAGAAAAAGAAAAGAGAGAGCTTCATCTTCATCTTTGAGAGAGCTTCATTCATTCATCTCATTTTGATACAAGGAAAAATGAAAGCACCATTTTTCATACCTTCATTCCTCCACCTTCAAATGGCAACCAACCCCAAAAGAGAGACTATGATTCTACACTATATTCCTACAGCAAATCTTGAGCATGTCGAGTTGCCGGCTTCATGCTCGAGTTGCCTCAGTATCGAGGTGGGAGCCCGTAAAAGTACCCGGCTTCGTGGTGCCCTTTCCGACGAGGAGGAGACGGACGGAGATCCCGCGAGGAGATCGGAGTGGAGATGAAGACCGGAGGACTTGGATCGTCGGTATATCTCTAACCTATCTTGTTTGTTAGCTAGACTAGTTTAATGGTAACGATCCGGGGTTTAGTGCGCGGTGGTGCCGGTTTGCTAAGTCCGCAAATTTTAAAGTTTACCACCGTTTCCGCGTTTGGCCGTCGGATTGACGGCCGGGGCGCCGCCGTGCACTTACAGGTGTGTATACGCATCCGTATGCACCACCACGGACTGCGGGGGTGCTATACGCCATCCACCCGACTTCTCCCCGTAGATATAAATCTACTCACCTGGTCCTCGCTAGCCGGTGCCGACGTCGCCACGCGCTTTCTTGTCGTCTCGAAGTCCACATGGGGGTACCTACATATCATAACGTACCATATCGCATTAAAACTAAATTCGAAATCGAAACGGCATACGAAAATCAAATCGTCACGCGTATCACGCATAGGTCCAAACCTATCGCCCACGCATGCAGGAATAGTCAAACCAACCCTCGATGTCGATGTACGAACGTCAAACCATCGAGAAAATCCAATCACACTCATTTGCACATTCACGAACACTAATTTTAATAGAAACTAGGTTAAAACTCACAAAAACGCCAATTTCACTTAAAAAGTCATTTTTCCGAAAATCTAGCAAGCACAATTCGCCGTTTTTACAAAACATGATGTTTAAATGAATGTAGCGGCCAATATACTTATTAAATATCTTAAATAAGTCATAGAAACAATTTCCGGAATTTAATCTCATTAAATTCCAAAAACCCTAATATTCTAGTTTACAAAATACCCTTTTTTTACACTTTTTAAAGTAAATTTCACAATTCATCCATTAAGCTTAGTTTTGCATATACAATAGTATTAAACCAAAATTTATAATGCTAATAATGTCATGAAACCTTAATCATATTTTAATTTAAACCATTTAATAAATTTCCAAAAACCTAGTTAGCAATTATATAATTATCACTTTTAAATTGGTATTTTGTGTTGTGAGATTTAGTTTATGTGATATAATTGACATACAAAATTTACAACTTATGATCTTTTAAAATATAAAATGTTGCGGTTTTCTAGTGATGTAAGTGTCGTCCACCATGAGTTTGCTGTGGTTTTGGAGATCCGTGTCGAGGAGTGGAGGAACCATCACGGGTACATGGTGGGCCCGGTATGGTACCCCGGGGCAAGAGGAATGTGGTGTTGACGTTGAGCCTGGCTGGGGAGCACTACCTACCGGTGATATTAACCGACGCGTCAGATATCCGGAGGATACCGTCGTGGTCTTGAGATGGATGGTAGGGGCCGGTCTGGACTGACGGCGCCCTAGATATTGAGATTGAGGCATTGATATTTCGAGACAGTGAGATTTATGTTTTGTGTCGATGCTAGACACCGTTGATACTGATTTCATTTATGATACCTCAGTTTAAAAATACGAAGGAAATCTCACTAATTTATGAAAACAGTTTCTTCATTTACATGTATTCTGTTTCATGCATGCATACCTCATTCATATGATATATTGCGACCTGAGGCACTGACACGGGCACATGAAATTATACTCGGGTTAGATATTACCCTAGTCATTGTTATAGGCTGCCTGTTATACATATATTTGAGGATATATTATGATCATTGACCTAGGTTGCGTTATTTATGCGATTTTTGTGCGTAGATGTTTTTCTATTCACGAGTTGGCAACTCACCCCCGTTGTGCCCCAGTTTCTTGCAGGTTTGCCGTACAGGTTTCATTACGGCTTTGCGGGCTCAGTTTCTTTCGGGTGACTTGCTAGTAGGTGGGTTTTTTCTTGTATCGTACCCATCATATTATCTTGTATATCATTATTCTGTTGTATCTAGAAATTCCATCAACCAAACATGTATTTATTGAGATAGAGACCAGTGTTGTTTAGTCTATCGACCTTAGAGTCGCGCGTTGTATTTATACGGATTTCATGCTGTTTTGAGTTTCCTTTGAGTTTTTAATCCTCGCCGTTGGCGTTGTATATTATATTGCTTGTGTGGTTGTGACCGTCGATTGACGAAGAGCTAGCTCCCGCTTGGGGATGCCTTTTTCTTGATTTCGTATACTATTCATGTTGTATCCCGTTTGGGGGCCAGTATTTACAAAGGAGACTCTGCCGAAATTTTCAGTAAATTTTTGATGTTTTTAGAAACCCGCATAATTCGTCTTATGCTATTAAAACTACTTGATTTAAATTGGTTTTTCCTACTCTCTACTACTCTTCTTGGTTTGGATTTCTGGGTTTTCGGTTCACTTAGATTACGTACGTCTCGAGACGTTCGTAGTTTAAGTGTCGGTCATGTTCCGTACTTTCGGGTCGTGACAGACACTTGGTACTTTCTTTGATATGTTGATTTTTATATTTCCTTCTGAATTGCTACCAGATCTGAAATCATTGAGTTGGCGTAATGTTTGATCAGCACCACGTAAATTTTTGGCCTTTCTTCTGGATTTTCCTGCAAATTCTTGAGACAAGGGTTGCACAATATAGAGATAATGCGATGCCATGAAATGCAGTCAATTTCCTTTATAGTGCAGGTTTTAGAGTCTAACACATGCAATCTGATATTTAACGGCTGATTAGCTAATATGTAAAATATGAATACCGTACACTTATAAATTAATGCAAATGATAGGAAAATTGCCGGTCAAAAGATGCAGTATTTTCGACTGATCATTGATCCCATAACCATTGGTGTTTGACATCAAAGATTGCACACATGTGCTTATTAGAGAATGGGTACAGTGAACAGGACTCGCCGAGAACTCCTAGATGGTATTATACCTAACGTCAGATAGTTGTTCTCTGGTGACACTGGTACAGGTTAGTCTGTAGACCCGAGATCGTCATACAGTCTTGTGTGGTTCCCACGGTGCTTTGATTTCCTCCCTACCACGGCTCAAAGGAGTCGTGCAAACATGTGGATTTTAGGTACAGTCCCGAGTCACATGGAGGTAATGAGCGATAGGAGGGGTTTCATTTCTTCCGGTATTGGGAGTTGATGTTGCGCTATGCTCGATTAGCTATAACAAGAAGTCCCTGGCCAGGGCTATTGATGAGATTTACTGGTAAGTGTTATCAGTAGTTTCTCGAACCGTTATGAGCCTCATATCAACATGACTTATCAAGTTATTGGGGTCTGACGTTTACCACCCCTAGACTCGATATGCGATATATCAGACAAAGAGACCGGACTGTACGGTAGTGTTGCTTATAGGATTCATGGGAGTTTGGACAAGCTTGCTTGTTGATCTTCTATTCGCTCAATACCTGGGTGTAACACTTTAGAAAATCGTTTAGGTTAATTATATGTTAATTAGCGTTTTAACATGTGCTTTGCTACTAAACCAAGTTATAATTATTTTCCTTATATACTTAAATATAACTATTTTAACTATGTAAATGCTTGTTTTATTGGTATTTATTAATTATCTATTTAATTACTTGTTCACCTAATTATTTCCTTAATTATTAATTACAAAAATTATTTTAAACTTACACTTATACACTGATTAATTGTTAAACACAAATTAACAACAGGCTAAACAAGTTTAAGTAACCATAACACCTAATCACATTTTGTTAACGTGCACTTTTTTTTCTACATGTAGCATGGTTCTAGAATTTTGTAGAAAGGAAAAAAAGAAATGAAAATAAAATAAAACAAGAGATATGGTGCATTAAATAAGTATGGGTGAGTTTTGACTTACAAACACTCACTCACTCACTCACCCCTTCCCCACTATCCCGGCCACAAGCCAGCAGCCCCCCCACCTCTATTTCTTCTTTTCTTCTCATTTCAAACCTCATTTTCTCATCAAAATCAACAATAAAATCAACACATATCCTAGCAAAAATCTTCACAAAATTCCTTGTTCAAATCTTAGCTTGGTTCTTGGCATAAGTCTCCATTTTGTTAGCATGTTTGGATCTCTTTCCAAACCATCTTGAGGTATAAACTTACTCTAATTGCTACTTTGTTAATACTTGTTCTAATCTAATTTTAATTAAGTGATAATATGGTTTTAATTGAAAACTAGAGTTTTAAAGAGAAGGGTTTGGTTAAAACAAAATTAATTAAATTTTATATCACTTGATTATGGTACCAATGTGTAGTTTAATATCTAAAGACCTTGCAAAATTCTAATCTAATTGTTAACTTGCTAATCTTTACTTTTAATTGTCTTAATTAAATGTTCATGCAAACTAATTTCATGATTAGTGCGTAAAAAGATGAGATTAAAATTTAGTTAATAATTGTGTGGCCTAATTAAGATATTAAGTGAAATTAGTGGCCACTAGGTTTGCTAAAACACCTAGTTTTGCACTAAAATACCCTTTGTTTGCTTACTAGGTTTTTAGAATAATTAGGTTTTAATTAAGTTTGAGGTTGTGATGATCTACGACCTATTTTCCTAAATTCTAGTGCGGTGTGAATGCGCGATTAGTGTGATTAAATTCTAGTTGTGGTGTTTGCTACGCATAGCAATCCCTAGTAGTGGTTGGGGCGATGTCGCACGCGCGTTTTGTGCACCAAGTGCATGCGCGTCTAGTTATTTTGCGTTAGTTACTTCGTACCATCTTGACTTCACGTCTATTTAAATGGTTAACCTCATATATACTTATTGTGCGATTCTAGGATCGGTTGCGGAGACGTCGGACGCGACGCGGAAAGGAAAGGCTGTGATTGGATCAGATCAGCCGAGGCGTCCCGGTGAGTAGATTTACACATCTATGTGGAAATCGTCTGGATGGCGCAAAGCGCCGATAGTTAGGATTTTAGTAGTTCTTGCACTTATATGCGTAGTCTCAAAGCATTTCATAGCATTGCATTGCATCTTCTAACACATGATGTTACTACTTAGGACACTTGCACCATTACCTTTGGTTCATGCCGCACGTGCACTATTTATGCAAACACACACGCCATTGGTAATTGCTATGTCACGAACACTATAGAACTTTCTTAAATCAATATCTGAGCAATTGCATTATTTATGATATGTAACTTGTAGTTGTATATTCATTTCATCAGGATGGATACGTAGGATTGCTAGTCATATGTATATACCTCATTGCAACATCATTCATGCATAGTTTTCTAGTCACACATTGTATTTCATATTATTGATACCATAGACATTCATCATCGCCGACATGTTCATATATTGTGATTTTCTTGAAGATTTCCGTGTTTATGAGATTTATGGATTTTGGAGAAAACCGCAAGAATTTAATAAACATATTATCGTTTTAAAAATGCAAGTTGCGGTGTTCTCGTGATATGATGTATATGTCGTCCATCATGAGTTTTCCTGATTTCTGTTGGTTTTCGAGACCCGATTCGAAGAGTAGGATGAACCGTCTCGGGTACATGGTGGACCCGGTATGGTACTCCGGGGCGAGAGTATTTTTGTGGTGATGACGATGAGCCTGGCAGGGGCGGACTACCTACCGGTGATGTCTGGCGCGGCGGATATCCGAAGGATACCGACCGTAGTCGTGAGTTTTGATGATATGGGCCGATCCGGACCGACGGAGCCCGAGATATTGAGGATATTGTGTCGATGCTTGACACAGACTTTTCTGTCGATTTCAGTGATGATATTCCAGTTTTTATTATACAAAAGTTTTACTGAGATAAGGATACAGATCTTGCATATCGGTTATATCTGGATTTCGTGTTGATTATCCATTCATGTTGCATTCATACTAGTGCATCGCATTATATTGGTATATGTAGCGCGTGCATGCTTACGATAGCCTTATTAGATGTTACTTACGACTCACGAGTTGGCAACTCACCCCTGTTGTGCCACAGTATCTTGCAGGTCTGACCCGTCAACACAGCAGCGGCGGGCGTACTTCCTCATTTTGCTTCATTTGCATTGACTTGCGGTTTGCTCGTAGGTGCGTTGCGAGGATATTTTTGTTCCCACCTTGTGTATTATTATTGTATCTAGTACACTCCATCTACCTTATCTATCATTTTCCACCAGTTGTATATTGGACTTAGATGGTGAGCTTGTGAGAATTGTATATATTCTATTTCTAGTGTCGATGCTCACTTGAGCCGACGTGGTATTTTCTTATTTCTTATTTTCAGATTCTTATCTCATATTATGATGATATATATTGTGGTTGTGATTCCACCATTGGCGAAGAGCTAGCTCCCGCTTGGGGATGTCTTTATTCATTACTTATGCATATTTTTGTCTTGTACCCGTTTGGGGCCAGTATTTACAAAGGAAACTCTGCCGAAATTTTCGGGAAAAATTGATGCTTTTAAAATGTTTAAAGCGACCTTATTTTGTTAAAATCACTTTCTTTAAAACAAGTTTTCCTTCACTCTATTTATTTAACGGTTTAGATTTTTGAGCTTTGGCTTACTTAGATTACGCTACACCTCTGGACGTTGCGTAATTTTAAATTCCTGTCACGTTCCGCACATTCGGGTCGTGACACTGGGTAGCCGTTACGTCCAGCTAGTACCGCTGACGGCTTGTGGGTAACTGATATGATTATTACCTACTGCTGGCGTATTGACGAGTCTTCAGAGTCCCACACAGAGATTTCCTAGCTCAAGAGAAACAAAGTGACACATATGTGATATGTGCGGGACCTTGATTAATAAGTGTATGTGATACCGTATTCTAAGCTCGCGATATATGTTATATGCGATATAACCGGAATTTTGAATCAAGTATTGATTCAATGATTTGTTATATGTATATTTGATATACATATAAATGATATTTGTCGTTTACATATGATATAACCGGATTATTAAATCAGGTGTTGATTTAATAATTTGATATATATTTATATATTTGATATATTAATATATGTTAACTAATATTAGCTCACTAAAGAATTTATTCTCTTAATGTGTATATGTTGATATATATATATATATATATATATATTTGTGTATATATGTAACATTTCAGAAAATATAAAATATTATTTTTGGGAATTTAATATTAAAATAATATATTTCCCGAAAACTGCCCGATTTGCGAAATTGGGGTTTTCGAAAAAGGGCATAAATATATACCAATAATTATGAAATAAATAGAAATTAAAATAATTTATTCATTTAATAATATAATTATAGGATTTGGCAATTTAAAAATTATTATATGCAGTTTTGATAAAACCCCGATTAGTGCACTGCTAATCGCGATTAAGCCAAATCCGTATTTCTACAGTTTTTCGTGGCCAGTGCACCATGTCATATTTCTTTTGGTTACATGTTGTTTTCTTGTATTGGGTTGGGTATTTTATGTATTGGTTTTAAAGTTTATAGGAGAAAAGAAAAGAAAAAAGGAATGGCAAAAGGGTAATTAGTGAGAGTGGGTGAGAATAGGAGAGAGAGGAGAGAGAGGGGTAGCCACAAATCCCTTCCCCATTTTTTTTTCTTTCATCTTCTTCTTCCTCTCTTCCCTCCACCATCAACCCCAAGATCCACCTCAAAAACTCCATCAAAACCCTAATTCCCTTTCACAAAAATTGATCCCCTCAACACCCTCTACACATTGGACCAAGAAAAGTGAGATTTCGACCTCCTTGAGGAGCTAGGGTTTTTCTTGGGTTGCCCAAGTGAGGTAATTTCATCACCCTTAGCATAATATTTCATTCACTTTACCTTTCATGCAAGTTTAGAAGTGAATTTGTGATGTTTAGTGAACCTTAGAAAACCATAGTAAAGGGTTTGAATGTTGTTTGAAATTGGATGATGCCTAGTGGCTGTTAACTAGACTTAGGTGTTGTTTAATGACGTGGACCAGAGCTTAGAAACCCAAACACGGATTTATAAACCCCGACATCGGATAAATGTGTGATTTGTGAGGGTATTTTGGAATTTGGAGCAACCCGGGGACACTAGAAATGATTTTGCAATTACTAGGAGTCGTGCAGGCACCTAGGAAGCTAACATCAAGACCTGAGCCCCAAACCCTCCACCATGGCCGCAGATTTATTCAATCTGGCGGCAAATTGCGGCCAGACTAGGTTAGAATTGCTTCGTATTGGTTCTGGGGTCCCTTTAGATGTAAATTAGACCCTCCATGTATGCAAAATTGACCAATTTGGCTTAGGGTAAAATCTGGGACCATTTCCATGAGTTGATGCATTGTTTTACGACTTCGTTTTGACTTGATTCTTGATATTTGGATTTGTATTTGGTTGTTGGGTGTTTGTACATCGACAACAGGGGTTGTTTGATTTTTTTGCACGTGTAGGCCATAGATTCTAACCTATGAGCACACCGTGCGCCGTATCGGTTTTCCGGATTCGATTTTAATACGTATTGCGATTGTTTATTATTGTAGGTACCCTCGCATGGATTCCGAGGTGAAGGAGCGTGGCGTCATCGATTTCGGAGAGCGAAGACCAGGTGAGTGGATCTATATCCACGGGGGAAGTCGTGTGGATGGCATATAGCACCCCCGCAAAGTTTTGATGGAAAACTAATTTGTAGAACATGGTTAGGAACCCTAGATTAGGAAACTATGGTTAGAATGAGATAGTTATGAAACTATATTTGAAACTAGAGGATAGTTAGAAATGATATGTTACTACTATCATAGGATGACGTTTAGCGATATTGCCGTTTAGGGTATTGTAGGACTAGATAGTCGATGTAGATGCGTCATCCGAACCATACCTTTTTCTAAAACAAAGAGTCGTATGTATCTTTTAAATATATACCTTGAGGGAGGTTACGGATTTCCAAATGATATCTTTTTCTTTAAAACACCGTAACCCTTATTTTCAAAACTACGGTTCACTTCTTAAAAATCTGATTGTATGGTTCGGGTGTGTTTGTTAGATTAGATACTTCTACTTAGTAGAGATAGAATGTTTATGTAAATCCGATTTGATGTGTGATATTAATGCGATGAAGGAATATAAGACGGATATGATGATAGGATGGTATACGGATGCGAGTCGATCGAGATAATTTATACCCTGCCGGTCCCCTGATATGAGATTATTGCGGATGTGACCTGGGACATAGGTATATAGATATATATACATATATAGAATGTTGTGAATCATGGATGATAGGCCGTATGTGATATTAGGTCGTACCCTCATTTGTCTTATAGGATGATAGGATCCCTATTAGCTTAATGCCGCCGTACGATGATTTTCCGTGCGTGATGTGCTTGACTTGATGATTGATCCATACCCTTGACTAGAGGATGTCGTACGATGGATTATATCGTACGTGACATTGTTAGGCTGGATCCCGATTGATAGATTCACCGACTCGATCATGTTAGATATGTATACCTTATAGCTCCTAGCTGACGATTTACCTTATGATGCATTCATGTTATTCATATTGCCTTGCTTATACCTGTGATAGTACACCTGCACCATTATCGATGATGCGTATGTTACACGCATACAGAATGTAGGCTCACACACTTCATCATCGATAATTGCCATGTCACAACACAGTAGGATTGCTGCATCATAATATGACTCTTCGCATAACCTGCTTGCGCACATACATTGATATATTCATACTTGCACACATACACATTGTATATCCACATTGGTGCACATATACATTGATATATTCATACTTGCATACATACACATTGTATATCCACATTGGTGCACATATACATTGATATATTCATACTTGCGCACATACACATTGTATATCCACATTGGTGCACACATACATTGGTACATCTATACTTGCGCATATACATATTGTACCTACATAGTCACTGGTTTTATTGGGAGATTGGGAACCGCAGGATATATTTTAAAAACTAGAGTCATTTAAAAGAGCGGTTTTCCCTTAATATGTCATATCACTGTTCCAGGTTGCATGATATATTGATATGCTTACGTTTCTGTTATATGTCGCACACATCATGCTTTACGCTTTTACGCATTGAGATATGCTGTTTTTCATGAGATTTCTGGATTTGAGAACCGTGGCTATTTCAAAAGAAAACATGTATTGTTTTAAAAAACCCGGTTTCTCTTGATATGATATTTCAGTGCGTCCACCATGTGTTTTCTCGGTTCTGAGAGTGGCATGTGAAACCCGATTCGAGGAGCGGTAGGCACCGTCTACGGGTACATGGTGGACCCGGTGAGGTACCCCGGGGCAAGAAGACTCGTATATGTTAGACGGTGAGCCTGGCAGGGGAGCACTACCTACCGGTGATAGTATTTAGACTCGGCGGTTATCCGGAGGATACCGACCGGGGTAGCGAGATGGATATGAGGGCCGACCAGGGTGTGCGGCGCCTGAGGCCCGATCTGAGGATGCGGCGTCTGAGATATATGAGGATTTACGTGTCGATGCTGGGCACGGTTTTCATGATGTTTCGAGTGTCGATGCTGGACACTTAGGTTCCATGATTTTGAGGTGTCGCGAGGGACACATGTTGATTTATATCCTCACATTTTCATGCATATTCTTTTATAAATTTACATGCATGATGTTGTTGTGTCATTGGTTGACACGTGGACGAGATCCACATGCATACATTCTTTGATTATATGAGTGGACGAGATCCACATGCATACATACATTGATTATATGAGTGGACGAGATCCACATGCATACATACATTGATTATATGGATGGACGAGATCCACATGCATGCATACTTTGATTATATGGGCGGACGAGACCCACTTGCATACATGCATTGACTATACTGTTGGATATTATACACATGCTTAAAGATCTTGACTACCTTGTTGGCACATATACAGACCCGGTCACCCTAGATATCATAGTATTACCTTTATGATATAGTTGACCTAAGAGTCGATGTTTATTCGATTTCTATCTGTTGATATTTTTCTACTCACAAGTTGGCAACTCACCCCCGTTGTGCCACAGTTCTTGCAGGTCGACCGCTTGGATCAGTAGCGGCTTCGCTGGCACGCAGTTGCATTCGGGTGTTTCGCATTGGTAGGTGGGACCTTTGAATCATTCCCACTCTTGTATCTACATTTCATATTGTATCTAGTTAACTCCATCAATCAAAATTTGTAAATTGTATAAGTAACGAGACTTAGTGGGATTGTGGTTGCGAGACTTAGAGCGAGGGGTTTTCTGCTACTTGTGATTCATATATCTTGCTTTTCTTTATCTTTTGTAGTGAACTTCGCCGTTAGGCGTCGTATACTTTTATATATTGTCTTGTGTGGTTGTGATCCGCCGTTTGGCGAAGATCTAGCTCCCGCTTGGGGATGCCATTATTCTTATGATGTATTTGTGGTTTTGGATCAAAATATTCAAAGGAGGTGCTGCCAAAATTTTTAAAAGATGAAACATGTTTTCAAACTAGTAAATTTCACTTGCATCATTTATGTTCCTTTTCTATGCATTAAGAAAACTTGATTTCATATACCTTTATTTCAAAACCTTTTTAGTGCGCGGTGGTGCCGATTCAAAAGTTTTGTAAAAGTTTCGTTTCCGCATTTTGTCCTCGTTCCGACGGCCGGAGCGCCGCCGTGCACTAACATGGTATCAGAGCCAGGCCATTAACCTAGTCTAGCTTGCTCTAACGTGTTTACAAGTTCGATCGAACGGATTTTCCAAAAACCGCGTTTCCATGTCGTACTTTCTGTCGAATTTTTCGGTGCTCTAAAAATTATTTGGTACATTGGAAAATTACGTGCAGGGTTTTTATGAATTCTGTGAAAATTTGGTAAGCTGATGTTACTTTAGCGCGGCGGATCAGCGGCCAAAACCACGTTTTGGCCGCGGATCCGCCGCAGTTCTGTGGCTAAACTGCACTAAATTTTCAAAGTGGGCTTCTGACATGGAAATAGGGTTTTTGGTATGTTCTGTTTGGGCCCAGATTTTCTTTGAGTACTACAGTTGTGCTTGGGGCCCACTTCGGTAAATTTAGTCGATCGAAAATTTTAAACATGTTAGTTCACAGTATTTACATTATATCTGCGACCGTGAATGTCATTTGAGCGGTAAATCCTATCTAACTGCTATAACCCTTTTAGACGGATTTGCGAACGTGACATTCACATTGATGTTCTGTGTTGTGCTGTGATATTGCGGATTTGTCGTGGTGGATAGCCTGGATGCAATGGTAGTACAATTTGGTTTTATATGTATATTTGATATTGCGGGGCGAGCGTCCGACATGTGGACTATCGTCACTGCCTGTTTGTATATTATTCTTTTGGGGCACGACCGGGCTGAGGTCAATGTACCCGTTGTATGTATATTTTACTTTCTGTACTAGGATTACCCCACAGTGGGGTGCACGGATAGCCGGGTTCTAGAGGGCAACGGGCCCGCATCTCATGGCGTTGAGACGGAGGGGGCTTCACTCTAGAATTGGCGGGCTATTCGCCGCACTCGTAGGGGGTATAGGTTGACCCAAGGAGGGACGCCCAAGTTACCGGATTCCGTGAAGTGCTGGGTGGTCCATTCACGTTGTTGAAGGGGGCTGCCTCGCTTCAGGTTTTGGCGGGTAACTTGCCGCGCCCGTAGGGGTCTAGGATTTCATTGCACAGGCTATCCACACGACCAGGAGAACGTCGGGTTTCAGTAGCGGCTCTATGAAACCCGGGGATCCCAGATATCTGTTTTGTTCTGTGATACTTATTACTTTTCTGTAATGTTGCATTTTATCACGCCTTGAGCGAATATTATATATTGATATATATACTAGTAGATGTTGTATATGTTTTGCATCCGCGCTAGTCCAGTCACCGCTCTGTCGTTAGTTAAGTATCCTAACGGGTGATGACGGGACCCAGTAGCGAATGCGGATGACATATACGTACATCATTATTTTCGTTCTTTATTGGTGTGATCAATTGATGGGACTGTGTTGATTCGGATCAATGCAAGCTAAAACAAACCTATTCTGATGTTGTTGGAACAATTTTTCAAAAAGCTGTTATTACAAGGACGTTCACTTTTGTTTTGCACAGTGGTATTTGGTTATGAATATCCAGCACCTCGGTCGACGAGGCAAGGGCCGAGATCCCTTCACCAGGAGTGACCCCTTGGACAGAAGTTTGCGTCAGGGTAATAACTTCACTATAGCCGATTGCTTTTTGCTTTGCATCGTGGTATTCAGTTGGAATATCCCGCACCTCATTCTACGGGGAAAGAGCCGAGATCCCTTCACCGGGAGTGACCTCTTTAGCGAAGGTTTTCGCCACTATATTTTTATAAAAAGTTATGCAGTTCCTTCAACGATATCAAGTTCATTACGTAAAAGGTTTTTCGCCAAAAACCAGCCGTAGCCCTCCGTCATTTCTTACGGGTATTATTTAGTATTCGTGCTACGTTTGTTGACCTAGTCAAGACGTAGTGTTCGGTAGCTAAGTGGTGCTTGTTTGTTGCATAAATGGGATTGGTTAAGACAGTCGTGCGGCCTTGTTGACCTAGTCAAGGGCACGTACGGGTGGGTTCAATGCAATCCAGAACAATGACGGGTTGAACTTGACTAGCGGTTTATGGTTTATTGACCTAGTCAAGGTCATAAACCGCTTTAGGTAAAAACATACATCGGGAGTTTCTAAAGAAACTGAAACTTGCCAGATATGCGCATACCTCCTAGAGTGTGATAACGTGAGTGGATTCTATTGTGTTATCTTGCGATGATAGTTGGATCCCGATTCCCACTGATGAGTTGGTTTACTCCTCGGGTGATCCCGACTAATTCTTCTTTCAGGTTTGGAGGAGAATTTGACGTTACAGTGGGAGGTTTCCTGATTAGATAAAGTGATAACCATTCTGATCTAGGTTAGAGTGCACGCTGAGTGTTTCTTTTCTCTCTCTCTTTGGCAGCGACCATGGCCCGACCCGTGACTATGACTCAGTGACCAAGTTGACCGAACCTTCTTATAAGACTGTCTTTTGGATTGTCAGAGTTGCATACCTCATTGCCACTCCTACTTTTACCCTTTTCTCCAGGACACCCCGTATTACTACGAATGTCCACTTCCATTGGATAAAACCATCGTATGGTTATATACGAACTCGAAGGAATTTATTCGAGGATGGTTTCCGGTTCTGGAGAAAACGAATAGGATTATTCAGTTGTCTTTTCCTTTTACCTTCTCTCAGGTTGCAAGTGCTCCTTGGATTAGGGGATAGTACACCCGTTATGCCTATTGGATAGTCTTCTTCTAAACCTTAGGCTGGTGCCGAACGGTAGGGAATGAAGAAAGCCGATTAGCATAAGTGTGGTGTACAGAAGGTATTAAGTAAAGAAAAATAAAGGGACTAGTAAGAGGGCAAAGTAAACTGCGACTGCTATTCACGACCGAACCAAGTATTTCATTACCACTCCTACTTCACCTTTTTATTTCTCCAGAACACTCAGTATCACTACGAAGATCCACAGTTATTTGGATACTCCATCGTATGGTTATATACGAACTCGAAAGGAACTTGTTCCAGTTCGGGGATGGATTCTGGTTCAGGAGAAATAGGAATAAGATTTTATTCAGTTGTCTTTTATCTTCACCTTCTCTCGCATTGCGAGTGCTCCTAGGATTAGGACAGTACACCCATTATGTTTATTGGATAGTCTTCTTCCAAACCATAGGCTGGTGTAAAATGGTAGGGAAGGAAGAAAACCATTTAGCCTAAGAGGGTGTACAGAAGGAAATGACTAAAGAAATATGAAGGGATTCGGAGAGTTGGCAAAAAAAATATACGGTTGCAGTTGTGAATCTGGTTGATGGAAGAGGCATTACTAGGAATACCCGGATACCCCTACGAAACATTTCACTGTTTCAGTTTCACTGTGTACTGTTAAAAGAAAACTGATTTCCCAATTAGCATTTGCTCCAGAGTATGTATTTACCAGGTATGATTCTCACATCTGTATGGTTTTACAGATGATGAGTGGGAGTAAGTCATTGGGAATTGGGTGATCATCCTCATTATATCGGAATTCGTTGTAATTGGTGATATTTGAGGAAATCGCTTGGGTTGTTTGCCGGACGGCAAATATTTGGTTTTGAATATCCGTTGTTATGCACCAATTTCAAATTGATATATCTGTACGTCTATTTTTATAGAGTGAGATATACCTTCTTGAAATTATGTCCGTGACATTAACCTATATCAGTGGATGGTTAGGTAAGGAGCATTAAACAGCGGTGTAATTCTTCTTAACCATAAGTACAGTTTTCAACATATAACGCACAGGGATTGAGTTATTGGACTCAGGGGAGTTATACAGAGTATTGTATGTTGTCCAGTGTCCATTAGGACAGAGGGGTTGGTCCTCGTACTATGTTTTGTTTACTTGTAACTTCTCTAGTTCTTAGACATGTGTTTCGTAGAAATGCAACGTCTAAGTTTTGAGAAGTTATAGGTATAAGGATAGAGTAGAGAACCAGGTGTTGCAAGTATCGGGATTCTTCAAGTTGATCGAAGATGTAGATACTTGTGAATGGTATTCAGTTGATAGTATTGATTAAGAGAACTTGCTTCTCCTTCAGGTTACTCATAATTGGAAGTATTCCTAAGTTTAGTAATGCTGATCGGCCTCTCTCCATTTAGTTGACATGCACTGGAGATAGCTGCATGATTTGAATCTGGTTCAATTAAATCAGTGCCTCTGTTTCTATATTGGATATAGAACAGTTCATATCTTAACGATGTTAAGGTACGGGGAGTTGTCCGGCTTATGCTTAAAACCAGACTCCGGATAACTCAAAGCACGTTTCTGTAATGGCTGTTTGTGGGTTGACCCGGGCTATGACGAGGGTTGATTTTCTACCATCTGGAAGATCAATAGTGATATTGTTCTATATTCGCCATAGTTTTAATAAAAATGGATTTTTTCAGAAAACAGTAGTGGGAGTATGGTAGAACTGGAAGTGATTCCAGAACCGCAAACGATTACCGAAAATTTGATAAGAACCTAAAGATTCAATCTGGTTTGACATTCCGTTAGCCACTCCGCAGATATGGTGGGTAACCTCAGGCACTCGAGAGGTAATTCGGTAGCCTCAAGGATGGTGACAGGGAGGTTCTTGTTTACCCAGATTTGGCACTACTGTTGTTCCAGGCTATAAGACCCGGCAGGAGGATGAGTATAGCGTCGTTCTAAACAAGCTTTAGAAGTGCACGTTTATATGACTCTGCCAGAGGGTTGTCGTAGTCAGTGGGAGCAGCGGAAGCATAGTGGACAGGTGGCTTATGTCTATTTATGGACTAAAGCAGATATAGTGGAGATAGATCATCTATTTCTGATGTGACAGTCATAGGTTTGACTTCATCAGAATAGGGGATGGATCTGTTAAGAAGGTAGTAGGGTGTGATGTCCTGGTATTTGGATGACACACACAGAGTAGGAAGTGAAATTCCTATACTACGATCGGTTAAACTTTGGTTGTCACACAGTGGATTCTCCACATGGGACTTGGATTTTATATCAGACATCCTGGTTACTTGATCTATGGTTTTAGATCTAGATTTGGGTAGTTTCCCAATCTGGGTACTTACACAGCATTCTAAAGGTGCTTTAGAATGGACGACTCCTGGCACGGTAGTGTACCTGCAGGTGATGGAGTCACCCTCTCTAAAGGTATCTTACAGATTAAAGGGGAGAAGGATGTGCATGATTGGCAGATCACTTGCTTAGGCAATTGAGTCAATCATGAGATGTCAAGTACCACACCAGATGTTGTTTTTACAGTTGATATTAATCCAATCCTGGAGAAACGATCGGAAGCGGTTTTAGAACATAAGAGAAAGTTCTAGGGATATGATAACGACAGCCTCGTTCGGGAGACAGTTATCATTCTAGGCTTCCAAGGTGACCTGGATGACAGAGTGGCTGTCAGAGTTATGGTTTTCCCTCTGACGAGGGGCAGTATTATGGACAAGTGGTCCAGGTGGATACTGAGGGAGGCATGGCGCAGGATACTGATTAAGTTCAGTTGACGATACAGTCTGAGAAGTTTGGATTTGGAGTTCATTTATGAACTAGGTCCCATCAGATATCCAGACATACTCTAAGACATGTATTGCTCATTTCGTGATATGGCTTTCTCCGTGAACATGAGATAAAGAGAGACATAGAAAGAAACATTAGAGCGGATCCACTCACTGAGGCTATTCCTCGAACGCATTAGTTTCGCAAGCGGGTTTTGTGAGACTGATTAGTAGAGGAGTTGGGTGTTCGGTATCACACGGGCTATGAGTATGCGACATCGCAATAATTAGCCTTGAGTGCAAGTGGGAGATTGTTGGAGATAGTTCCCTCAGAGTCAATTATTGGATCACAGGCACGTGATTGCAATGATTGAGAGAGGATCTATACCGTTAGAACAGTCTTACTCAAGATGATAATATGCTATCTGGTTTATCTTTATCATCGCGTACTGCTTTAGGTGACCTTACAGGTCACTATTGCGCGTTGGTAGAGCCCTTAGGATTCTTGCTTGACGGCCAGCAGTATGATGGTGATCATATACGTGGGAGCTGGGGTCTATAAGCACATCTTTAAAAGGTCCCTAGTCGTGGGAGTTTTCGAGACAGGGCATCGATACTCCAGAGTAGACTACTGTATATAGTCGAGACCCCGACGAGGGGCGGTGGCCGGTCTCACAAGCCACTGGTGTCAGTTGGTTCACCTAAGATGTATACAGGTGCTCATTGAGTTATGAGTACACCGGACAGGACTCGCCGGGAACATGCTAGTTGGTCTTATACCTGACGTCAGATAGCAGTTCCCTGGTGACATGTGTACAGGTTAGTTCATCGACCTGGGATCGTCATTTGTCTCATGTGAGTTCCCACTGTACTTTGATTACTACCCTACCATGGCTCAAAGGAGTCGTGCAAACAGGTTTTAGTTGGGTACAGTCCCGAGCCACATGGAGGCTGTGAGCGGATCTGCAGGGGTTCGTCTCTCCCGGTATTGGGGGTGGGGTTGCGCTGTGTCTAGGAGAGCCATTACACAAAGCCATCGGCCGAGGCGGGAGATTTACAGGTAGGTATTCCAGTAGTGTCTCAGGGTGTTCTGGGCTACACTCCGACACGACTTGTACCGCTTTTAGGGGTCTGACTTTTACCAACCCCCTAGGCCCGCCATGCGATACACATAGACGAACGCACCGGACTTTACGGATATTGTCACTGACAGGCTCAGTAGGGTGTCAGGATGAGTTCGCTCATCGACGTCCTTTTTGGTCAATACCTGGTAGCCCGTTACGTATGGCTAATACCTCTGACGTGCTAGTGGTTAAATCCACAACCAAAGTATTGACGAGTCTTTAGAGTCCCCCAAAGACCGTTTCTCAAGTTTCGGGCGAAATGCTGTATAGGCCGTATGGAGATATGCCAGGGTTCGATCATATACGTGCGGTATTGCACGGATCATGATCGGATGGATAATACTAGCGGGCTTTGGTTTAAGAAGGATCCTAGTATTGTACAGTGTAGATTTGGTCTCATTGCATTTGTATTCGGTCGGAATACAAATGCGGGTATGTATATACAGTCGCGGGGTTTTCCTGTAATTTATTACGGGATCAGTTTTCTGAAGTTGCTAGTTTGCATTCCGTTTCTGCCATTTTCCTTTGTTTCTTTCCTTGGCTGAAAAATGGTGGAGGAGGGCTAATTTGCAAATGTGCAAATTAGCAATTTAGAGGGTTGTTTTTGCAAGTAGTTGCATCATGATGGTTTCATGATGGTTCCACCATCCCTTGACATTCTTTTGATCATGATTTCTTGACTTTTGGATATGATTATGTGATGGAATGGGGACTTGGGAGTGATCATTGTTTCTCATCATCACTTGCTTGCATTATTGTTTTCCACCCACCTCTTGGCTTTTCTCTCTCTCTCCCTTAACCAAGAGGCCGGCCACTTCTTTATAGGGGCTGTCCCAATTTTTGGGTGAGGGATGGTTCTCATTTTGTTGGCACCAAATCCCTTTGTGTAAGTCGATGTGCAACACCCTACGAGTTGCGGGGAGGCGGAAATATGAAAAGCGATCTTGTTCTTTAAGAAAACATCGACTAACCGAAGATCTTTGCTAAACGATAATTAACAACAACCATAGAAGTTCTTAGCTACTATGTAAAGAGATTATACCTAGTGAATCGTGTCCTTCATCTTTACGATCTCTACGTCCTCCTCGGCCTCCTCTAAGTGATAGACGATCCACCCGAGAACCCTAATCCAAGCTTCACCTCCAAACTTGAGGTAACTAAGTTTCTCTAGTTGCTAATCAAAGGAACTTAGATCATATAGAGTTAGATTATGGAATGTTTAGTCTATTCTAATCCTTGTTCTCAACTCATGAGTGGTAGGATTAGAGTTTGAAGAGAGAGTGAGCTTGAAGAGAGTGAAGGTGAACAAGAATAATGATAATGATACTGTTTCTCACTTGATATATGAAGCATAATGAATAATTGAATAAATGAATAAAATGAGATTATTCATCATGCTACATTAATGCATTATGAGTGATTCACTATGTGAGTCATTAAGCATTTAATAATGCATTAATGACATAATGAATCACACATTATGAGTCACAATATCATTTAATGATAATGCCACCTAAACCCTCAAGTCACCATGCTTCTAGAAGCTTCCCGTATAATTACGAGAACGCCCCTCCTATCCGTGAATACACGGAAAAACTTTAGACTATATAAATCCAATAACCTGATACTAGAATCTGGCTTAAACCAAAGCCGGCTAGTAAAAACTGTCCGAATGTCGTACGTGCGTTTAAACACGTATTCGTCCGAACCCTTGTCGTAAACCTGTACGACCTCTATATCGTTTCGCCTGGAGTTGGGAAATCTCTGTGTGGGACTCTAAAGACTCGATTACAACTCTGGCAGTGGGTTTAACCACAGACCGCAAGCGGAACTAGCTGTACGTAACGGTTCCCAGGTAGATGTCGATAAGAAGGCCCATAAGGAAACCCATCCGAACTCCTACTGAGCCAGTCCGTGACAATATCCGCGCAGTCCGGTCTGTTCTTCTAAGAGTATCGCATGTATGGTCTAGGGGGGTGGTGAACGTCAGACCCCTGACAACCATACAAGTCATGCCAGCATGTCTCAAGACCATCCGAGAATCTACTGATCAGTCCATCAGTAATTCTCAATCAGCCCTGGCCAGGGACTTATGGTAATGACCAACCGATCACTGTGCGATATCAACTCCCTATACCGGGAGAGACGAATCCCTAACAGTCGCTCACTGCCTCCACGTGGCTCGGGACTGTGCCCAACTAAAACCTGTTTGCATGACTCCTTTGAACCGTGGTAGGGTAGTAATCAAAGCACAGTGGGAACTCACACGAGACAAATGATGACCTTAAGTCAACGGACTATCTGCACACATGTCACCTGAGAACTGCTATCTGACGTTAGGTATAAATACCATCCAGTCAGTTCTCGGCGAGTCCTGTCCGGGGTACTCTCACCCAGTGAGCATCTGTATACAATATTAGGTGCACATCACCAATGGCTGCGGGACCAATCCATCGCTCCTCGTCAGGGTCTAGATATGTATACACTAGTCTACTCTGGAGTATCGATGCCCAGTCTCGATACTCCTGCGACCAGGGACATCTAAGGATGTGCCTATTGATTATCCAGCTCCCATAAGTATGACTGCCATCACAACGCCGGTAGTCAGGCAAACACCCTATGGGCTTTATCAACATGTTTATAAATACAAAGTAAAATATACCATACGTAAAGATAAAGTCAAACCAAATAGAGTACTATCATATTAAGCAAGATTGTCATGTACATACATATCCCTAGCATCCTATATAATGAAGGCCTCTAGGGCATATATATCCAACAATCTCCCACTTGCACTAAGGCCTATAATTGGTGCAATGAGTACCCAATGTATGTACTAGATCCAGTTGCTGGCGTACTGTTCATACCAGAATATTGCATTTTATACCGCCCATTCTTACGCTCGTTTGTTTATAGGCAGGTGCTTTTAATCAGTGTTTGCGACATAACTGCAGAATACAGGTTCTCGGCTCTGAACAGTGAATATCATGGAAAAGTACGACAAATTCTGGATTACTGCCAACAACTGATAAAACACGGGTCTCCGCTCTCTATCCGTGTGTTGCCACATACCAGTTTAAGGGACAAGATGGCAAATCGATTGTCATGTCATGCACAAAGCTATAGGTCAACACAAGATCCAAGAAATCTACGCGGAGCTCGAGGAAATCATGGCAAAAGATCCACATCACATCACATTTTTGTTCTACTAAAATTCTGGAATAATTGTGAAGAGTTTATGAGAAATGTCATATACCATACTAAAGAGGACAACAAACCAGGAAAAGTACCAAAACCCAGAACCCACCTCCACTATACGGCCGCGGAACTGCGGCCTAAGCAGGCTTAGGCCGCGGATCCGCGGCCATGTGGGGTCCTCGATCTGTCGTTTTTTAGGGGCATTTTGGTACATTCATTTTATGGCAGATTGTTGCCCTAGGTTTTCAGTTCACCTCCTATAAATACCCCAGAACTTGCCAAAGCTTGGGATCTATTCTTTGTTCTTCTTTCTTTTTAGGATTTAGTCTTTTTCTTCTTCTTCTTCATTCTTTTTCCATGAAAATTGTAGTGAGAGCTTTTTGAGTGGGAGATCAATGAAGATGAGGGCTTTTTGTATCATTCTCTTTTGTTTCTTCTTCCCCTTGAGATTCTTGCTTTCTCTTGATCATTCAACCTCTTCATTGAGCTGAATGGTTAAGGGTTAGTTATTGAACTCAAGGGTCGTATTTTCTTATAGAATTAGCGCTTCATTTCACATGCGTTCTCTACCCTTCTCTTGATCTTGCAACCTCTTGATTGAGCTTGCAAGTTTAAGGGTTGGCTATTGATCACATGCTTGTCTTGAGTTCTAGTTTCTTGTTCTTTGTATCGCTTTTTATTACTTGCTTATTATTATCTTGCTTTACTTTCTTGCAATTTAATTCATGCACTTAGTTACTTATAATCTTTTCTTTGTTCTTTTCTTTTTCTCTCTTTTGTTCATTTTGTGAATGGTTGTAATTATCATTGTTAAGATGAAATACGGTATTGTAAGTTAATATCTTCTTTCTCATTTCCTTTTCCCGTTATTTTCCATTGAACTCCGCCCAAACCATACGCAAGCGCTCCGTTAGGCACCCTACCCTAACAAGGTAACGGTGATTCCTAACTGCGACCGGTTGCGTTCGGTTTGGCCGGAGGCGAAAGCAAGAGACAAGAACGGAAGGACAAGGGTAAATAAGCCGTATTCAACGAATACCGCTCTTAAATCCCCTAATCCACGTTGCTGCCGATTGCTTAGCTTCAATTGGTCAAGACTCGGCTCAAAGGTTTTGAGTACGGATTTCTTTAGCTTATAATCTCGTATCTTTTTCTTAACAACTTTATACTTGCAAATAATACACATAGGATAGTCTCGAACAAACATATACACAATTCTTTATTGACTCGTCAAAGACAAGAAAGGACATACAACCATCTCCCTGTGGATCGACCCGTGCTCAACCGGCTAGCTGCATAGCGACACCGTCTTGATTGCGGTTAACTTTAATTCTTCTAATCACGTACCGCATGCCCAACATCTCAAACAGCCTCTCGAACTGGACTTGAGGGATGGCCTTGGTGAATGGATCTGCCGTGTTGTCTTTTGTGTCCACTCTCCGTACCTCGATCTCCTGACGATCCACGATCTCCCTGATAAGGTGAAACCGCCTTAAGATATGCCTGGATTTCTGATGGGACCTTGGTTCCTTCGCTAATGCTACAACCTCATTTTTATCACAATACAAAGGTATTGCATTGGCAATGGACGGAACCACCTGAAGTTCAGAGATGAACTTCCTCATCTAGATAGCCTCTTTTGCGGCTTCACTAGCAGCTATATACTCAGCCTCCATGGTTTAGTCTGTGACGGTATCCTGTTTGGAACTTCTCCAACATACCGCCCCTCCATTGAGGGTAAACACAAAACCCGAAATGGATTTAGAATCATCTTTGTCACTTTGGAATCCGGTGTCGGTAAAAGCCTCAACCTGGAGGTCCCCATTACCGTAAATCAAGAACATCTCCTTAGTTCTTCTCAGGTACTTGAGAATGTTCTTTACCTCTATCCAATACTTCTCACATGGGTCAGACTGATAACTGCTTACTACACTAAGTGCGTAAGCTACATCTGGTCTGATACATAACATCGCATACATTATAAATCCTACTGCCGAAGCGTAGGGTATAATGCCCATGCGAGCCCTCTCTTCATCGGTCTTTGGAGACATCTCTTTGGAGAGGGTGATCCCGTGACAAGCGGGTATATTATCGCGCTTGGAATCTTCCATACTAAATCTCTTTAGTATAGTGTCAATATGCCTGGACTGTGAAAGTCCCAACATTCTATTAGATCTATCACGATAGATCTTAATGCCGAAAATGTGGGCTGCATCACCCAAGTCTTTCATTGAGAATTTCTGTGACAAGAAGAGCTTTACTGATTGTAGCATAGGGACACCATTCCCTATCAGTAGTAAGTCGTCGACGTACAAAACAAAGAAGACTACTGCTCCTTCTATAATCTTCCTATAAATACATGGTTCATCTACATTTTTGATAAAGTCAAATTCTTTGACTGTTTCATCAAAGCAGATGTTCCAACTCCGCGATGCTTGCTTTAATCCATAGATGGATTTAAGCAACTTGCACACTCTTCCGCTGCTCCCATTGTCTAAGAAACCTTCCGGTTGATTCATGTAAACACTCTCTTCTAAATGTCCATTTAAAAAAGCTGTTTTTACGTCCATCTGCCAGATTTCATAGTCATGGAAGGCAGCAATGGCAAGCAGGATCCGAATGGATTTAAACATAGCTACAGGTGAAAAGGTTTCATCATAGTCCAATCCTGGTCTTTGACGAAAACCTTTTGCAACGAGTCTAGCTTTGTAGGTTTCCACTTGTCCAAGTGCACCAATCTTCTTTTTGAAGATCCATTTGCATCCAACTGGTTTCACCACAGGAGGAGCAACTTCTAAAGTCCATACTTTATTGGTGTACATGGATTCCATTTCGGATCTCATAGCATCCAGCCACTTCATCGAGTCAATACTCGTGATAGCTTGCTGAAAACTAGTAGGCTCATCATCATCGATGATGCAATCCTCTCGATCCCCATCTAAAAGAAAACCATAGTATCTTTCAGGAGGATGAGAAAGCCTACTAGATCTGCGTAGTGGCGTTGGTTCGTCGGGTTCTATTGAAACCTGAGATTCCACTATGTCCTCGGCAGCTGTTTGAGGTTCAGGAATTTCTTCCAGTTCTACCGTGCACCCACTAATATCTTTTGCAAGAAATTCTCTTTCTAAGAAGACAATGTGGCGAGCGACAGACACCTTTTGTTCTTCAGTGTGGTAGACCATGTACCCCCTTGAATGTTTGGGGTATCCTACAAACTTGCACTAAACCGATCGTGCCTCGAGCTTGTCCGGACTATGCTTTTTAACATATGCCGGACACCCCCATATCTTGATATACTTGAGATATGGTCTCTTCCCGCTCCACATTTCATATGGAGTGGTAGACACAGACTTAGTTGGAACTCTATTCAATAAGTATGCTGCTGATTCTAGAGCAAAACCCCAGATGGAAAGTGGCAACTCAGCACTACTCATCATTGAACGCACCATATCTAATAGCGTGCAATTCCTCCTTTCTGATACACCATTATCCTGAGGTGTATAAGACGGAGTAAGCTGAGAGAGAATTCCATTCTCTTTTAAGCATTCAAGGAAACTGGTACTTAAGTGTTCTCCACCTCGATCAGATCAAAGTGTCTTGATGCTTTTACCAGTTTGTTTCTCTACTTCATTTTTATACTCCTTAAACTTCTCAAAGGCCTCAGATTTTTGTTTCATTAAGAACACATGTCCATACCTAGAGAAGTCATCAGTAAAAGTGATGAAGTAGGAGTGACTGCTTCTCGTATGTGTAAACATTGGACGACATACATCACTGTGTACAAGTCCCAAGAGTTCTGTGGCTTTTGCTCCGTGTCCGGTGAACGGAGATTTTGTTATTTTTCCATTGATAAATGATTGACAAGTTGCATATGATGAATATTCAAATGGATCTAGATATCCATCTTTATGTAACTTAGTCAACCTTGTTTCGTTTATATGACCAAGTCTACAATGCCATAGGAAGGCTTGATTTGAATCTGGAGCCTTTCTTTTAAGTGTGTTTTGAATATTGAAAATTCGAGGTTGATTAAGTATGTAAATGCCGTTATCCAGTGTGCCATACCCAATCAGTTCTTGATTTAGGAGAATGTTCATGACATTTATTTCAAGCGCAAAATTATATCCTTCATTAAATAACAAAGATACTGATATAATATTACACAACATACCTGGAATACAAAAACAGCTGTACAACACCAAAATGTGCCCACTAGTCAACCCTAGGTGATATTCCCCTATTGCAATAGCATCTACATGCATTCCATTGCCCATCCGGAGAGTCATATCACTTGTCCCCAGTGCTCTACTATTTCTCAGATCCTGTAATGAATTACAGATGTGAGAACCTGAACCGGTATCAAGTACCCATGATGTAGAGTTTACTGAAAGACAATTTTCGATTACGAACACACCTGAAGCAGAAGCAACAGCTTGCTTCTTGTCCTTGGCTATGAAGGCCACACAGTCCTTCTTCCAGTGCCCTTGGTTGTGACAATAATAGTATTCGTTTATATCTTCCTTCACCCTTCCTGCTTTGTTCGTTCCCTGCACCTTTTTGACCCTACCCTTCTGTTTGGTGGCTTTCATCTTCTTCTTCCCTTTAGCTTTCGCTTTAAATTTAGAAGAGGATGATTGGCCAACATACAGAACAGGGGTCTTCTCCTGTTTCAAGGAGTTCTCTGCTACCCTCAACATGTTGAGGAGCTTTGGAAGATCAGCTTCCATTTTGTGCATGTTGAAGCTTAGCACGAACTGAGAGAAGGTATGGGGAAGGGACTGCAAAATCAAGTCGATATACAAATCGTTCTCTAGCACGCATCCCAGGTTTGCGAGTTCCCCTATGAGGCTGATCATTTTGAGGACGTGCTCTCCTACAGGCGATCGTGGAGCCAACCTCATCTTGAAGAGTTTCCTTGAGGTCTCGTACCTTGCGATACGGGAGTGCTCCCCATACAATTCCTTGCAATGGAGAAAGATGGATATAATATCCATACTCTCGTGTTGTTTCTGGAGTCCATTGTTCATGGACGCCAGCACGATACACTTAGCTCTCTCACAGTCTAGATCCCAGGTTTTGCGAACTTCCTTGTCCGCAACTGAGGAATCTGGTCCAGGGATAAGGAGAGGAACAGCGGTGGTAACATATGCTACTTTGTCAAAAGTCAGTGTAATGTTGACGTTCCTTAGCCAATCTTTATAGTTCTGCCCGGTCAGTATATTTTTTTCAAGTAATAGTTTTAGTCCTATCATGGTAGCTGCCAGAGAGAGAGAAAAGAAACCACTCAGCATATGCTCTTGCAAGTATAGATTGGTTATTAATTTATCTAAACAGCATGGCTCCCACTGTTCCCTCAAATCCTTCTTCAAAACCTAAAAGAAGAACTAGTCAGGATTTAATCACACGTCGCAATACTTGCTTAACCTTTCAGCCAGGCCGGTGTTGGTACTTTGAGGGAGGTTTTCCAACGCTTTCGCGAAGTTCCTTAATTAAATAACTTCTTTTCCCTGGAGGCGTAGCCCCTCTAACACCTTTCTGGACACCTACTTGGTTTATAGCATTGATTGTTAAGTGAGAAAGTTTCCCGAGAGTAATCCTACTCATCAGTGGGATCGGGATCCAACTATCATTGCATGATGCACTAGATGGAAGCCACTCTAGTCACCACACTCCAAAAGGTATGCTAAATCTGCAAGTTTCCTTTATGTTTGAAACACCCGATGTGATTTTTACCCCAAGCTCTTATGACCTTGACGTAGGCCAACAAATCATAAGACTCAAGTCAAGTTCTACCCGTCGTTGTCCTGATTAATTTAGGTACATCGTACATGCCCTTGACGTAGGCCAACAAGGCTGTACGTCTGTCCTATACTAATGCATCTATCTATGCAACAAATAAGCAAACACACTGCTACCATACACTATGCCTTGACGTAGGCCAACAAGTATAGCATGAATACGATGTGCTGTCTATTTGAAACGACGGAGGGTTACGGCTGGTTTTTGGAAAAAAAACGTTAACGTAGTGAACTAGATTTAATCGAAGGAACTAAGATAGCCTTTATTAAAAGGAGTGGCTTAAGCTCCGCATTTAAATTTTGCTTTTTGAAGAAAACCGAGTGGTTCTGAAATTGTTCCAACGATTCAGTTTAGGTTTTATTTTCTTTGCATTAATAATCATGCGTCCTATCATTAACCTATCATTACAGATAACAACGAAAATACAACGTCCTCTTTGGCCATCCACATTCGCCACGGGGTCCCGTCATCACCCGTTAGGTTACTTAACTAACGGCAGAGCGGGGGCTGGGCTAGCGCGGGTGTAAAACATAAGTGACGTCTAAATAGCTATCATTTATAGATATTGTACATTCGTCAGACGCAATAATAGGCATTCCAGATTACAGATAAACTTTATTGGATATGCAAGCAATCCGCGTTTCTTTTGAGCCTGTAACGAAAGACGGACTACACAGTTGTGATGTATAGCCATTACCCCACCCCAGACCCCTACGGGTACGGCAAACTACCCGCCAAGTACCCGAAGTGAAGCGGTCTCCCTCAACGACGTGAGTAGGCCACTAAACACTTCGAAATATCCGGTAGTTTGTGCACCCCACCTTGGGTCTATCCTAGGAGCAAAAACAGTAAAAAGAAATAATACAACGGTGGCTACAACCGCAACCTGGATGTGCCCCGCAAAATAATATTACAACTTATTACATTTACATCGAATGAACTAATACAAAATCCCATCACAAAACCCTGGCTAATCATCACAACAATCCAATACAGTTCATAATCACAAACAGTTAAAAACATCACAGATATGTGCAACCCCCTGCCAACCGACATACTAGCAGTTAGGAGAGGTTTACGAACACATAATACAGTTCACAGATATAATCAAACAAGCAAACATCGTATAATTTCGATCGATCAAACCCATTAGATTCTGCTCCAAAACTTCTCTGTAAACCTGAGACCTGAGCAAAAAATAAACATTCCAGAAAAGGCAAAATATTCATAGAAGAGTTACTGGGGAGATTTGGGGTGAATCGGGCTCAACTCGGCCGCGGATCCACGGCGGATCGGTGGGATCGGCCGCGGTTCCGCGGTGTGTTGGCCGATTCATGCACCCAAATTTCTCCAGTGTTCTTAGGTTTCCCTGTAGGTTTTTCTGGAGGTCCCTGAAAAATTTTTGGACCTCAATTTTAAATCGACAGAAACTATGTGAATACGATATATTTTCCGGTTCGTTTTTCGTTCGAAATTCATACGACTTTGCAAGTGAGTTAATTATTGTTTAGTGAGGCTCTGATACCACTCTAAGTCGATATGCAACTCCCCACGAGTTGCGGGGAGGCGGAAATATGAAAAACGATCTTGTTTTTTAATCAAACATCGACTAACCGAAGATCTTTGCTAAACGATAATTAACAACAACCATAGAAGTTCTTATCTACTATGTAAAGAGATTATACCTAGTGAATCGTGTCTTTCGTCTTTACGATCTCTACGTCCTCCTCGGCCTTCTCTAAGTGATAGATGATCCACCCGAGAACCCTAATCCAAGCATCACCTCCAAACTTGAGGTAACTAAGTTTCTCTAGTTGCTAATCAAAGGAACTTAGATCATATAGAGTTAGGTTATGGAATGTTTAGTGTATTCTAATCCTTGTTCTCAACTCATGAGTGGTAGGATTAGAGTTTGAAGAGAGAGTGAGCTTGAGGAGAGAGAAGGTGAACAAGAATAATGATAATGATATTGTTTCTCACTTGATATATGAAGCATAATGAATAATTGAATAAATGAAAAAAATGAGATTATTCATCATGCTACATTAATGCATTAGGAGTGATTCACTATGTGAGTCATTAAGCATTTAATAATACATTAATGACATGATGAATCACACATTATGAGTCACAATATTATTTAATGATAATGCCACCTAAACACTCAAGTCACCATGCTTCTAGAAGCTTCCCGTATAATTACGAGAACGCCCCTCCTATCCGTTAAAACACGGAAAAACTTTAGACTGTATAAATCCAATAGCCTGATACTAGAATCCGGCTTAAACCAAAGCCGGCTAGTAAAAACTGTCCGAATGTCGTACGTGTGTTTAAACACGTATTCGTCCGAACCCTTGTCGTAAAACTGTACGACATCTATATCGTTTCGCCTGGAGTTGGGAAATCTCTGTGTGGGACTCTAAAGTCTCGACTACTACTCTGGCAGTGGGTTTAACCACAGACCGCAAGCGACACAAGCTGTACGTAACGGTCCCCAGGTAGATGTCGATAAGAAGGCCGATGAGGAAATCCATCCGAACTCCTACTGAGCCTGTCCGTGACAATATCCGCGCAGTCCGATCTGTTCGTCTAAGAGTATCGCATGTATGGTCTAGGGGGTAGTGAACGTCAAACCCCTAACAACCGTACAAGTCGTGCCGGCATGGCTCAAGGCCATCCGAGAATCTACTGATCAGTCCATCAGTAATTCTCAATCAGCCCTGGCCAGGGACTTATGGTAATGACCAACCGATCACTGTGCGATATCAACTACCTATACCGGGAGAGACGAATCACTAACAGTCGCTCACTGCCTCCACGTGGCTCGGGACTGTGCCTAACTAAAACCTGTTTGCACGACTCCTTTGAACCGTGGTAGGGTAGTAATCAAAGCACAGTGGGAACTCACACGAGACAAATGATGAACTTAAGTCAACAGACTATCTGCACACATGTCACCTGAGAACTGCTATCTGACGTTAGGTATAAATACTATCCAGTCAGTTCTCGGCGAGTCCTGTCCGGTGTACTCACACCCAGTGAGCATCTGTATACAATCTTAGGTGCACATCACCAATGGCTGCGGGACCAATCCATCGCCCCTCGTCAGGGTCTAGATATGTATACGCTAGTCTACTCTGGAATATCGATGCCCAGTCTCGATACTCCTGCGACCAGGGACATCTAAGGATGTGCATATTGACTATCCAGCTCCCACAAGTATGACTGCCATCATAACGCCGGTAGTCAGGCAAACACCCTATGGGCTTTATCAACATGTTTATAAATACAAAGAAAATAATACCATACGTTAAGATAAAGTCAAACCAAATAGCGTACTATCATATTAAGCAAGATTGTCATGTACATACGTATCCCTAGCATCCTATATAATGAAGGCCTCTAGGGCATATATATCCAACAATCTCCCACTTGCACTAAGGCCTATAATTGGTACAATGAGTACCCACTGTATGTACTAGATCCAGTTGCTGGCGTACCGCATGCCCAACATCTCAAACTGCCTCTCGAACTGGACTTGAGGGATGGCCTTGGTGAATGGATCTGCCGTGTTGTCTTTTGTGTCAACTCTCCGCACCTCGATCTGCTGATGATCCACGATCTTCCTGATCAGGTGAAACCGCCTTAAGATATGCCTGGATTTCTGATGGGACCTTGGTTCCTTCGCTAATGCTACAGCCTCATTGTTATCACAATACAAAAGTATTGGATTGGTAATGGACGGAACCACCTGAAGTTCAGAGATGAACTTCCTCATCCAGATAGCCACTTTTGCGGCTTCACTAGCAGCTATATACTCAGCCTCCATGGTTGAGTCTGTGACGGTATCCTGTTTGGAATTCTCCAACATACCGCCCCTCCATTGAGGGTAAACACAAAACCTGAAATGGATTTAGAATCATCTTTGCCACTTAGGAATCCGGAGTCGGTAAAAGCCTCAACCTGGAGGTCCCCATTACCGTAAATCAAGAACATCTTCTTAGTCTTTCTCAGGTACTTGAGAATGTTCTTTACCGCTATCCAATGCTTCTCACCTGGGTCAGACTGATACCTGCTTACTACACTAAGTGCGTAAGCTACATCTGGTCTGGTACATAACATCGCATACATTATAGATCCTACTGCCGAAGCGTAGGGTATAATGCCCATGCGAGCCCTCTCTTCATCAGTCTTTGGAGACATCTCTTTGGAGAGGGTGATCCCGTGACAAGCGGGTATATTATCGCGCTTGGAATCTTCCATACTAAATCTTTTTACTATAGTGTCAATATACCTGGACTGTGAAAGTCCCAATATTCTATTAGATCTATCACGATAGATCTTAATGCCCAAAATGTAGGTTACATCACCCAAGTCTTTCATGGAGAATTTCTGTGACAAGAAGAGCTTTACTGATTGTAGCATAGGGACATCATTCCCTATCAGTAGTATGTCATCGACGTACAAAACGAGGAATACTACTGCTCCTTCTACAATCTTCCTATAAATACATGGTTCATCTACATTTTTGATAAAGTCAAATTCTTTGACTGTCTCATCAAAGCAGATGTTCCAACTCCGCGATGCTTGCTTTAATCCATAGATGGATTTAAGCAACTTGCACACTCTTCCGCTGCTCCCACTGTCTAAGAAACCTTCGGGTTGATTCATGTAAACACTCTCTTCTAAATGTCCATTTAGAAAAGCTGTTTTTACGTCCATCTGCCAGATTTCATAGTCTTGGAAGGCAGCAATGGCAAGCAGGATCTGAATGGATTTAAGCATAGCTACAGGTGAAAAGGTTTCATCATAGTCCAATCCTGGTCTTTGACGAAAACCTTTTGCAATGAGTCTAGCTTTGTAGGTTTCCACTTGTCCAAGTGCACCAATCTTCTTTTTGAAGATCCATTTGCATCCAACTGGTTTCACCACAGGAGGAGCAACTTCTAAAGTCCATACTTTATTGGTGTACATGGATTCCATTTCGGATCTCATAGCATCCAGCCACTTCATCGAGTCAATACTCGTGATAGCTTGCTGAAAACTAGTAGGCTCATCATCATCGATGATGCAATCCTCTCGATCCCCATCTAAAAGAAAACCATAGTATCTTTCAGGAGGATGAGAAAACCTACTAGATCAGCGTAGTGGCGTTGGTTCGTCTGGTTCTATTGAAACCTGAGATTCCACTATGTCCTCGGTAGCAGTTTGAGGTTCCGGAATTTCTTCCAGTTCTACCGCGCTCCCACTAATTTCTTTTGCAAGAAATTCGCTTTCTAAGAAGACAATGTGGCGAGCGACAAACACCTTTTGTTCTTCAGTGTGGTAGACCATGTACCCCCTTGAATGTTTAGGGTATCCTACAAACTTGCACAAAACCGATCGTGCCTCGAGCTTGTCCGGACTATGCTTTTTAACATATGCCGGACACCCCCATATCTTGATATACTTGAGATATGGTCTCTTCCCGCTCCACATTTCATATGGAGTGGTAGGCACAGACTTAGTTGGAACTCTATTCAATAAGTATGCTGCTGATTCTAGAGCAAAAACCCTAGAAGGAAAGTGGCAACTCAGCACTACTCATCATTGAACGCACCATATCTAATAGCGTGCGATTCTTCCTTTCTGATACACCATTATGCTGAGGTGTATAAGACGGAGTAAGCTGAGAGAGAATTCCATTCTCTTTTAAGCATTCAAGGAAACTGGTACTTAAGTATTCTCCACCTCGATCAGATCAAAGTGTCTTGATGCTTTTACCAGTTTGTTTCTCTACTTCATTTTTATACTCCTTAAACTTCTCAAAGGCCTCGGATTTTTGTTTCATTAAGAACACATGTACATACCTAGAGATGTCATCAGTAAAAGTGATGAAGTAGGAGTGACCGCTTCTCGTATGTGTAGACATTGGACCACATACATCACTGTGTACAAGTCCCAAGAGTTCTGTGGCTCTTGCTCCGTGTCTGGTGAACGGAGATTTGGTCATTTTTCCTTTGATACATGATTGACAAGTTGCATATGATGAATATTCAAACGGATCTTGATATCCATCTTTATGTAACTTAGTCAACCTTGTTTTGTTTATATGACCAAGTCTAAAATGCCATAGGAAGGCTTGATTTGAATCTGGAGCCTTTCTTTTAAGTGTGTTTTGAATATTGAAAATTCGAGGTTGATTAAGTATGTATATGCCGTTATCCAGTGTGCCATACCCAATCAGTTCATGATTTAGGAGAATGTTCATGACATTTATTTCAAGCGCAAAATTATACCCTTCATTAAATAACAAAGATACTGATATAATATTACAACAACATACCGGTAATACAAAAACAGCTGTACAACACCAAAATGTGCCCACTAGTCAACCCTAGGTGATATTCCCCTATTGCAATAGCATCTACATGCATTCCATTGCCCATCCGGAGAGTCATATCACCTGTCCCCAGTGCTCTACTATTTCTCAGATCCTGTAATGAATTACAGATATGAGAACCAGAACCGGTATCAAGTACCCATGATGTAGAGTTTACTGAAAGACACTTTTCGATTACGAACACACCTGAAGCAGAAGCAACAGATTGCTTCTTGTCCTTGGTTTTGAAGGCCACACAGTCCTTCTTCCAGTGCCCTTGCTTGTGACAATAATAGCATTCGTTTATATCTGCCTTCACCCTTCCTGCTTTGTTCGTTCCCTGCACCTTCTTGACCCCACCCTTCGGTTTGGTGGCTTTCATCTTTTTCTTCCATTTAGCTTTCGCTCTAAATTTAGAAGAGGATGATTGGCCAACATATAGAACGGGGGTCTTCTCCTGTTTCAAGGAGGTCTCTGCTACCCTCAACATGTTGAGGAGCTTTGGAAGATCAGCTTCCATTTTCGTGCATGTTGAAGCTCAGCACGAACTGAGAGAAGGTATGGGGGAAGGGACTGTAAAATCAAGTCGATATACAAATCGTTCTCTAGCACGCATCCCAGGTTTGCGAGTTACTCTATGAGGCTGATCATTTTGAGGACGTGCTCTCCTACAGGCGATCCTGGAGCCAACCTCATCTTGAAGAGTTTCGTTGAGGTCTCGTACCTTGTGATACGGGAGTGCTCCCCATACAATTCCTTGCATTGGAGAAAGATGGATATAATATCCATACTCTCGTGCTGTTTCTGGAGTTCATTGTTCATGGACGCCAGCACGATACACTTAGCTCTATCACAGTCTAGATCCCAGGTTTTGCGAACTTCCTTGGCCGCAACTGAGGAATCTGGTCCAGGGATAAGAGGAGGAATAGCGGTGGTAACATATGCTACTTTGTCAAAAGTCAGTGCAATGTTGACGTTCCTTAGCCAATCTTTATAGTTCTGCCCGGTCAGTATATTTTTTTCAAGTAATAGTTTTTAGTCCTATCATGGAAGCTGCCAGAGAGAGAGAAAAGAAACCACTCAGCATATGCTCTTGCAAGTATAGATTGGTTATTAATTTATCTAAACAGCATGGCTCCCACTGTTCCCTCAAATCCTTCTTCAAAACCTAAAAGAAGAACTAGCCAAGATTTAATCACACGTCACAATACTTGCTTAACCTTCAGCCAGGCCGGTGTTGGTACTTCGAGGGAGGTTTTCCAACGCTTTCGCGAAGTTCCTTAATTAAATAACTTCTTTTCCCTGGAGGCGTAGCCCCTCTAACACCTTTCTGGACACCTACTTGGTTTATAGCATTGATTGTTAAGTGAGAAAGTTTCCCGAGAGTAATCCTACTCATCAGTGGGATCGGGATCCAACTATCATTACATGATGCACTAGATGGAAGCCACTCTAGTCACCACACTCCAGAAGGTATGCTAAATCTGCAAGTTTCCTTTATGTTTGAAACTCCCGATGTGATTTTTCCCCCAAGCTCTTATGACCTTGACGTAGGCCAACAAATCATAAGACGCAAGTCAAGTTCTACCCGTCGTTGTCCTGATTAATTTAGGTACATCGTACATGCCCTTGACGTAGGCCAACAAGGTTGTACGTCTGTCCTATACTAATGCATCTATCTATGCAACAAATAAGCAAACACATTGCTACCATGCACTATGCCTTGACGTAGGCCAACAAGCATAGCATGAATACGATGTGCTGTCTATTTAAAACGACGGAGGGTTACGGCTGGTTTTTGCCAAAAAACCGTTAACGTAGTGAACTTGATTTAATCGAAGGAACCAAGATAGCCTTTATTAAAAGGAGTGGTTTAAGCTCCGCATTTAAATTTTTCTTTTTGAAGAAAACGGAGTGGTTTTGAAATTGTTCCAACGATTCAGTTTAGGTTTTTTTTTCTTTGCATTAATAATGATGCATCCCATCATTAACCTATCATTACAGATAACAACGAAAATACAACGTACTCTTATGCCATCCGCATTCGCCACGGGGTCCCGTCATCACCCGTTAGGTTACTTAACTAACGGCAGAGCGGGGGCTGGGCTAGCGCGGGTGTAAAACATAAGTGACGTCTAAATAGCTATCATTTATAGATATTGTACATTCGTCAGACGCAATAATAGGCATTCCAGATCTCAGATAAACTTTATTGGATATGCAAGCAATCCGCGTTTCTTTTGAGCCTGTAACGAAATACGGATTATACAGTTGTGATGAATAGCCATTACCCCACCCCAGACCCCTACGGGTACGGCAAACTACCCGCCAAGTACCCGAAGTGAAGTGGTCTCCCTCAACGACGTGAGTAGGCCACTAAACACTTCGAAATACCCGGTAGTTTGTGCACCCCACCTTGGGTCTATCCTAGGAGCAAAAACAGTAAAAAGAAATAATACAACGGTGGCTACAACCGCAACCTGGATGTGCCCCGCAAAATAATATTACAACTTATTACATTTACATCGAATGAACTAATACAAAATCCCATCACAAAACCCCGGCTAATCATCACAACAATCCAATACAGTTCATAATCACAAACAGTTAAAAACATCACAGATATGTGCAACCCCCTGCCAACCGACATACTAGCAGTTAGGGGAGGTTTACGAACACATAATACAGTTCACAGATATAATCAAACAAGCAAACATCGTATAATTTCGATCGATCAAACCCATTAGATTCTGCTCCAAAACTTCTCTGTAAATCTGAGACCTGAGCAAAAAATAAACATTCCAGAAAAGACAAAATATTCATAGAAGAGTTACTGGGGAGTTTTGGGGTGAATCGGGCTCAACTCGGCCGCGGATCCGCGGCGGGTCGGTGGGATCGGCCGCGGTTCCGTGGTGTGTTGGCCGATTCATGCACCCAAATTTCTCCAGTATTCTTAGGTTTCCCTGTAGGTTATTCTGGAGGTCCCTGAAAAAATTTTGGACCTCAATTTTAAATCGACAGAAACTATGTGAATACGATATATTTTCCGGTTCATTTTGCGTTTGAAATTCATACGACTTTGCAAGTGAGTTAATTATTGTTTAGTGGGGCTATGATACCACTGTAAGTCGATGTGCAACACCCCACGAGTTGCGGGGAGGCGGAAATATGAAAAACGATCTTGTTCTTTAAGCAAACATCGACTAACCGAAGATCTTTGCTAAACGATAATTAACAACAACCATAGAAGTTCTTAGCTACTATGTAAAGAGATTATACGTAGTGAATCTTGTCCTTCGTCTTTACGATCTCTACGTCCTCCTCGGCCTCCTCTAAGTGATAGATGATCCACCCGAGAACCCTAATCCAAGCATCACCTCCAAACTTGAGGTAACTAAGTTTCTCTAGTTGCTAATCAAAGGAACTTAGATCATATAGAATTAGGTTATAGAATGTTTAGTCTATTATAATCCTTGTTCTCAACCCATGAGTGGTAGGATTAGAGTTTGAAGAGAGAGTGAGCTTGAGGAGAGAGAAGGTGAACAAGAATAATGATAGTGATATTGTTTCTCACTTGATATATGAAGCATAATGAATAATTGAATAAATGAATAAAATGAGATTATTCATCATGCTACATTAATGCATTATGAGTGATTCAATATGTGATTCATTAAGCATTTAATAATGTATTAATGACATAATGAATCACACATTATGAGTCACAATATCATTTAATGATAATGCCACCTAAACCCTCAAGTCACCATTCTTCTAGAAGCTTCATGTATAGTTACGAGAACGCCCCTCCTATCCGTTAAAACACGAAAAAAATTTAGACAGTATAAATCCAATAACCTGATACTAGAATCTGGCTTAAACCAAAGCCGGCTAGTAAAAACTGTCTGAATGTCGTACGTGCGTTTAAACACGTATTCGTCCGAACCCTTGTCGTAAAACCGTACGACCTCTGTATCTTTTCGCCTGGAGTTGGGAAATCTCTGTGTGGGACTCTAAAGACTCGACTACTACTCTGGCAGTGGGTTTAACCACAGACCGCAAGCGGCACTAGCTGTACGTAACGGTCCCCTGGTAGATGTCGATAAGAAGGCCAATGAGGAAACCCATCCGAACTCCTACTGAGCCTGTCCGTGACAATATCCGCGCAGTCCGGTCTGTTCGTCTAAGAGTATCGCATGTATGGTCTAGGGGGGTGGTGAACGTCAGACCCCTAACAACCGTACAAGTCATGCCTGCATGGCTCAAGACCATCCGAGAATCTACTGATCAGTCCATCAGTAATTCTCAATCAGCCCTGGCCAGGGACTTATGGTAATGACCAACCGATCATTGTGCGATATCAACTCCCTATACCGGGAGAGATGAATCCCTAACAGTCGCTCACTGCCTCCACGTGGCTCGGGACTGTGCCCAACTAAAACCTGTTTGCACGACTCCTTTGAACCGTGGTAGGGTAGTAATCAAAGCACAGTAGGAACTCACACGAGACAAATGATGACCTTAAGTCAACGGACTATCTGCACACATGTCACCTGAGAACTGCTATCTGACGTTAGGCATAAATTCCATCCAGTCAGTTCTCAGCGAGTCCTGTCCGGTGTACTCACACCCAGTAAGCATCTGTATACAATCTTAGGTGCACATCACCAATGGCTGCGGGACTAATCCATCGCCCCTCGTCAGGGTCTAGATATGTATACACTAGTCTACTCTGGAGTATCGATGCCCAGTCTCGATACTCCTGCAACCAGGGATATCTAAGGATGTGCATATTGACTATCCAGCTCCCACAAGTATGACTGCCATCACAACGCCGGTAGTCAGACAAACACCCTATGGGTTTTATCAACATGTTTATAAATACAAAGTAAAATATATCATACGTTAAGATAAAGTCAAACCAAATAGCGTACTATAATATTAAGCAAGATTGTCATGTACATACATATCCCTAGCATCCTATACAATGAAGGCCTCTAGGGCATATATATCCAACAATTTGTTCATCCAAAAATTGGGACAGCCCCTATAAAGAAGTGGCCGGCCTCTTGGTTAAGGGAGAGAGAGAGAAAAGCCACGAGGTGGGTGGAAAACAATAATGCAAGCAAGTGATGATGAGAAACAATGATCACTCCCAAGACCCTATTCCATCACATAATCATATCCAAAAGTCAAGCAATCATGATCAAAAGAAAGTCAAGGGATGGTGGAACCATCATGAAACCATCATGATGCAACTACTTGCAAAAACAACCCTCCAAATTGCTAATTTGCACATTTGCAAATTAGCCATCCTCCACTATTTTTCAGCCAAGGAAAGAAACAAAGGAAAATAGCCGAAACGGAATGCAAACTGGCAACTTCAGAAAACTGATCCCTTAAAAATTACAGGAAAACCCCGCGACTGTATATACATACCCGCATTTGTATTCCGATCGAATACAAATGGAATGAGACAAAATCTACACTGTACAATACTAGGATCCTACTTAAACCAAAGCCCGCTAGTATTATCCGTCCGATCATGATCCGTGCAATACGGCACGTATATGATCGAACCCTGCCATATCTCCATACGGCCTCTACAGCGTGTCGCCCGAAACTTGAGAAACGGTCTGTGGGGGACTCTAAAGACTCGTTAATACTTTGGTTGTGGATTTAACCACTAGCACGTCAGAGGTATTAGCCATACATAACAGGCTACCAGGTATTGACCAAAAGGGACGTCGATGAGCGAACTCATCCTGACACCCTACAGATCCTGTCAGTGACAATATCCGTACAGTCCGGTCCGTTCGTCTATAAGTATCGCATGGTGGGCCTAGGGGGTTGGTAAAAGTCAGACCCCCAAAAGCGATACAAGTCGTGTCGGAGTGTAGCCCAGAACACCCTGAGACACTATTGGAATACCTACCAGTAAATCTCATGCCTCGGCCGAGGGCTTTGTGTAATGGCTCTCCTAGACACAGCGCAACCTCACCCCTAATACCGGGAGAGACGAACCCCTACAGATCTGCTCAATGGCTCCATGTGGCTCGGGACTGTACCCAACTAAAGCCTGTTTGCACGACTCCTTTGAGCCGTGGTAGGGTAGTAATCAAAGAACAGTGGGAACTTACACGAGACAAATGACGATCCCAGGTCGATGAACTAACCTGTACACATGTCACCAAGGAACTGCTATCTGACGTCAGGTATAAGACCAACTAGCATGTTCCCGGCGAGTCCTGTCTGGTGTAAGACCAACTAGCATGTTCCCAATGAGCAACTGTATACATCTTAGGTGAACCAACTGACACCAGTGGCTTGTGAGACCGGCCACCGCCCCTCGTCGGGGTCTCGACTATATACACTAGTCTACTCTGGAGTATCGATGCCCTGTCTCGAAAACTCCCACGACTAGGGACCTTTTAAGGATGTGCTTATAGACCCCAGCTCCCACGTATATGATCGCCATCATACTGCTGGCCGTCAAGCAAGAATCCTAAGGGCTCTATCAACGCGCAATAGTGACCTGTAAGGTCACCTAATGCAGTACGCGATGATAAAGATAAACCAGATAGTATACTATCATCTTGAGTAAGACTGTTCTAACGGTATAGATCCTCTCTCAATCATTGCAATCATGTGCCTGTGATCCAATAATTGACTCTGAGGGCACAATCTCCAACAAACCACACCTCTTTTATTTTTCTAAAAGGTTTAGATTTCTGGGATTCAACTTACTTGAATTCCGTTACGCCTTTAGACGTTGCGTGGTTCAAGTGCTGGTCACGAGCTAATATTTCGGGTCGTGACAATATATATTACATATACTATTGTGTCATGGTAGATGATACATTTGACATGGGTGCATGATGTTAGTTGTATGTATGCCCTAGAGGCCATTATTGTACATGAGATGTATATTATAGTGGATGCTGGGACATATATAGGGAGGACTTTCTTGCTCGACATGATAGTACGCTATCCGGTTGCTCTTTATCTTAACATGTACACTTACTATCTCTCTGTTACATGTTGATAAAGCACTTAGGATGTGTACTTGACTACCAGGATTATGATGCAGATCATACTAGTGGGGCCTGGGTAGTCCATGAGTTCATCCTTCAATGTTCCTAATCGAGGGAATATCGAGACAGGGCATGATATTCCAGAGTAGACTAGCGTATACGCTTCTCGACCCATATGATGGGCGATGGATGATCCCATATCCATTGGTGTTTGACATCAGAGATCATATACGAGTGCTCAGTGGAGACTGGGTACACTGGACGGACTCGCCGAGAACTCCTAGATTGTATTATACCTCACGTCAGATAGCAGTTCTCTGGTGACACTGGTACAGGTAAGTCTGTCGACCCGAAATCGTCATAGAGTCTTGTGTGTCTCCCACTGTGCTATGTTTTCCACCCAACCACGGCTCTACTGAGTCGTGCAAACAGGTGGTTTTTGGATACAGTCTCGAGTCACATGGAGGCAATGAGCGATAGGAGGGGATTCGTCTCTCCCGGTATTGGGGGTTGATGTTGCGCTATGCTCGATTAACCATAACTGGAAATCCTTGGCCAGGATAGATGAGATTTACTGGTAAGTGTTATCAGTAGTTTCTCGACCCGTTATGGACCATACATCGACATGACTTATCAAGCTATTGGGGTCTGACGTTTACCACCCCTAAGCGAGATATGCGACATATCAGACGAAGAGACCGGACTGTACAGTAGTGTTACTGATTGGATTCGCAGGAGTATGACCAGGCTTGCTAGTTGATCTTCTAATCGCTCAATACCCGGGTGGCCGTTACGTTTAGAAGGCTCTTGCAGTTTGTGGGTGTTTGATATGATCATCACCTGTTGCCGGCGTATTGACGGGTCTTTAGAGTCATACACAGAGGTTTCCTGGCTCAGGCGAAACGGAGTAGGAGCACATATGTGATATGTGCAGGACCGAGATTAATACGCGTATGTGATACCGTATTCTATTCTCGCGATTTGTAATATCAGCCGGTTATATGTAATATAGCCGGGTTATCGGATCAAGTGTTGATTCGATAAAATGATACATATTATATTAGTCGGTTATATGAGATATAGCCGGATTATAAAATCAAGTGTTGATTTAATAATTTAATGTATAATTATATATTTGATATATTAAATTACATTAACTAATACATATGCTCACTTGACCATTTGTTTTTTCTCGCTTATGCATACATGATATATATGTGATATATGTTAATGTATCATGCTTGGTTATACATGCAACTTGGGTGTATGAGAATCATACCATGCTATATGATAATGATTAGGTTTTATTTATCTTATTAATTCAAAATTACTAGAAATTTGTCATGCTTGGAAGCTAGGAGAAGCTTGAAGCATCTTTGACGAAGTCCACTTCTTTTGTTTTATCAAAGATATTTATTAACCTAATCTTAATCAATTAGCCATGGTTTATTCTCTACAACGGTTAGCCATGACATATACTAACCCATGGTTGAATTTCTAACTTAACTCTCATTCTCTTGATCACTTGATCTTCTTCTTCATCTCATTCTAGCTCTCTTGATCTTGAGAAAGTAATGAAATATTGTGCGAAAAATAAATCTAAAATGAGCTCATTTCCTACTTCATCATCCTCTACTATTAGCCATTTAGTTTAGGGTGTTCTCTTCACAAAGTTCATCACCTAGTGAAGAGGTAGCTTGGGTTTGAGTCTCCTCGACGTAGATCATCTTCGGCATCGAAGACTTCGAGCAAGCTTGTTCATTTCTCCAAGGAAACCCATACTAGAGTTCGGGAGATCACTACTCACAGCGAAGGGACTACTACACGGAGCTTTTGAAATGAAGGACCGGTCTACAAGGGTTGTATTCCTTGTTCACTTCTTGTAATGTTTGATTACATGTTTAGTTTGTCTATTTACTCTAGCTAGATCCTAGGTTAGGGTTCATTCGGACTCTTGAAAATTTTGAAATTGGCATGGTAGATGCTGTGAAAACCCAGTAGGGTGCTAAGGAATCCCAACAGTGGTATCAGAGCCGGGCTACAGTATTAGACGATGTTTGTGTAGGGTTACTAGGCACTCTAATGAGGTTCTACAATGCATCAACCATGCCCGTTTAAAATTTTAGCCGTGCCAAATAACCCTAAACAAGATCGTTGCTAGAAAATTAGGGTTTCACATGCAAGTTAATAGCATCTACAACTAAGTGAATACGAAATACAACCTTTGTAGATCGGTCCTTCACTTCTTTAGCTCCTTGTTGAAGTCCCTTCGCTGCGATCGTGGTTCTCCCAGACTCTTGCATGGCTTCACGAGGCTAAAGGAGCGTCTTTGCTTGAAGTCTTCGAGGCCGAAGATGATCTACGTCGAGAGGATGCCAACTCAAGCTTCTACTTCACTAACTAGAGAATTAGTGAAGAAAACACCCTAAAATAAAGTGCTAGTCTAGTAGAGGATGGAGAAATAGGATGTGGGTTCACTTTAGAATTTAGTTTCTCACAATGTTTCTCACTTTGGATCAAACCCTAGAGAGCTTTTTAGCTCAAGGAAGAAGATGAAGAAAATAATATGAGAAGAGATAATGATCAAGTGAGTAAGCTAACCATGGTGAGTGAGTATCATATACTAACTCATGTAGAGACAAAACCATGGCTAATCATTATGGTTGGGTTAACAAATATCCATAGTAAAACAAACTTAGTGGACTTAGTCAATGCATCCACAAGCTTCCACAAGCTTCATGCATTTTGCTAATCCTCCACTAATTTTGTAATTACTTTAAATATTAAAACCCAACATAAATAAATAACATGGTGTAAGTCTCATACACCCAAGTCATGTGTATCATCAACCATGATACAAAAAGAAAACACAATTTTAATATATATCACATATATATTAAAGTTGTGCACTTGTGAGAAAAATCCTTATGTGAACAAGTGTTAGTTAATGCAAATTAGTATATCTACTATACAATTATACACTAAATTATTAAATCAACACTTGACTTAATAATCCGGTCATATCTCATATAACCGACTAACATCCATTGCATTGACTTATCGAATCAACACTTGATTCGATAACCCGGCTATATCATAGATAACCGAACGATACAAAAAGTCGCGAGAATAGAATACGGTATCACATACACGCATTATTCTCGGTCCCGCACATATCACATACGTGCTCCTATTTCGTTTTGCCTGAGCCAGTAAAACCTCTATGTAGGACTCTAAAGACTCGTCAATACGCCGGCAGTAGGTGATGATCACATCAAGCACCCAAAAGCCGTCAGCGGTACTAGCTGGACGTAACGGCTGCCCGGGTATTGAGCAATCAGAAGATCAGCAAGCAAGCCCGCTCCAACTCCTGTAAAAGCCTGCCGGTAACACTTCCCGTACAGTCCGGTCTCCTCGTCTGATATGTCGCATATCAAGTCTAGGGGTGGTAAACGTCAGACCCCAATAACCGATAAGTCATGCCGATATGAGGCTCATAACGGATCGAGAAACTACTGGTAACACTTACCAGTAAATCTCTAAATCAGCCCTGGCCAGGGACTTCCCTGTTACGGCCAATCGAGCACAGCGCAACATCAACCCCCAATACCGGGAGAGACGAAACCCCTCCTATCGCTCATTGCCTCCATGTGACTCGGGACTGTACCCAAAAACCACCGTTTTGCATGCCCTCTTGGACGTGGTAAGGTGGAAATCAAAGCACAGTGGGAATCACACAAGACTCTGTGACGATCTCGGGTCTACAGACTAACCTGCACAAGTGTCACCAGAGAACTGCCATCTGACGTGAGGTATAATACCATCTGGGATTTCTCGGCGAGTCCGTCTAGTGTACCCAGTCTCCACTGAGCACCCGTATACCATCTCCGATGTCAATCACCAATGGATTTGGGATCATCCATCGCCCATCTCATGGGTCGAGAAGCGTATACGCTAGTCTACTTTGGTATATCGATGCCCTGTCTCGATACACCTACGACTAGGAACATTAAAGGATGTACTTATGGACTACCATGGCCCCACTAGTATAATCTGCATCATAGTCCAGGTAGTCAAGTACACATCCTAAGGGCTTTACCGACATGTAACTATAAGACAGTATCAAGAGACAAGTAAACATGTTAATATAAAGAGCAACCAGATAGCATACTATCATATCGAGCAAGAAAGTCCTCTCTATATATGTCCAAGCATCCAATATAATATACATCATCTATACAATACTGGCCTCTAGGGCATACATACAACTAACAGTTTGTTAGATTACGAAACCGAAGTTACTCCGAAACTTGAAACATCGAAACCTAGTTTCTGTTGATTTTAAAATGGCTTCTAAAAATTTTTTAAACAACTGCAGAATGATGTATGAGATACAACATGAACACTACCAAAATTTGGTCCCATTTTGATAAATTTTGGCCAGCCACAACCCAAGTAAAACCGGCCTGCTCGGCCCATCTGGGAAATTTGGGCTTCAAATTTTGGTATTGTTCCAGGATCTGGGTTTTGGTGTTTCAGGTGTTTGTTTTTTCTAAGTTTGCATGTGATGTAGTCTTACTTTGAAGGCAACTCGGAGTGTTTCGTATTCGTAGTTTAACATGGTTCGAACGAATGTCAAAAACCCATTTTTCCAAGTTTAAGGTATTCGGAAAATCATGCAAGCAATTCTGTGGACTGATTGGTAAACTTTGTGCATGCTTAGTTAATTACCGCAATCAAGACGGTTTCGCTTGTAGCTAGCTGGTTGAGTACGGGTCGTCCGCAGGGAGATGGGAATCTTTTTCTATGTGCTTTAACGAGTTAAGTCCAAATGTCCAGGTTTGTTTTTAGATTAACTCTGTGCTAAAATGATATATAAAGAGAGCTTGTTAGGGTTAGGATTAGGTTAGTTTCAGTTAGGAGTCGCTCACTTCTTTCGTTGCCACTCTTAATATCGGTGTTACGGTAATCGGCAACACCGGGGATTAGCACGACTAGGAAGGAACTTGCGAGTATAAGCTAGGCTTTCCAACGCTTAAGTTCTTCCTTTTGGTGCTTGTTCGTCCGTTCTTGGCTCTTAGCCTTAACCTCCGGTTAATTCAACCACAACCGGTCTCACTAAGGAATCACCGCTATCATGTAGGATAGGGTGCCGTAGGGAGCGGATTGTGGTTCAATTAACGGGAGTCCGAATTAAGATGTTGGGTAAGAAAAGAGTGAGAGAGATTTCCTTCTCTCAAACTTTCCTTATCCTACCCTAACAAGTGAGAAAACTACTCACCCATTACAAGAAAAAGGAAAATAAAACAAAGGAGGAAGATAGAAAGAAAGAGGTTAGAAGATTACAACTAGGTATTTAAGACCTCACTTTGGCAAGGATCAAGCTTAAGCATCATTGTTGTTTAAGGATAAAGAAAAAGAGAACAAGAAAGAAACAAACAACAAATAATAACAACTAGATTAGCAAATGAAAAATACAAGCAATTATAATTAACAATCATAACAAGACAAACATGGTAACAAAAAGAACTCTTTTATTCATTACTTCAGTCACAAAAGCTCACTACAAGGTTTTAATGGAGAAGAGATGAGAAGAGGAAGAAGAACAACAACATATATCCTAAAATCTAAATACAAGAATAAGCACCCTTGGCTTGGCAAGGTTCTGGGCTATTTATAGGCAGGGAACTGAAAACCTAGGGCAACAATCTGCCTCCATATAAAATGACCAAAATACCCTAAAAATTTCTTCAGTTGACAAGGCCGTCAGGCCGCGGTTCCGCGGCCTAAGCGCGCTTATGCCGCGGAACCGCGGCCTTACTAGGGAGTTGGGCCATCAGGTTTCGTCGGTTTCCCTGGTTTGTAGTCCTCTTCAGTGTGGTATAATACTTTTCTCAGAAGCTCTTCACATTTCTTCCAAAATTTCAGTAGATCAAAAGGTGATGTGATGTGGATCTTTTGCCATGATTTCCTTAAGCTCCGCGTAGATATGTTGGATCTTGTGTTGACATTGAGCTTTGTGCATGAAAATGACATCGATTTGCTATTTTGTCCCTTAAACTGGTGTGCGGCAACATACGGATAGAGAGCGGAGACCCGTGTTTTATCTGTGGTTGGCAGTAATCCGGAATTTGTCGTGCTTTTCCATGAATTTCACTGTTTAGAGCTGAGAACCTGTATCCTGCAATTAACTACCAAACACGGCTCAAGAGTACCTACCGATAAGCAATGTGATAAAAATTGGGCGGTATAAAAATGAAAAAATCTGATATGAACAAATACCCCCAAACTTATCATTTGCTCGTCCCGAGCAAAGCCAATTTATTCACAAAAAATCCCTAACCTCACTTTCGCAGGGAACGCGATTGCACTGAGCATGTGCAACAAGCCGTTTAAGCCTCCAGGTGTCCCTAGTAGGAGGAGCGTTGTCTCTTGAGGGTTTTCAGCGGATACTACCCACAAAATCCGGTCAAGCTAGTTTTGCAAAATAACTATGATTCAAACCCTAAAGTTTTGTTTCAGAAAATAACAATTCTATTATCCTAAGTCTAGACTATCGAAACTTTATTTTTCACACCTCGCTTCATATTTAATTTAAGATTTTATATGTCTTTACGTGCAGTGCAAATAGTGTCGTTAAGTTCCAGAAGGATTGATTAAAGTCATCATGTCACACAATAAAGCCTAGATAAAAATTTTAAAAGGATCATACAAGTTTTATAAAGAGTTAAGCATTTTTCAAGTTTCGTTTTCCAGTAAGGTTTCAACTTCAGAATTTCTATCTTCCTTAACAGGAAACTAGGTCTTATTTTTCACTCCACCTTTTTCTTGTTTTCATTTCATACACACCTTTGTGAACGTGCAATAGTCTTTATCATAGAATAAAACCTTCATATCTCCGCTAGAAATATTTTTTTATAAAAACCTATCTTTTGTCAAGATTATTCTCACACAAAGAACCGTTAGGAATTTTAACTCGGAGAGAACACTTGCTTGACTTTGTTTTAATCTGGACTTTCTAGGCTTCGTAACGAGCTTTGAGCCAATGCACCCAAACCAGTTGGCTTTAGGGCATTAGGTGTAGAGAAACCCCAGCGGACTTAATTACTCAAGTTACCTCGGCCCAAAAACAAAAGACAATTTAGCGAGAAAATCATGATGATTCAATGTGAACGGAGATATAACCGGCAGTTCAGATATTTTTTGGATAAAAGACGTGTTTAGTAGGTTAGGTGTGTAATCATTCCAATCAAGTTTCAGATGGGTTATTTTTCTGAATTAGTTCCAATTAAGGCATCAATAACATTCCTTCATATTCGCTTCACTTCATACACTATTCTTTATATTACTTATTTCAGAACAAACCTATTTGATCCTCAGAAAATCATTTATCCATTTAAAAGTTTTTAGACATAAAAGACTTGTCATCTAATTTCCAAAACTCACGACACGTGTAGTGTGATGTAAAGACGTAATCAGCTATAGTTAACTCCAAATGAGAGTTATCTTTCAGGTTTTCAAAATCTAAAAATAAGATTTAGTTATTTTTATCTTATCAAACAAAACCGTCGAAATGTTCAATCAGAGTTCTCCCACTAGCTAACTCGACAGCAAAGTTTTTATGTTTTTAGAAAATTTTCTGATTTTTATGGATTTTAGTATGCAGATGCAAAATATACATATGAATGCGAAGGTTAGAAATGCATACCGAGCGTACCCCCAAACATAAACTGGACAGTGTCCTCACTGTCATTGCATGAAGAGATCATTGAAGGGTCAAAATTGTTGGTTAGATATACACGATTTTTTTTTGGTTTTTGTTTTTAAAGAAAAGAAAAATAGTAAAAATGGAAAAGAATATCCACAAATATATACAAAATGGTATATACATACCCCCATACTTATTTGGAACAGTGTCCACTGTTCTTGGCTGGATAACCGAAGTTTGGTGGTAGGCAGAGGAAGATTATGCTGGGTAAACCGGCTCCTGTAAGACCAGGAGCTCCTCTGTTGGTTCGGCGCTTAGGTACGGTTTAAGTCGGTGTCCGTTTACTGTGAAAAATGAACCGTCCTTTGGATTCTCCAAATCCACAGCGCCATGCGGATACACAATCCGCACAAAGTATGGCCCTTTCTAGCGAGATCTAAGCTTACCTGGATGGAAATGTAGCCGGGTGTCGTAAAGCAGCACCTGTTGACCAGGTGTGAAAGTTTTGCGCAAAAGGTGTTTATCGTGAAACACCTTCGTTCGGTTCTTAACGACAACCGCGTTTTCGTAAGCCTCATCACTAAGCTCGCTCAATTCGTTCAACTGCAGCTTCCGATGGCTGCCCGCATCTTCGAGAGACAGATTCAGTTCCTTTATCGCCCAAAATGCGTGATGCTTTATTTCCACAAGGAGGTGGCAAGACTTTCCGTAGACAAGCCGACAGGGAGACATGCCAAGATCGGTCTTATAAGCAGTTCGAAATGCCTAAAGGGCATCAGTGAGTTTCAACCACCAATCCTTACGGTTCTTGGAAACCATCTTCTCCAGTATCTGCTTGATTTGCCGATTTGAAACTTCGGCTTACCCACAGGTTTGGGGGTGGTAGGGCGTAGATAGCTTATGATTAATGGAATATTTCCGCATCAAGGCCTCGAAAGTCTTATTGCAGAAATGAGTTCCATTGTCGCTAATGATAGCTCGGGGGTGCGCAAACTGGGAGAAAATGTTTTCTTTAAGAAACCTAACGACAACCTTGTTGTCGTTAGTCTGGCTGGGCACAGCCTCGACCCACTTAGAGACGTAATCAACAGCGAGAAGGATGTACAAGTTCCCAAAAGAGCTGGGAAACGGCCCCATGTAATCTATCCCCCAAACGTCGAAAATCTCCACAACCAAGATTGGTTGGAGCGGCATCTCGTTCCTCCTGGATATCCGGCCCAAGTGTTGGCACCGGGAGCAAGTCTTGCAGTAGTCATGAGCGTCTTTGAAGAGTTGTGTCCAGTAGAAACCACACTGCAAGATCTTCTCAGCTGTCTTTCTGGGGCCAAATTGCCCGCCACATGCTTGATCGTGGCAAAATGACAGCACATTCTTGAATTCATCGTGAGGGACACACCGACGAATAATCTGGTCGGGACAGTACTTGAACAGATAGGGTTCGTCCCAGTAAAAGTGTTTTACTTTGGATAAGAATCGAAGTCTGTCCTGACTTGACCATTCAGTCGGCAGTAATCCTGTGGCCAGGTAGTTCACAATATCTGCGAACCAGGGTTCGCAAGATACCGTCAAGAGTTGTTCATCTGGAAAAATGTCGTTGATCTGAATTTGAAGCGACGACGAAGAAAGAAGTCGTGAGAGATGGTCGGCGACTACGTTCTCACATCCTCTTTTGTCCTTGATGACAAGTTCAAACTCTTGAAGCAAGAGGATCCAACGTATTAGCCGGGATTTTGCATCTTTCTTCGCAAAAAGATGGCGTGGAGCAGATGGTCTGTGTAGACAATGACTGGAGAGCCGATGAGGTAGGGCCTGAACTTTTCTAAAGCAAATACAACAGCCAAGAATTCTTTCTCAGTTGTTGTATAATTAAGTTGGGCGTCGTTCAGGGTTCGGCTAGCATAATAGATTACGTGCGGCATCTTGTTGATGTGTTGTCCAAGGACAGCACCAATGGCAAAGTCGGATGCATCGCACATAAACTCAAATGGGTGCGTCCAGTCAGAAGAAGAAAGAACGGGAGTAGAAGTGAGCGAGCTTTTTAATGACTCGAACGCAGTTACACAGCTCGAGTTGAAGTCGAATGGCGTGTCCTTGGCCAGCAAAAGAGTCAAGGGCCTAGCAATCTTGCTAAAGTCCTTGATGAACCGTCTATAGAAACCGGCATGGCCAAGGAAGGCTCGGATGTCTCTGACGCATCTGGGGGGAGGGAGATTGGAAATGACCTCAATCTTCGCTTTGTCAACCTCTATGCCATTTTGCGAAATGATATGTCCTAAGACAATACATTCGCGCACCATGAAGTGGCACTTCTCCCAATTCCAAGTGAGGTCCTTATATTTACATCGGGTAAGGACAGCGTCAAGATGCAGCAAACACTCATTAAAGGAATCGCCGAAGATGGAGAAATCGTCCATGAAGATCTCCAGGAATTTTTCCACCATGTCTGAGAAGATTCCCATCATACACCGCTGGAAGGTAGCAGGCGCATTGCATAACCCAAGGGCATGCGACGATATGCAAACGTGCCGAAAGGACAAGTGAATGTGGTCTTGTCCTGGTCTTTTTCAGCGATGGGAATCTGATTATAGCCGGAGTAGCCATCAAGAAAGCAGTAGTACTCGTGTCCGGCCAATCGTTCAAGCATTTGGTCAATGAAAGGTAGCGGAAAGTGGTCCTTCCGTGTTGCGGCGTTGAGTTTTCTGTAATCGATGCATACTCGCCACCCAGTTTGGGTGCGAGTAGGGATTAACTCGTTCGACTTGTTAGTGATGACCGTTATGCCTGATTTCTTGGGGACAACGTGAATGGGGCTAACCCACTGGCTATCAGAGATAGGGTAAATGATACCACTATCCAGACACTTTACGATTTCCTTTTTCACAGCCTCCTTCATGACTGGGTTGAGTCGCCTTTGTGGATCCCTGGCTGGTTTGGCATCATCCATCAGATGAATGTGATGTTCAACAATCAGGGGACTAATCCCCTTGATGTCCGCCATGGACCAGCCAAAAGCCTGCCTATTGCTGTGTAAGACCGCAAAAAGGGCTTTCTCTTGCTCTGGAGCTAGAGAATCCGAGATGATAGCAGGGAGGGTCTCATTCTAACCCAAGTAAGCGTACTTAAGGTGAGATAGCAAAGGCTTGAGTTCGAGCATCGGAGGTGAAACGATTGAAGGTAAGATTGGTGAAAAGGTCTCGAACTCAAAGGATTCCAGCAAAGGTTCAAAACGAGTGTAAGCGACCGAGTTGGATGGTTCAGGTAACTCATCCGGAAATTCGAAGGATTCAAACTCGGGTGGTGAGTGGCTAAGATCGTTCGAGAAAGTGAAACACTCGTAGTCATTGTCGGGCGCAGAAACAGCAGCAGGTTCGAAGAGGAACGCACTAGTGGCGTTAAGGTTATCGTGATCGAACAAAAACTCCTCGAATTCACACTCTTCTGGGGTGATCTCCTGGATTGAGCAAACGTCTAGTATATGAGCATTAGGTTCGGTGGGCTGATTCCCCAACCTAAAAATATTGAGTTCAATTGTCATGTTTCCAAAAGATAAGTTCATCGAACCATTTCGACAATTGATCACAGCATTTGAGGTTGCAAGGAATGGGCGACCGAGTATCACCGGAATTTGATTCCGGGGGTTAGCTACAGGATGTGCGTCTAAAACAATGAAGTCAACGGGAAATATGAAGTCCCCAACCTTGATTAACACATCCTCTAGCTCACCCCTAGGATGGGTGATCGATCGGTCGGCCATTTGGAGAGTGCAGTGTGTGGGTTTCAGCTCTTCTACACCTAGTTGCTTATATACTGAGTACGGAAGCAGGTTAACACTGGAACCAAGATCTAATAGTGTGCGGTTGATGTTCTTATCCCCAATGGTAATAGAAATCGTAGGACAGCCAGGGTCCTTCCGTTTTTGAGGTAAAGATTGGGTAAGAGCATCACTCACAGCACTAGCCAAGAAAACTTTCTTGGATACCTGAGATTTCCTCTTTTTCGTCCACAAGTCCTTTAAGATTTTCGCGTAGGACGGGACTTGTTGGACAACATCAAAAAGGGGAATATTGATGTTAACCTGCTTAAACAACTCCAGAATCTTCTCCATTTATGGATTTTGTTTATTGGACCTTAACCGGTTTGGAAATGGAACGTTTTTAAAATTGGTTGTGTCCAATGCTTGTGGAGGAGATTGTGGAGTTGGAACGGATCGGAGTGAGAAGTGGGTCCGTTCAGAGCAGAAGAAGAAGAAGAAGAACCTCTTGACGAATGGAGAATAGGCTCAGAAGACGAAGAAGAAGAAGAAGAAGCGGTCGGGGTGTCATTATCCTCAATTGTTGTGCCGATGTTGTTGTTCAGCATCCTTCCAGATCTCAATGTGGTCACGACACTCACATTATGGTTCTGTTGTTCAAGGGCAACATGTACATTATGTGGGTGACCGGGATTTGGGAGTGGTTGAGATGGAAGCTTCCCCTTTTCTCGCTCGCTTAACGCCGCATTCAACTGTGCAATCTGGGCTTCGATGGTCTTGATGCTTTGCCCGTGTGCAGCAGTGTGTTGCACCAAAGACTGAATAGACGACTGGATGTTTGCGGTGGATTGTGTCGATTGTTTAACGAACGCCTCCAGACTTCGTTCTAGCGAGGAAACCTTATCGTTGTTTGACGGAACAAAGTTGTTTTGCGGAAAAGAATTGTTGGGTGCAAAGTTGTTCGTCTGATTTTGAAAAGGTTGGGGTTGGAAGAGCTGCTGAAACTGATGTTGAGTTTGTTGTTGCGCTTGTTGTTGCGGAGGAGGGGGCATCTGGAAATTGTTTCCTTGGAATTGATGTTGATTCTGATTCCAGGAGAAATTGGGGTGGTTCCTCCAACCGGGATTATAGGTGGAAGAGTATGGATCATTTCTCGGTCTTTGCTGAAATGCGGCATTAACCTGATCCTGTCCTTGGGATGGTGGATTGTAAGGACACTCTTCGGTTAAGTGAGAAGGATCGGAACTATTGGGGTAAAAATTTACACCCCGGTTAACCAAGTCAAAATCAAAGTCAACCCCAAGCCAAGTGGGCCCAAGCCTAGATCCAGTGGGCCCATGCCCGGGTCGAGCCCGAACATGAAGCGGCCGGCCTCCCCCCATACCAAGATAAAAATTTTGTAATAAATAATTTTGTTGTATTTCTTTTATTTTATTTTATGGATAAATGTAAAAAAAATAGGCATAAAGACAAATTTTTGTAAAGCCCATGTCTTATGTGCAAAAAGAAATGGCACATGAGCCATGGGATAGGCAAAATGCCATTTTGTGAAGCCCAAGGGGCTATGTGTAAAGTGTATAGCCTATAAAGGCAAAGATAATGAAATATCTCAACAACTTTTTCTCTCTCTAAAAATTTTCCAGATCTGAGATATTTTCTCCTTCTTCAAGGTTCTAAAACCTTCTTCTTTCTCTTGAATTAAATCAAGAGTTTTACTCTTCTTTTTATAAAACAAAATAGTTTTTCACCACAAAACCCATAAAGGGGAACTCAGATCTTCCATTAGATCTCAAAAAGAAGAGATTTTTAAAAATCTCATATCTCTTGATCTTCAAGATCCAGCTAACAGAGGAGGAAGAAGAACATCTTTCACTAAACCCCCAAAAAAACACTCAGGAGTCCAACTCCTCTCTGATTTCTCTTCCGAGAAATTTTTTTTTGGCTAAGAGCCTCTCTTTCTCGCCGGCGCTCAAGCGCAGAGAGCCCGTGTGCCGACACGTGGCGCGCTTGCGCTCCAGCGCAAGCGCTCGAGCGCAAGTCGCCCCCGTGCCGACACGTGGCGCTCTTGCGCTCAAGCGTAAGCGCTCGAGCACAAGTCACCTCGGTGCCGACATGTGGCGCGCTTGCAATCCATCGCAAGCGCTCGAGCGCAAGTCGCCCCCGTGCCGACACGTGGCACTCTTGCGCTCCAGCGCAAGCGCTCGAGCGCAAGTCGCCCACGTGCCGACACGTGGCGCGCTTGCGCCCAAGCGCTCAGCGTCCGAGCGCAAAGCGCCCACGTGGCGCGTTGCGCTCCAGCACTCTGCGCTCGAGCACAAAGCGCCCACGTGCCGATACGTGGCATGCTTGCGCTCAAGCGCCCAGCGTCCGAGCGCAAAGCGCCCACGTGCCGACACGTGGCGCGTTGCGCTCCAGCACTCTGCGCTCGAGCGCAAAGCGCCCACGTGCCGACACGTGGCGCGCTTGCGCTCAAGCGCCTAGGCGGTGGCCCCACACATCCTTTGGATGTCTTTTTCCCCTTTATTTATATATACATGTATATATATACATATGTACACATACACATACTCCACGACACTGTCCCTGTTATAAAAAACTCTTCGTGGCTCCCGATATATCCAAACCCCCCTTCCAAAACAACACACACGTATACTGCAAATTGAGTTCGCATGACCAGTTTAACCCGTCAATCGGAGGTTCCCTCTCTCCAAAGGCGAGGGGTAACTAACGGCATCTTAGTCCGCGGCTGCCGGATATTCGGATCCCCACAATCATTAAACCCCGGCCTACCTTAGGCAGAGGGAATCTGTAGTATGCCTGACAAGCGCGCGCGTATTCCCATCTTAATGGGGTGACGAAAAACACCCTACAGTTTCTGGCACGCCCGGTGGGACATTTCTCTCCTCCCATATTTCGGGTTAAACGTTCATGCGAACTCAATCCATATACATATCGATTGTCTATACTGAAATGATGTTTTTTTTTCTGTGCAGCAATCAACCTTCGACGACAATGTCTCCCCAGACGAATTCAGCTTCCAACGTGACCCTGATCCCGTACGTGTTCAAGATCAACGCTCGTGTGGTTCTCCCCGCAAGCCTCAGTCGACAGTGGGAGGAACCGCACCGCCAGTTCGGCTCTGTCATCATCTACCCTGCCGGAAGCGCTCATCTGGCGGAGATCCCGGCGGAACAGGTGGCCAAGCCGGTCTCAAGGGGTAAGAGGCCGAATGTCGTGATAGCCAAGGCACCACAACCGAAACTTAAGATGGTGTCTGAACGACTCCCTGGTGCTCCAGCTGGGGGCAAGAACTTCGGTACAAAGGGCAACATCAAATGTTGCGGACGAGCTCAGGCGATGACTCCAACAAATGCACAATCAAGCGTATCTCCAAGGCCCTCCATCGACCGGTCTGCGGCGTCTTCCCAAAGAGCCGAAGTCTGCCAGGTGCTTAGAACAGAAAAGTTAAGGCAGAAGTGGCTCAGGTATCGAGCCAATAAAAGGGCCAAGGCTTCGGCCAAATGGAATCGTGTGAAGTTCCAAGTGCAGGGTTGCCCCGCGATGACGGCTGAGTCGGACGTAAGAATCAGCAATTCCTTCGAGCCTCTGAAGTGGGTTCAGAAAAATGCCATGACCGCCAGAATCAAGAAGACAGCGGTCCGAACAGTGCCACAAAGAGACGTGTCCCGGCCCCAACAGAAAAAGTATGACACTGTCTCTTCATGAGTCTATCAAGCACTCTATGCCACACGAAAGCAGTGGGGAAAACCCAGAAAAGAAGCGCCAACACCATTCAGGAACCTGGTTAGGCCAGCCGCCTTCAATCGACTACCAGCTACCAAAACAAAGGGGTCAAGACAGCGATCCATGAAATCAGCTACCGATGATAGAATGACGGCCGGATATATCATCCATACGGTCTATATAGCGGGCGGGCACCCCAGCGACAACCTTCGCAGCAAAAGCAAGGATGGGGCCACCACATCCCAAGCCCAATCTAGCCTGAATGTGGTTGCCGCTGCCCAAGAACAGCCGCCCCCGCTGGATGAAGAAAACCCTCTCGATGAGGATGATAGGCAGAAAGACCCCTCGGTCCATGCAGAGTCAAGATCGGACAGCGAGGAAGAGCCGACTTTCCGCCCCAGGACTGCCGAACAAGAGCTGCTTCAAGAGCTTCGAAAACAGCTCAGGAGGAAAGATAAAGAGATGGCCAAGCTCTATTCGAAGATTGACGACTTAACGAACGTGGTGATGCAGCTTACGGCTCAAATTGCTCGAGCGCCTCCCAATCAGGCACAAGCCGCTACTAATCAGCCGGGTGATGACAGTCCGAGGCAGCCAATGCCTGTTCCTTTGGGACCAAGACTGGTCGAGCCGCATGAAAGCCGGCCACATTCCGCTTCTGGGGACGCCTTGGCCCCAGATAGCACAATCCGGCTAACAAAGGATCGGATAATTGATTTGGTCACCAGCAAGGTTAAAACATTGGTGGCCGAAGCTGAAGCTCAGAAAGAAATCGGCAGTAGTGGGCGGCCATACCCCGCGCAGTACGATCTGATTGAGTTCCCAAGCGGCTACGTCATCCCTAAGTTCGGAAGATTTGATGGAACGGGGAATGCAAATCAGCACGTCGCCCACTTCAAAGCATCGTGCGGAAATACAGGGGGCAATGACGCGCTCCTTCTTCGTCAGTTTGTCAACAGCCTGACCGGTGTCGCCTTCGACTGGTACGCGAGTATACCAGACGGGTCCGTCATTACCTTTGCCCAAATGGAGTCTCTGTTCAGGCAAAGGTTCATGAGCGTCAGTGATAAAATCTCCATTGCCGACCTTGTGAGGACCAAGCCGGGGAAGAATGAAAGCAACACCGACTTCATCGCCCGATGGCGTAATCTCATAGTCAAGTGTGAACCGCCGTTGGAGCAGGACCAGTGCGTCAGCCTTCTCATTGGGAACCTCAGCAATTGGATGGTCCCATTCTTGTGTACAGCGGGCCTCAAGACATTTCAGGAGCTAACCAAGAAAGTCCAAATGCTAGAACGCTCGAAGCAAGAGTCCCCGCCGGACTCTTAGAGAGACAAAACCTGGAAAAGCAAGCGGGACGACAACCGTAGAAGCGGGAGTTCCAGCAGTACCAGTGTCTTCAATGCCTCCGACAATGAAGAAAAGCGAAGGGCGGGCGAATCCAAAACCAACCGGTCTCGAAAGCCATTGCTGGGAGGAGATGGGCCTTCCCTAGAGGAGAAAAAGAACAAGGTTTACTCTTTCAGAAGGGACAAGGTCCGTAAGATATTTAAAGATGCCTTGAACAACGGCCTACAATTGCCGGAGTCGAAAAGACCCCAAGAAGCAAAAATGACCGACAATCCTCTGTATTGCCCGTACCACCGAGTAGTGAGCCATGCGATCGAGGATTGCTATATCTTCGAAGACTGGGTCGAGAAGCAGTACAAGGCTGGAGAGATCGAGCTGTCCAAAAGTGTGTTGGTGAACAATCAAGTTGCAACCACCAACTTTATACAGACAGAAGTTGAAGCCTTCTGGGAGCAGACAGCCGAACACGCTGCCCCAAGAAATGAAACGGAATCATTGCGGCCTCCGTGAAGTACGCACATATCTAATAAGACGAAGAAGATGATAAAGCTACTTCAGAAAGAACCCAGGACGGAATGGGAAGGGCAGAAGAGGCCTACCAGTCCAGCTGCCAATGCAGCTCCATCAGGCTCAAAATCCAAGAAGCTCAAGAAGAAGAAAAGTGCAGCTCGGCGCGAAAAAGAGTCTACAGGGAGATCGACCATTCAAAAATATATCGATTCCCTCAAAGAATATGAACAAAAGGAAAGAACATTGATTCAATTGAAGGAGTTCTTCCCTGTACAAGCGGCTGAAATACTGGAGGAGTTAGAAGAAGACTCAAATGAAGAGATCCCAGTAGTGACCTGCTATGCCATCCATCTTGGCAGCGACTCCGATGTTGAGCTCTGTTTTCCCGAAGAAGACGAGGAGCTCTCCACAAAGGCTAATCAAATCCAGCTCAGAAGCGGCAGGGCTCTACCGCCAAATCAGGGCAACGCCCCAAAAGGGAAGGAAAAACAAGTCGCTAATGAAGAAGATGGCAGAGAACCGACTGATGAAAACATAAGTCCTTCCTCGGTGGACTATAATGTCTTGGCACATCTCCGGAAGCTTCCGTCTCTCCTGAGCATCTACGACGCCTTGGTCCTATCTAAGGAGCTTAGAGATGTTCTCATTCACGCTTTACAAAACCCCGAGCGGTATCTGGCTCACTTTGCGAAAATTAATATGAAAGAAGCCCAGCATGCTCTGCATGCCGCCGCAGCCACATTTAAGGATGAAGACTTGCTACTGGGAATGGCTGAGCATAATCGGCCGCTTTACGTGACCGGGTACAGCGACGGAGATCGAATTTATCGCATATTGATTGATCCGGGGTCCTTGGTGAACATCATGAACTTGCGAACTCTGAAGAGTTTGTCAATGGACGTCCGACACCTGTCAAGGGAAAGGATTGTCATTCAAGGCTTCAACCAAAATTGCCAGCAAGTTCTGGGGTCTATAGCTTTGCCAATCAAATTTAGGGATCTGCAAACTGAAGCTAAGATATACGTGATCGACGCCGACACGTCTTATAAAATTCTCTTGGGGCGGCCGTGGCTTCACGATTACGGCATCATTCCATCAACTCTCCATCAATGCATGAAGTATACTAAAAATGGCGAAGAAAGACGCATTGACGGAGACATCCAGCCGTTCGGTGTGCATGAAGTCCGATATGAAGATTCTCGGTACTTTATGAACCACCAAAATGCTAAGCCACAACTGACTGAGGATAGACCGGCCCCAAGACTCAAAAGCAAATCTGTGCCGGCTGTCACTTTCAAAAGCAAAAATACCTAAGTGCGCCCGCATTTCGGCAGCGACACTGATGAGTCCGACGCTGGAAGTCCGTCCTTCCGTAAAACTCGCCCTCATTTCGGCAGTGATACTGACGAATCTGTTACTGAAGGCCCATCTAGCAGCAAAGTCCGCCCTCATCTTGGTAGTGACACTGAAGAGTCAGAAGAAGAGGACCTGCCGTGCAACAGCTGTGCAGATTGGCCCCCCATACAGCAAGCGAAACTACGAGAGACCTTCGAAGTCGCAGAAGGGTCCCTGGACATCACAAGGGTGCCGGAACGGATGTGCAAAGAGCTTGACGCATTGTCAGTCTCTACCGTGGACCAGCTGAAAACTTTCTATGTGCCCGGGAGGAAAAATGGACAGAAGGGCATCCTGTTTTACAGGTCAAACCCCGTTATGCACCCGGACGATCTTTCTCTCGCGTGCCTTCCCTATGAGAGAGGCATAAGAGCCGTCCTCAATCCCAGATACTATGCGCCCGAAATGCGGGAATACTTTAAGAAGTGCAGATGCCGGTTATATCGAACGGAGTCCAAAGCAAAGTTTTACGAAGGGCTATGGTATCCGCCCCAGGTCCGAGCACTCATCGATGGACGAATTCCAGATAGACGGGGCATAGGCTACATTCAACCTGATTCCAAAGCGTGCTACATGATCCATGTTGGTGAGGCCAGCGAAAGATCAAATGATGACGACGAGATAGCCGAGCCAGAAGAAGCTCCTCAAGAGCTCGAAGATGGAGGACAAGCAACCTTTGACGAGCTAACCGAGATTGACTTAGGAACGCCCGATAATCCAAGGCCGACCTACATCAGCTCGCTCTTGTCAGAGGAAATGAAAGCGCAGATAATTGCCCTGCTGCATGAGTTCGTCGACTGCTTCGCGTGGACGTACAAAGAAATGCCTGGCCTTTCCCCTGAAGTAGCCGTGCATAAGCTGGCTATATCTCCTGATGCTAAGCCAGTCAAACAAGCTCCTCGAAGAATGAGAAGGGAGTTGGAAGAAAAGGTCATCGAGGAAACCAAGAAACTCATCGATGCCGGCTTCATCAGGGAAGAGAAATATGCGGACTGGATCACATGCATAGTCCCAGTGAAGAAGAAAAATGGGCAGATCCGAGTTTGTGTCGATTTCAGGGACCTCAACAAGGCATGTCCAAAGGACGACTTCCCGCTACCGGTCATGGAAATGATGGTCGATGACACCTCAAATTTCGAGTTGTTCACCTTTATGGATGGCTCGTCTGGATATAATCAGATCAAGATGTCGCCTGAGGATGAGAAGCACACAGCATTTCGAACCCCGATCGGAATATATTGCTACAAGGTGATGCCGTTCGGACTGAAGAACACAGGTGCTACATATCAAAGGGCAATGACTAATATCTTTGATGACCTAATCCATAAAGTCGTTGAATGCTATGTTGATGACGTGGTTGTCAAAACTAAGGCTAAGGCCGACCACATCCAAGATCTTAGGACCGTTCTCACCAGACTGAGGGAATACGATCTGAAAATGAATCCTTTAAAGTGCGCTTTTTGTGGAGGTGTCATCGGGAAAATTGGGCGGTATAAAATTGGCCTTTATATATCACATATTGTATATGTGATATATAATATTGTAACATGTTATGGTTATAAATGCAACATGTTTTGTGGAGAATAAATGTGGTTAGGGTTTGGATTAGGGTTAAGCTTTCATGAAGCTTTCAAGAAGCTTCTTGAAGCTTTGACTTTGACTTGGATATTTTGCATAGATATTTCCTTTACCCAACCCAACCCTTTAACCATAGTTGTTTCTCTACATGGGTTAAGTATTCATACTTAACCCATGGTTGCATTTCTAACCTCACCACAATTCATTATTCATCACAAAAGAGTTAGCTTCTTCTTCTTCTTCCTTCTTGATGAAAAGCTTTCTAGCTTTTTCATTAGTGATGAAAATGAGTGAGAAATTGAAAAAAAATGAGAGCTAAATTCCTACTTCATCATCCTCATCTATTCTAGCCGCTTAGATTAGGGTGTTTGCTTTGCAAATACTTGATTAGCAAAGCAAGAGCTTAGGTTTGAGTTTCTTCAAGGTAGAACATCTTTGTTATCAAAGATCGGAAGCAAGCTTGCATCTTTCTTTTTTGGAGCCTCTCTAGAGTCTGAGTACTCGATGATCGCAGCGAAGGGACCTCACTACGGAGCTTTAGAAGTGAAGGACCGGACTACAAAGGTTGTAATCCCAAACTCTTAGAAGTAAAGTTGTTTACTTGCTTTGTTTCGCCTAATCTCTAGTCTAAGATCATGGTTAGGGTTGTTCGGCACGTCTAAATTTTAAATCGAGCATGGTTGATGCCTTGTAGAACCTTGTGAGAGTGCCTAGTAACCCTACACTCGACATAATGACCATGGAACCATTTTTGAACCTTAGGGTATTGCAGCAGTTCCGCGGTGCCATTAATGAGGCTTGGGTTTGCCCTTCTACGGTTGGTCCATAGGTGACGTGTCATGATTCTTGGTATTTATAAACCCTACTCAAGTGTTGAGCTCTCGGAGAATTGTGGGATTTTGATTAATCGATCGAAAAGTTTAACGTCGTCCGGATATTTATGATGGGATAAACTACTAGGAATCCACAATATTTGAATTTTATAAATCTAGCAATTTAGTCTCATTTGATCGGTTTCTACGGGATTTTGATGTGATCAAAAGTCCGTCACAATCACGAAGCGTACGCGGATACTCGTCGGGTAACCTTACTAGATAGCCATGCCCCATAGCCTCGACCAAGTGACTGTAGGAGAACTCCGTTGCCAAAAGCATCCGTCTGGGTGCTCGTGACCGCGGTGTTCAGCCTAAGTGCACTTCATCGTCGGTATCGGGGGTGCGGTCATCTACTAAAGTTTCCGACTAGCATTCGATCGGGATGTCGGGAATCTTGTTGAATTGCCCGACTTGATATTGAAAAGTGTTTTCAATATCGAGACTAAAATACAGGGTTTATAATTGTTAGGCATGCGATGTCTAAGAAATTCATATTGTTAGGCATGAAATCCGGAATATGAGATATTTCGGGTTTATGATGTCTAAGGTGGTTGCAGATTCCAATTGTTGTAGTTTTAATTTTCTTTTCTGCGACCGTAAGTGTAATATGTGGTGTATCTCCATTTTCGTTGCTATACGTCAACGACAATTGGGATACGCATATTTACTTACGTTGATGACATGTGATGTTATGTGTTGCAGAGATATGTTATATTGGATCGTCGTGTTTGAATAGCCGGGGGTTTTTATGTGAGATGAGAGTTTTTCTTTTTCATTCATGTAAAAACTTGTATGTAATATTCTTTTATTGGAGCACTTCCGGGTTGAGGAAGATGTCACCGTTGATGTATATTATTTACTTTTTCGTATTATGACAGACCCAAGGAGGGGAGCATAAGTAACCGAGTTCTAGAGTCCAGTGGGAGACCATCTCGAGGCGTCGAGTCCGGGTCTCATAACTCTAGAATTGGTAAGGTTGCTTGCCGCTCTCGCAGGGGTCTAGGGATGTGGGTTTGGCTATTCATCATGACCGTGGAAACTGTGTTTTATACTGGCTTAACTTAAAACACGGAAATCCTAGTATATCCGATATTTCATATATTGTCTTATGCTGCTGATATTCTGTGATGTGATCACTTTATATTCTGTGATGAATACTTTACATATTATATATAAGATATATAATAGACATTGCTTATGTTTTTGACCCGTGATAGACCTGCCCCGCTCTGCCGTTAGTTACCTAACCTAATGGTGCATGACGGGACTTCGAGGCGAATGCGGATGGCATAAGCATACGTTGTATTTATCTGTGATGCTTAGGTAACTTAAATGATGGGACATTCATTAATGAGATTAATGAAAGAAAATAAACCTAAAGATGTTGTAGAATCGAATTTGAAACCCACTCGGCTTTTTACGAAAAAACAAAGTTTCAAAAAGCGGAGCTTAAGCTACTCCTTTTAAAACCATTTGATTCTACAACGATATCAAGTTCAAAGCGTTAAAGATTTTCACAAAAACCATCCGCAACCCTCCGTCAATTCAGGAAATAGAGTACTTAATATTCGTGTTGCGTATGTTGATCATAGTCAAGGCATAGTGTACGGTAGCTAAGTGATGTCTTCCTACATAGCATATGATGCGATTAATTAGGACAGTCATATGATTATGTTGATTATAGTCTGTTAGTTATGTATATTCCCTAGAGGCCATTGTTATACATATGATGTATATTATAATGGATGCTTGGATATATATAGAGAAGACTTTCTTGCTCGTCATGATAGTATGCTATTTGGTTTTCTTTTATTTTAACATGTTGACCTGTATTGGTTTACTGTCTTTCTCTCACATATTGATAAAGCCCTTAGGATCTGTACTCGACTACTGGGACTATGATGAGATCATACTAGTGGGGCCATGGTAGTCGATGAGTACATCCTATAACTGTTCCTAGTCGAGGGTATATCGAGACAGGGCATCGATACACGAGAGTAGACTAGCGTATACGCATCTTGACCCATATGATGGGCGATGGATGATCCCATATCCATCGGTGTTGGACATCAAGGATGGTATGCGAGTGCTCAATGGAGACTGGGTACACTGGAAGGACCGCCGAGAACTCCCAGATGGTGATATACCACACGTCAGATGGCAGTTCTCCGGTGACACTGGTACAGGGTAGTCTGTAGATCCGAGATCGTCATAGAGTCTTGTGTGATTCCCACTGTGCTTTGATTTCCACCTTACCATGTCCAAGAGGGCGTGCAAAACGGTGACTTTTGGGTACAGTCCCGAATCACATGGAGGCAATGAGCGATAGGAAAGGATTCGTCTCTCCCGGTATAGGGAGTTGATGTTGTGCTGTGTTCGATTGGCTATAACTGGAAGTCCCTGGCCAGGGATGATATAGAGATTTACTGGTAAGTGTTACCAGTAGTTTCTCGACCGGTTATGAGCCTCACATCGACACGACTTATCGGTTACTGGGGTCTGACGTATACCACCTCTAGACTAGATATGCGACATATCAGATGAACAGACCGGACTGTACGGGAGTGTTACTGATTGGATTCACAGGAGAACGTACAGGCTAGCTTGTTGATCTTCTGATCTCTCAATACCTGGGTGGCTGTTACGTTTAGCTGACCGCTTGCAGCTTGTGGGTGTTTGATATGATCATCACCTGCTACCGGCGTATTGACGATTCTTTAGAGTCCTACATAGAGGTTTCTTGGCTCAGGCAAAACGGAGTAGAGGCACATATGTGATATGTGCAGGACCGAGGATAATGCGATATGAGATACCGTATTATATTCTCGCGATATTTAGATATGAACCGGGTCATCGGATCAAGTGTTGATTCGATGAATCGATACAAGATATATTAGTCGGTTATATTCGATATAGCCGGATTGTCGGATCAAGTGTTGATTCGATGATTTAATGTATAATAATATATATGATATATTGTATTACATTATCTAATATTGGCTCGCTTTATTATTTCATTTTCTCACTGGATAATACATTGATATATAGGCGATATATGTTAATTGTATTATTTTCTTTTGTTGCAAATATATAATATATATGTGATATATATTATTGTGACATGATATGATTAATAATGGAACATGTTTAGTAGAGATTAAGCAAGGTTAGGGTTTGATTAGGGTTAGCTGCTTCTTGCACCATCTAGAAGCTTTCCTTTTGTCAAGTGTAAGATATTATAGTTGATATTATCTTATGACTCATTCTTTAACCTAACCATACCCTAGCCCTAGTTTATTCTCTACAAAGGTTAACCTTGTCATCCTTGACCATGGTTCCATGATCAATCATATATCCTTATCTACTATGTAAGTGCACGGCAGCGCCCCGGCCGTCAATCTGACGCCGGAATGCGGAAATGAAAAACTTTTCAAACTAGAAAACCGGCACCACCACGCACTAAAATCCCGGATCGGGCCATTAACCTAACTCTAGCAAACAAGAAAAGGAGTAGAGAAGCTATACCAAGCGATCCGTGTCCTTCGGTCTTCGTCTCCACTCCGATCTCCTCGCGGAATCTCCGGTCGTCGCCTCCTCGTCGAAACAGGCACCACATCGCCGGGTTCTTTTACGGGCTCCCACCTCTGGACCGAGGCAACTCGGGCATGAAGTTGGGGAGTCGACGTGCCCAAGGGTGATGTAGGTGTAGTGTAGAACACTTTGTCTCTTTGGGGTAGAAGTTGCCATGATGGAGGAATGAAATAACTTTTGGAGAAGGATGGTGTATATTTTTCGAGCATGAAAAAATGAGAGATGTAAATTTCCCACACTCAAAAATGAACTCCCTCTCACCTCTCCTCATTTGGCCAGCCTCACTCATGGTGGGGAAAAAGGAACCATAGAATAATGCAAGAGGAGAAGTGAAAGATAATGAAAAAAATAGTCACCACAAAATCAACTCTACATCCAACTCAATCCTATCACCAATAAATGCAAGTGAAAAGATGCAAAGAGAATCTCATGATGGTAGAACCATCATGAAGCCACACTTTTACAAAGGACCCCCTCCACAAATACTAATTTGCACAATTGCAAATTAGCCCCTCCATCGGAAAAATCCGGCCGTGAAGGAACAAAGGAAAACTGGCCGGAACGGAATGCAAACTGGCAACTTCAGAAAACTGATCCCGTAATAAATTACAGGAAAACCCCACGACTGTATATACATACCTGCATTTGTATTCCCACTGAATACAAATGCAAAGAGACAAAATCTACACTGTACAATACTAGGATCCGGCTTAAACCAAAGCCTGCTAGTATTATCCGTCTGATCATGATCCGTGCAATAACGCGCGTATCTGATCGAACCCTGCCATATCTCCATACGGCCTCTACAGCGTTTCGCCCGAAACTTGAGTAACTGTGTGTGGGGGACTTTAATGACTCGTCAATACTATGGCTGTGGATTTAACCACTAGCACGTCAGAGGTATCAGCCAAACGTAACGAGCTACCAGCTATTGACCAAAAGGGACGTCTGTGAGCGAACTCATCCTGACACCCTACTGAGCCTTTCAGTGACAATATCCGTACAGTCCGGTCCGTTCATCTATGAGCATCGCATGGCGGGCCTAGTGGGTTGGTAAAAGTCAGACCCCCAAAAGCGGTACAAGTCGTGTCGGAGTGTAGTCCAGAAAACCCTGAGATACTACTAGAATACCTACCTGTAAATCTCCTGCCTTGGCCGAGGGCTTTTCATGTACTGGCTCTCCTAGACACAGCGCGACCTCACCCCCAATACCGGGAGAGACGAACCCCTACAGATCCGCTCACTGCCTCCATGTGGCTCGGGACTGTACCCAACTAAAACCTGTTTGCACGTCTCCTTTGAGCGTGGTAGGGTAGTAATCAAAGCACAGTGGGAACTCACACGAGGCAAATGACGATCTCAGGTCGATGAACTAACCTGTACACATGTCACCAGGGAATTGCTATCTGACGTCGGGTATAAGACCAACTAGCATATTCCCGGCGAGTCTTGTCCGGTGTACTCATAACCCAATGAGCACCTGTATACATCTTAGGTGAACCAACTGACACCAGTGGCTTGTGAGACCGGCCACCGCCCCTCGTCGGGGTCTCGACTGTATACACTAGTCTACTATGGAGTATCGATGCCTTGTCTCGAAACTCCCACGACTAGGGACCTTTTAAGGATGTGCTTATAGACCCCAGCTCCCACGTATATGATCGCTCTCATACTGCTGGTAGTCAAGCAAGAACCTAGGGGCTCCATCAACGTGTAATAGCGACTCGTAAGATCACCTAAAGAAGTGCACGATGATAAAGATAAACCAGATAGCATACTATCATCTTGAGTAAGACTGTCCTACCGGTATAGGTTCTCCCTCAATCATTGCAATCACGTGCCTGTGATCCAATAATTGACTCTTAGGGAACTATCTCCAACAATCTCCCACTTGCACTCAGGGCTAATTATTGCGATGTCGCATACTCATAGCCCGTGTGATACCGAACACCCAACTCCTCTACTAGTCAGTCTCACAAAGCTCGTTTGTGAAACTATTGCGTTCGAGGAATTGCCTCAGTGAGTGGATCCGCTGTGATGTTTCTTTTTATGTCTCTCTATATCTTAAGTTCGCGGAGAAAGCCATTCCCGAAATGAGTAATACCTGTCTTAGAATGTGATTGGATGTCTGATGGGACCTAGTTCATAAATGAACTCCAAATCCAAACTTCTTAGACCGTATCGTCAACTGAACTTAATCAGTATCCTGCGCCATGCCTCCCTCAGTACCCGCCTGGACCACCTGTCCAAAATACTGCCCCTCGTCAGAAGGAAAACTATAACTCTGACAATCTCTCTGTCATCCAGGTCACCTTGGAAGCCTGGAATGATAACTGTCTCCCGAATGAGGCTGTTGTTATCATATCCCTAGAACATCCACTTATGTTCTAAAACTGCTTCCAATTGTTTCTCCAGGATTGGATCAATATCAACTTATTGCATCTACTGCAAAAACAACATCTGGTGTGGTACTTGATATCTCATGATTGACTAAATTGCCTAAGCAAGTGATCTGCCAATCATGCACATCCCTCTCCTCTTTAGTCTGTAAGACACCTTTAAAGAGGGTGACTCCATCACCTGCAGGTACACCACCATGCCAGGAGTCGACCATTCTAAATACCTTCAGAATGTTGTCTAAGTACCCAGATTGGGACACTTCCTAAATCTAGATCTAAAACCATAGATCTAGTAACCAGAATGCCTGATATAATATCCAAGTCCCATGTGAAGAAACCACTGTGTGACAACCAAAGTATAACCGATCGTAGTATAGGAATTTTACTTCCTACTCTGTGTATGTCATCCAAAAACCAGGACATCACACCCTACTACCTTCTTAACCGATCCATCCCCTATTCTGATGAAGTCAAACCTATGACTGTCACATCAGAAATAGATGATCTATCTCCGCTATATCTGCTTTAGTCTATAAATAGACATAAGCCACTTGTCCACCATGCTTCCGCTGCTCCCACTGACTACGACAACCCTCTGGCAGAGTCATATAGACGTACACTTCTAAAGCTAGTTTAGAACGACGCTATACTCATCCTCCTGCCGGGTCTCACAGTCTGGAACAACAGCAATGCAAGTCTGGGTTAACAAGAACCTCCCTGCCACCGTCCTTGAGCATACCGAAGTACCTCTCGAGCGCCTGAGGTTACCCACTTTATCTGCGGAGTGACCAATGGAATGTCAAACCAGATTGAATCTTTAGGTTCTTATCAAATCTTCAGTAATCGTTTGCGATTCTGGAATCACTTCCAGTTCTACCATACTCCCACTACTGTTTTCTGAAAAAAATCCATTTTTATTAAAACTGTGGCGAGTCAAGAACAATATCACTGTTGATCTTCCAGATGGTAGAAAATCAACCCTCGTCATAGCCCGGGTCAACCCACAAACAGCCATTACAGAAACATGCCTTGAGTTATCCAGAGTCTGGTTTTAGGCATAAGATGGACAACTCCCCGTACCTTAACATTGTTAAGATATGAACTGTTCTATATCCAATATAGAAACAGAGGCACTGATTTAATCGAACCAGATTCAAATCATGCAGCTGTCTCCAGTGCATGTCAACTAAATGGAGAGAGGCCGATCAGCGTTACTCAACTTAGGAATGCTTCCAATTATAAGTAACCTAAAAGAGAAGCAGGTTTTCTTAATCATTACTATCAACTAAATACCACACACAAGTATCTACATCTTCGATCACCTTGAAGAATCCCGATACCTGCAATACCTGGTTCTCTACTTTACTCTTATACCTATAACTTCTCAAAACTCAGACCCTGTGTTTCTACGAAACACCTGTCTAAAACTAGAGAAGTCATAAGTAAACCGAATATAGTACGAGGACCAACCCCTCTGTCCTGATGGACACTGGACAATATACAATACTCTGTATAAGTCCCCTGAGTCTAATAACTCATTCCCTGTGTGTCGTAGGTTGAAAACTGTACTTATGGTTAAGAAGAATTACACCGCTGTTTAATGCTCCTTACCTAACCTTCTACTGATATAGGTAAATGTCATGGACATAATTTCAAAAAGGTATATCTCACTCTATAAAAACAGACGTACAGATACATCAATTTGAAATTGGTGCATAACAGCGGATATTCAAAACCATATATTTGCCGTCTGGCAAACAACCCAGGTGACTTCCTCAAATATCACCAATTACAACGAATTCCGATATAATGAGGATGATCACCTAATTTCCAATAACTTACTCCCACTCATCATCTGTAAAACCATACAGATGTGAGAATCATACCTGGTAAATACATACCCTAGAGCAAGGGCTAATTGGGAAATCAGTTTTCTTTTAACAGTACACAGTGAAACTGAAACGTTGAAATGTTTCGATGGGGTATCCCGGTATTCCTAGTAGTGCCTCTTCCATTATCCAGATTCATAACTGTAACCGTATAATTCTTTGCCATCTCTCCAAATCCCTTTATATGTCTTTAGTCATTACCTTCTGTACACCCTCTTAGGCTAAATGGTTTTCTTCCTTCCCTACCGTTCGGCACCAGCCTATGGTTTGGAAGAAGACAATCCAATAAGCATAATGGGTGTACTGTCCTAATCCTAGGAGCACTCGCAATGCGAGAGAAGGTGAAGATAAAAGACAACTGAATAAACCTTATTCCTATTTCTCCTAAACGAGAATCCATCCCCGAACTGGAACAAGTTCCTTTCGAGTTCGTATATAACCATACGATGGAGTATCCAAATAAACTGTGGATCTTTGTAGTGATACGGAGTGTTCTGGAGAAATACAAAGGTGATTTAGGATTGGCGAGGAAATACTTGGTTTGGTCGTGAATAGCAGTCGCAATTTACTTTGCCCTCTTACTAATCCCTTGATATGTCTTTACTTAATACCTTCTGTACACCATCGTTATGCTAATTGGTTTTCTTCATTCCCCACCGTTCGGCACCAGCCTAAGGTTTGGAAGAAGACTATCCAATTTGCGTAATAGGTGCACTATCTCCTAAACCAAGGAGTACTCGCAACCTGAGAGAAGGTAAAAGGAAAAGACAACTGAATAGTCTTATTCGTTTTCTCCAGAACCGGAAACCATCCTCGAATAAATTCCTTCGAGTTCGTATATAACCATACGATGGTTTTATCCAATGGAAGTGGACGTTCGTAGTAATACGAGGTGTCCTGGAGAAAAGGGTAAAAGTAGGAGTGGCAAAGAGGTTTGCAACTCTGACAATCCAAAAGCCAGTCTTATAAGAAGGTTCGGTGAATTTTGGTCACTGAGTCATAGTCTAGGGTCGGGTCAAAGGTCGCTGCCAAAGAGAGAGAGAAAAGAAACACTCAGCGTGCACTCTAACCTAGATCAGAATGGTTATCACTTTATCTAATCAGGAAACCTCCCACTGTACCGTCAAATTCTTCCCCAAACCTGAAAGAAGAATTAGTCGGGATCATCTGAGGAGTAAACCAACTCATCAGTAGGAATCGGGATCCAACTATCATGGCATGATAACGTAACGGAATCCGCTCACGTTATCACACTCCAGAAGGTATGCGCTTATCTGGCAAGTTTCAGTTTCTTTAGAAACTCCCGATGTGATTTTTACCCCATGCTCTTATGACCTTGGCGTGAGGTCAAAATGTCATAAGTCACATGTCAAGTTCTACCCATCATTGTCCAGGTTAATTTGAACCCACCCATACATACCCTTGACGTAGGCCAAAATAGTAGTACGACTGTCCCAAACCAACGCATCTATCTATGCAACAGATAAATATCTGGCAGCTACCAATCATTATGCCTTGGCGTGAGGTCAAAATACATAGCTTGAATACTACCGAATATTTAACTGAAATGATGGAGGGCTACGAATGGTTTCTGGAGAAAACCTTTAACGTAATGAACATGATATCGTTGAAGGAACCGGATATCTTTATAAAAATATAGTGACGAAAACCATTTCTAAAGAGGTCACTCTCGGTGAAGGGATCTCGGCTCTTTCCCCGTAGAATGAGGTGCAGGATATTCCAACTGAATACCATGATGCAAAGAAAAAGTAATCGGCTATAATGAAGTTATTGCCTTGACGCAAACTTTTGTCCAAGGGGTCACTCCCGGTGAAGGGATCTCGGCCCTTGCCTCGTCGACTGAGGAGCTGGATATTCCAACTGAATACCACTGTGCAAAACAAAAGAGAACGCCCTTGCAATAACAGTTTTTTAAAAAATGTTCCAACAACATCATAATAGGTTTGTTTAGCTTGCATTGATCTGAATCAACGTAGTCCCATCAATTGATCACACCAATAAAGAACGAAAATAATGATGTACGTATATGCCATCCGCATTCGCCACTGGGTCCCGTCATCACCCGTTAGGTTACTTAACTAACGACAGAGCGGGGACTGGACTAGCGCGGATGCAAAACATATACAACATCTACTAGTATACATATCAATATATAATATTCGCTCAAGGCGTGATAAAATGCAACATCACAGAAATGTAACCAGCATCACAGAACAATACAAATATCTGGGATCCCCGGGTTTCATAGAGCCACTACTGAAATCCGACGTTCCCCTAGTCGTGTGGATAGCCTGTGCAATGAAAATCCTAGACCCCTACGGGCGCGGCAAGTTACCCGCCAAAACCTGAAGCGAGGCAGCCCCCTTCAGCAACGTGAATGGACCACCCAGCACTTCACGAAATCCGGTAACATGGGCACCCCTCCTTGGGTCAACCTGTACCCCCTACGAGTGCGGCGAATAGCCCGCCAATTCTATAGTGAAGCCCCCTCCGTCTCAACGCCATGAGATGCGGACCCGTTGCCCTCTAGAACCCGGCTACCCGTGCACCCCTCCACGGGGTAATCCTAGTACAGAAAGTAAAATATACATACAACGGGTACATCGACCTTGACCCGGTCGTGCCCCAAAAGAATAATATACAAACTGTTAGTGTATATGCCCTAGAGGCCATTACTGTATCATACTAGTATGTATATTACTTGATGGAAGCTTGGGATATTCACAGTTGTATAGACAATCTTGCTCGATATAGTAGTATGCTACTTGGTTTGTCTCTGCTTTAATGTATACATGTGTGTTTCTTTATTATATCACCTATACGCATTAGTAGAGCCCTTAGGATCTTTTCATGATTACCAGCGTTGTGATGGCGATCACACTAGTAGGGGATGGGTAATCTACAAGCACATCCTTAATACACGTCCCTAGTCGTGGGATTATCGAGACAGGGCATCGATACTCCGGAGTAGACTAGCGTATGTGCTTCTTATCCCAGCACGGGAGACGGTCTGTCCCACAGCCGTCAGTACGTCGTACTTGAGATAGTATGCGGGTGCTCGTTAGGTTACGAGTACACTGGACAGGACTCGTCGGGAACTGATGGTTGGTATTATACCTATCGTCAGTTATCAGTTCCCAGGTGACATGAGTACAGCTTAGTCCGCTGACTTGACACTGTCACTTCGCCTCGAGTGTGTTCCCACTGTTTTTTGATTACTACCCTACCACGGCTCTACTGAGTCGTGCAAACAGGTAGTAGTTGGGAGCAGTCCCGAAGCACTTGGAGGCAGTGACGGTTAGACAGGATTCGTCTCTCCCGGTATTGGGGGTTGACATCGCGCTGTGTCTAGGAGAGCCATTACACGAGTAGTCCCTGGCCAGGGCAAGCGAGATATACTGGTAGGTTTCCAGTGTTATCTCAGGGTGTTCTGGGCTTCACTCCGACACGACTTGTACCGCTATTAGGGGACTGACGTTTACCGCCCCCCTAGGCCCGCCATGCGATGTATCAGACGAACAGACCGGACTGTACGGAGATTGTCATATATAGTCTCGGTAGGAGTTCGGATGGGTTTACCTCATCGTCCTTCTTATCGACATCTACCTGGGGACCGTTACGTACAGCTAGTGCCGCTTGCGGTCTGTGGTTAAACCCACTGCCAGCGTAGTGTCGAGTCTTTAGAATCCCACACAGAGAGTTTTCCTGCACTGAGCGAAACGTGCAGAGGCCGTATGGTTTTACGGCAGGGCTGCGATCACTTACGTACACTTGTGTGCGTGCGGTGTTCGGGAAGGCAATACTAGTGGGCTTTGGTTTAAGCCGGATCCTAGTATTGCACGGATGGATTTGTTTTGTCTTCTGCGCATCCGCATTCTACGGAATGCGGATGCAGGTGTGTATGCACAGTTTTCCGGAGCGATGAAGGAGGAGGTGCCTCATCAGGGTTTTGGCAGTTGGTTCGGCCAAAACCGTTATGTGGCAGGCTCATTAGGGTTTTGACAGTTGATTCGGTCAAAACCATTTTGAGGCGGACTCATTAGGGTTTTGACAGTTCGTTTGGTCAAAACCATTATGAGCCGCGGACATCATTTACTAATCCTTTTAGTGATAATTTTATGATGGCTAATTGCATTGACCATTTGACCTTCTTGACCTCTCTTGACTTTGTTGACCGGTCGACCGTGTTGACCATTGACTTTTAAGAGAGATCTACACTCTTCTTTTCTTTTTCTTTTTCTTTTTCTTTTTCTATTTTGATTATGATAATGGTCATTTCAATGTAGCCATCAAACTTTATCTTGATGGGATTAGTAATGATAATGTTTGTGCATTATTGAACCATGGTTCATTTTTCATTAGCTCACAATTCTTTTCTCATTCTCTCTCTTGCCTTTTTCTAGTGAGAAGAAAAGAAATGCACCATGGTTGCTAGCTCCTCCTTCTTCCTCCTCTTGATTCATCTTTTGATCTCATGTGTTGAGAGATAAAGATCCCACAAAGACAAAACCATCCATCTACCACTTCTACACAACCTAGGGCTTCTAGACTAGCAATCTCTTTGCCCTAGTTACCTCGGCTCGAGGTGGAGCTTGGTGTACATCTCTCGGGTGGATCGTCTTCGACTCAAGGAGGCCGCGGAGGTGACCAAAGTCCGGATCAACCCTCGGAGCAAGCAAGGAGAAGAACAACAAGAAGAGAAGGAGTTCAAGTTGAGGTATAACCCCTAACCGAGTAGAGAAATCTCTAGTTAGGATGCTAGTGTGTTTTTTAGCAAAGATCCGGCTTTTACGGTCCATGTTACCATGTTTAGAAAAAAATTTGTTTTACCGTTTCCGCAACCCCGAAAGTACCGGGAGAGGTAACGTGGACCTAACACAAACAGGCGATGACGGCAGTCCACATGTCGGACTCTCTCCCCGTAATATCAAATGTACATAATAAACCAAACTGTACTACCATTGCATCCAGGCTATCCCCACGACCAATCCGCAACATCACAGCACAACACAGAACATCAACGTGAATGTCACGTTCGCAAATCCGTCTAAAAGAGCTATAGCAGTTAGACAGGATTTACCGATCAAGTGACATTCACGGTCCCAGATATAATGTAAATACTGTGAACTAACATGTTTAAAATTTTCGATCGACTGAATTTTCCGAAGTGGGCCCCAAGCACAACTGTAGCACTCAAAAACATCTTGGCCCAAAAAGATTATACCAGAAACCCTATTTCCATGTCAGTAAGCCACTGTAGAATTTTGGTACGGTTTGGCCACAAAACGGCGGCGGTTCCGCGGCCAAAACGTTGTTTTGGCCGCTGAACCGCCGCGCTACAGTAACATCAGCGTACCAAATTTTCACAGAATTCATAAAAAAACCCTGCACGTAATTTTTCAATGTACCAAATAATTTTTAGAGCACAGAAAAATTCGACAGAAAGTACGACATGGAAATATGGTTTTTGGAAAATCCGTTCGATCGAACTTGTAAACACGTTAGAGCAAGCTAGACTAGGTTAATGGCGTGGCTCTGATACCAGTGTAAGTGCACGGCGGCACCCCGGCCGTCAATCCGACGCCGGAATGCGGAAACGAAAAACTTTTCAAACTAGAAAACCGGCACCACCGCGCACTAAAATCCCGGATCGGGCCATTAACCTAACTCTAGCAAACAAGAAAAGGAGTAGAGAAGCTATACCAAGCGATCCGTGTCCTTCGGTCTTCGTCTCCACTCCGATCTCCTCGCGGAATCTCCGGTCGTCGCTTCCTCGTCGAAACGGGCACCACATCGCCGGGTTCTTTTACGGGCTCCCACCTCTGGACCGAGGCAACTCGGGCACGAAGTTGGCGAGTCGACGTGCCCAAGGGTGCTGTAGGTGTAGTGTAGAACACTTTGTCTCTTTGGGGTAGAAGTTACCATGATGGAGGAATGAAGGAACTTTTGGAGAAGGATGGTGTATATTTTTCAAGCATGAAAAAATGAGAGATGTAAATTTCCTACACTCAAAAATGAACTCCCTCTCACCTCTCCTCATTTGGCCGGCCTCACTCATGGTGGGGAAAAAGGAACCATAGAATAATGCAAGAGAAGAAGTGAAAGATAATGAAAAAAATGGTCACCACAAAATCAACTCAACATCCAACTCAATCCTATCACCAATAAATGCAAGTGAAAAGATGCAAAGAGAATCTCATGATGGTAGAACCATCATGAAGCCACACTTTTACAAAGGACCCCCTCCACAAATACTAATTTGCACAATTGAAAATTAGCCCCTCCATCGGAAAAATCCGGCCGTGAAGGAACAAAGGAAAACTGGCCGAAACGGAATGCAAACTGGCAACTTCAGAAAACTGATCCCGTAATAAATTACAGGAAAACACAGCGACTGTATATACATACCTGCATTTGTATTCCCACTGAATACAAATGCAAAGAGACAAAATCTATACTGTACAATACTAGGATCCGGCTTAAACCAAAGCCTGCTAGTATTATCCGTCCGATCATGATCCATGCAATACCGCGCGTATCTGATCGAACCCTACCATATCTCCATACGGCCTCTACAGCGTTTCGCCCGAAACTTGAGTAACTGTGTGTGGGGGACTCTAAAGACTCGTCAATACTATGGCTGTGGATTTAACCACTAGCACGTCAGAGGTATCAGCCATACGTAACGAGCTTCCAGCTATTGACCAAAAGGGACGTCTGTGAGCGAACTCATCCTGACACTCTACTGAGCCTGTCAGTGACAATATCCGTACAGTCCGGTCCGTTCGTCTATGAGCATCGCATGGCGGGCCAAGGGGGTTGGTAAAAGTCAGACCCCCAAAAGCGGTACAAGTCGTGTCGGAGTGTAGTCCAGAACACCCTGAGATACTACTAGAATACCTACCAGTAAATCTCCTGCCTCGGCCGAGGGCTTTTCATGTACTGGCTCTCCTAGACACAGTGTGACCTCACCCCCAATACCGGGAAAGACGAACCCCTGCAGATCCGCTCACTACCTCCATGTGGCTCGGGACTGTACCCAACTAAAACCTATTTGCACGTCTCCTTTGAGCGTGGTAGGGTAGTAATCAAAGCACAGTGGGAACTCACACGAGACAAATGACAATCTCAGGTCGATGAACTAACCTGTACACATGTCACCAGGGAACTGCTATCTGACGTCAGGTATAAGACCAACTAGCATGTTCGCGGCGAGTCCTGTCCGGTGTACTCATAACCCAATGAGCACATGTATACATCTTAGGTGAACCAACTGACACCAGTGGCTTGTGAGACCGGCCACCGCCCCTCGTCGGGGTCTCGACTGTATACACTAGTCTACTCTGGAGTATCGATGCCCTATCTCGAAACTCCCACGACTAGGGACCTTTTAAGGATGTGCTTATAGACCCCATCTCCAACGTATATGATCGCACTCATACTGCTGGTAGTCAAGCAAGAATCCTAGGGGCTCCATCAACGTGTAATAGCGACTCGTAAGTTCACCTAAAGCAGTACACGATGATAAAGATAAACCAGATAGCATACTATCATCTTGAGTAAGACTGTCCTACCGGTATAGGTCCTCCCTCAATCATTGCAATCACGTGCCTGTGATCCAATAATTGACTCTGAGGGCACTATCTCCAACATACTATTCATCACAAAAGGATTATCTCCTTTATTCATCATCTTCTTCTCTCTTAAGCTTTGAGAAAGCACACTAGATTTTCCTTTTGTGATGTTTTCATGTGAGAATTTGATATAAAAAGATAGCATAAATACTACTCCATCATCCTCATCTAATCTAGCCCATTAGATTAGGGTGTTCACCTCTTTAGAGTGAGAGAGCTTGAGTTATAGCAACTTCGACGTAGATCATCGGACAAGTGGAACACTACAAGCTAGCATGGATCGTTCGAGTCATGGAGCCTCTCTTGAGACCAGGAGATCGTGGATCGCATCCAAGGGACTTCTACTCGGAGCTTATGAAGCGAAGGAGCGGACTACAAAGGCTGTAATCTCTCACACTTAGTAGTAAAGATGTTTACTTGCATGTTAAACCCTAATAATCTAGCAAAGATCCCGGCTTTGGGTTGTTCGGCACGTCTAAAATTTGATTCGGGCATGTTTGATGCCTTATGAACCCTCACAAGAGTGCCTAGGAACCCTAATGTGGTATCATAGCCTAGCTAGAGAATTAGGCGACGTGTATACGAAGTTAAAACTCCGATCGAACCCGATACGACGAAATAGAACTACTCTCTGGAAATTTTGTAAAAATGTGATTTTTTCTGCATTAAAAATACTCAAAAAAATCAGCAGGGAATTCTAAGAATTATCATGAAAGACCAGCCCACAATTCCATGAAATCACCGCGGAACCGCGGCGGGAACCTGCTTCGCGCGGCGGTTCCGCGGCCGTTATTTGGGATTGCGACACGTGTCTTCAGGGTAATATCCGTAGGTGCTTGTTGCTGCTTCTGGGTATTTTTAATCTGTCTCAAGTGTTGAGTGTTCTGGAGTTTATTTTGTAATCGTTGATTCGATAAGAAAATTTAATATTGTTATGTTTTCCGGATATTTAGAAACTGTTAAAAAGTTCGAGCGGATATCATTAACTCACTTTTTCCCGGCACGAAAAACTTTCAAGAGTTGAATTTTTATCGGGTTTAAATCTTTCGGAAAAATGTGCCAGTAACGCGGTGGACCCTCTAGAAGAACACAAACCTTAACTCGATTATGTGACCGTCTTGAACTGCTTCTAAACCTTAGGGTTTGGGGAAGTACGGCGTGCCACATGTGAGGCGTTGGCTTGACCCTTCTACCGCTGGATCACCTGTACTGTGACATATTCTGGGATTATTTGAACTCCGCTCAAGTGTTGAGCAATTTAGGAAATTTTGGGTATTTGATTATCTGTTCGGAAAGTTTAACACTGTCTATTTATCTGGAATGTGATACAATATGCGGAATTCATATAGTTAGGCATGAAATGCGAAGTATGTGATATTTCGGATTTACGATGTCTAAAGTGATTGTGGATTCCAAATATTGTAGTTTTACAATTTCTTTTCTGTGACCGTAAGTGTAGTATGTAGTTGTATTGCCGGTTTTCGTTGCTATACGTCAACGACGATCGGTGTATGCATACTTACTTACGTTGATGATATGTGATATTATGTGTTGCTGTGATATGTTATATTGGATCGTCGTGTTCTGAATAGCCTGGGGTTTTATGTGAGATGAGGTTTTTTATTTTCATTCATGTAAAATACATCTGTATGTAATATTCTTTTATTGGGGCACTTCCAGGATGAAGTTGATGTCACCAGTGTATATTATTTACTTTTCCGCATTAGGTAGACCCAAGGAGGGGAGCACAAGTAACCGGGTTCTAGGGTCCAGAAGGAGGCCATCTCGAGGAGTCGAGACAGGGTCTCCTAACCCTAGAATTGGCAGTGTTACTTGCCGCTCTCGTAGGGGTCTAGGGATGTGGGTTTGGCTATTCATCGCGACCGTGGAATCCGTGTTTTATACCGGCTCGTATTAAAAACACGGACATCCTAGTATATCCAATTTTTCATATATGTTCTTCTGCTGCAATGTTCTGTGATGAGATCATATTACTGCCTGAGACGAATGCTTATACTATATATATATATATATGCTGATATATAAATATTACTGCTTTCGTTTCTTCTGTGATGCTTATGAAGCATAAGCTAATGGGATTTTATTAATGAGATTAATAAAAAGAAAAGAAACCTAAAAGATGTTGTAGAATCAAAACTTTACAAAAAGGGTAGCTACAGTCTTGCTTTGCATAGCGGTATATATGATATACCATGCACCTTATTCGATGAGGAAAGAGCCGAGATCCCTTCAACGGGAGTGACCTCTTTAGAGAAACTGGCAGATGCTACAAACACGCGGTTTAGTTTTTGACAGCTTATATAGTTCTTGCTTTGCACAGTGATATATATGATATATCCTGCACCTTATTCGAGGGGGAAAGAGCCGAGATCCCTTCACCGGGAGTGACCTCTTTAGATAAACTTGAAAAGCCTCAAAAACACTCCTTTTTCAAAAACTACTAGATTCTACGACGATATCAAGTTCATTAAGCTCATGGTTTTTCTGAAAAACCTGCGTAGCCCTCCGACATTTCAGATAGATATTACTTAGTATTCGTGCTACGGTAGTTTGGCATTCGTCAAGGCGTAGTGTACGGTAGCTATTTACTATTTATCTGTAGCATATGATGCGATTGGATTAGGGTATTCGTACGGCGTTGTTTGGCATTCGTCAAGGGTCGTGCGGGTGGGTTTAATTCAATCAAGAAATGTATGGGTTGAACTTGACTAGCTGACTATGGGTTGTTTGGCATTCGTCAAGGTCATAGCACGTTAGGGGCAAAAGCATTATCGGGAATTTCAAGTGTTGAAATTTGCAATGAGATTGCATACCTCCTATGAGATAGTTGGAACCCGATACCCACTGAGAGTAAGAGTTACTCCTGGGAGAGTTTTACACAGGACAATTAGCCGATCAAGTAGGTGTCTAGAAAAGTGTTAACGAGGTTACGCCTCTAAAAAAAAGATGTTTACTTTAATTAGGTCCGTGCGAAAGCACGGGGAACCTCCCTCAAGTACCGACACTGATCTGGCTGAAAGATTGACGAAATTGTAGGGTGTAATTAATCCCGGCTAATCTTACCTTTTATGGTTTGAAGGAAGATTTGATAAAAACAGTGGGAGACATCCTGATTAGATAAGATAATAACCAATCTAATCTTGCAAGAGCATACGCTAAAGTGTTTTCTTCTCTCTCTCTCCAGGTAGCGACCATGTCAGGCCATAATCAAGATAATAATATGGATGTATTGACTGAACCCGCTTATTATACTGAGCAGGGGAACGTTGGACCCGTTCTTTCTTATAAGAGTTATAAGACTGAATAGGAAACAGGAGAATATATAGATTCTCTCGCCGCCCAAACGGGGAACATGCATGTTGGTGCACTTTCTTCGGGTGTGTTAGTTATTGAGAACTGTTTCTCAGTTCACCCTACGTCCTGGGTATTAGATACCGGATCAGGATCCCACATATGTAAACTGTTACATGGGCTACGGAAAGGTAGAGAAATGGAAAAAGGTGATCATTCCGTTCAAGTAGGGAACGGTGCAAGTATTGTAGCCAAAGCATTTGGCGAATATCACCTAGTATTACTAAGTCGTAATACACTGATTCTGAATGAGTGCTATTATATACCGAACATGATGTGCACCATTATATCAGTTTCTTTATTAAGTAAAGAAGGATATAATTTTGTAGTACAGGATAATGTTATGAACATCTTCCTAAATCAAAAGTTGATTGCATCAGGCTCGTTACATAATGGCATATTCATTCTCAATCAAAATACAGTCCTCAATATACAAAACACACACAAGAGGAAGAGTTCAGAGATGAACGAATCCTTCTTGTGGCATTGTAGACTTGGTCATATCAATGCGACACGACTAGATAAGTTACATAAAGATGGATATTTGAATCTGTTCGAATTATCATCTTATGATACTTGACATTCATGTCTCAAATGAAAAATGACCAAAGCTCCGTTTAGTGGACACGGAGAAAGAGTTACGGAACTCTTAGGACTGGTACATAGTGATGTATGCGGTCCTATGTCTGCACATACCAGGAACGGTTCTTCTTACTTCATTACATTCACTGACGATCTCTCATGATACGGACATGTGTTCCTGATAAGACACAAGTTTGAAGCTTTTGAGAAATTCAGAGAATATAAGCATGAAGTAGAGAACCAAACGGGCAAAAGTATTAAGATTCTTCGATCTAACCGAGGAGGTGAATACTTAAGAAATGAGTTCCTAGATTAACTAAAAGAGAATGGGATTCTCTCTCAGCTTACTCCTCCTTATACACCACAGCACAATGGTGTATCGGAACGGAGGAATCGCACCCTATTAGATATGGTGCGCTCTATGATGAGCACAGCTGAGTTACCTATTTCCTTCTGGGGGTATGCGCTTAAGACATCCATACACCTATTGAATATGGTTCCTACAAAATCAGTGCCTACCACTCCATATGAGATATGGAAAGGGAAGAGACCATCTGTTAAGTATGTTAAGATATGGGGTTGTCCAGCCTATGTCAAAAGACAAAATCCGGACAAACTCGAGGCAAGATTTGTCTTATGTAAGTTTGTAGGATATCCCAAAAACTCACAAGGGTATATCTTCTACCACCCCGAGGAACAAAAGGTGTTTGTTTCTCGACATGCCACTTTCTTAGAAAAAGATTTTCTTATGAAACAGATTAGTGGCATTGAGGTAGAACTGGAAGAGGTTCCAGCAACACAAACTATAACAGAAGACTTGGTAGAACCAGAGGATTCAGTAGTACCCAACGAACCCCAGACTCTCAGCCGATCTAGCACGGTTTCTCATCCACCTGAGAGATACTACGGTTTTCTCATTGATGGTGGAAGCGAGGATTGCATCATGGAACATGATGACCCGACTAGTTTCGAGCAGGCCATCACGAGTGGTGACTCTGTGAAATGGCTGGATGCAATGCGATCTGAGATGGAATCCATGTACACCAACAAAGTATGGACTTTGGAAAATGCTCCTGAAGGGGTAAAACCCATTGGGAGCAAGTGGATCTTTAAAAAGAAATTTGGTGTAGATGGAAAAGTTGAGACTTTTAAAGCTAGACTTGTAGCAAAGGGTTTTCGTCAACGACCAGGTGTGGATTATGACGAAACCTTTTCTCCAGTGGCTATGCTTAAGTCCATCCGGATCTTAGTTTCCATTGCTGCATACCATGACTACGAAATCTGGCAAATGGATGTTAAGACCGCCTTTCTAAACGGTGATTTAGAAGAGTGCGTGTACATGACTCAGCCAGAGGGCTTCGTAGATAGTGGGAGCAGCGGAAAGGTGTGCAAGCTGCTTAAATCCATTTATGGGTTGAAGCAAGCATCGCGGAGTTGGAACATCTGTTTTGATGTTGTAGTCAAAGAGTTTGACTTCATCAAAAATATAGATGAACCTTGTATTTATAAGAAGGTAACAGAGAGTAAGGTTGTTTTCCTCGTAGTGTACGTGGACGACATACTCTTGATAGGAAATGATATTCCTATGCTGCAATCAGTCAAGCTCTTCTTATCACAAAGATTCTCAATGAAAGATCTAGGTGATGCCTCCTGCATATTGGGAATCATGATCTATAGATATATATCTAAACGGATACTGGGATTGTCCCAATCCAGGTATATTGACACCATACTAAAGAGGTTTAGTATGGAAGAATCCAAGCATAGGAACCAACCCACGATCTCTGGACTCACTCTCTCCAAAGAGATGTCTCCCAAGACTGATTTGGAGAGAGCTCGCATGCAAGGGATACCCTATGCTTCGGCAGTAGGCTCTATCATGTATGCGATGCAATGTACCAGACCCGATTTAGCATACTCACTAAGTGTAGTGAGTCAATATCAAGCAGATCCTGGAGAGAGGCACTGGACAGCTATGAAGAACATTCTCAAGTACTTACGAAAAACTAAAGAGATGTTCTTGGTGTATGGAAACGGAGAACTCCAGGTGGAGTCCTTTACCGATTTTAGCTTCCAAAGTGATAAGGATGACTCTAAGTCGCACTCGGGATTTGTCTTTACCCTCAATGGAGGGGCGGTATGTTGGAAGAGTTCCAAACAGGATACCGTTGCAGACTCGACGATGGAGGCTGAATACATCGCTGCTAACGATGCTGCCAAAGAGGCTGTCTGGATAAAGAAGTTCATTAGTGAACTTGGTGTGGTTCCATCCATTGAGCATACAATACCTCTGTATTGCGATAACAATGGAGCTGTGGCTTTGGCCAAGGAACCCAGGTCCCATCAGAAGTCCAGACATATTCTGAGGCGGTATCACCTGATCAGGGAGATAGTTGATCGCCGGGAGATCGAGGTCAGGAGAGTAGATACGAAGGACAACACTGCGGATCCACTCACGAAGGCCATTCCCCAGATACAGTTTGAGAGATTATTCGGGATGCTAGGTATGAGATACTACAGCAACTGGCCTTAGTGCAAGTGGGAGATTGTTAGTTATGTATATGCCCTAGAGGCCATTGTTGTACATATGATGTATATTATAATGGATGCTTGGATATAAATAGAGAGGAATTTCTTGCTCGTCATGATAGTATGCTATTTGGTTTTCCTTTATCTTAACATGTTGACTTGTATTGGTTTACTGTCTTTCTCTCACATGTTGATAAAGCCCTTAGGATCTGTACTCGACTACTGGGACTATGATGAGATCATACTAGTGGGGCCATGGTAGTCGATGAGTACATCCTATAACTGTTCCTAGTCGAGGGTATATTGAGACAGGGCATCGATACACCAGAGTAGACTAGCGTATACGCATCCTGACCCATATGATGGGCGATGGATGATCCCATATCCATCGGTGTTGGACATCAAGGATGGTATGCGGGTGCTCAGTGGAGACTGGGTACACTGGACGGACTCGCCGAGAACTCCCAGATGGTGATATACCACACGTCAGATGGCAGTTCTCCGGTGACACTGGTACAGGGTAGTCTGTAGACCCGAGATCGTCATAGAGTCTTGTGTGATTCCCACTGTGCTTTGATTTCCACCTTACCACGTCCAAGAGGGCGTGCAAAACAGTGGCTTTTGGGTACAGTCCCGAATCACATGGAGGCAATGAGCGATAGGAAAGGATTCGTCTCTCCCGGTATAGGGAGTTGATGTTGTGCTGTCTTCGATTGGCTATAACTGGAAGTCCCTGGCCAGGGCTGATATAGAGATTTACTGGTAAGTGTTACCAGTAGTTTCTCGACCTGTTATGAGCCTCACATCGACACGACTTATCGGTTACTGGGGTCTGACGTATACCACCCCTAGACTAGATATGCGACATATCAGAGAAACAGACCGAACCGTACGGGAGTGTTACTGATTGGATTCACAGGAGAACGTACAGGCTAGCTTGTTGATCTTCTGATCGCTCAATACCTGGGTGGCTGTTACGTTTAGCTGACCGCTTGCAGCTTGTGGGTGTTTGATATGATCATCACCTGCTACCGGCGTATTGACGATTCTTTAGAGTCCTACACAGAGGTTTCTTGGCTCAGGCAAAACGGAGTAGAGGCACATATGTGATATGTGCAGGACTGAGGATAATGCGATATGAGATACTGTATTATATTCTCGCGATATTTAGATATGAACCGGGTCATCGGATCAAGTTTTGATTCGATGAATCGGTATATGATATATTAGTCGGTTATATTCGATATAGCCGGATTGTCGGATCAAGTGTTGATTCGATGATTTAATGTATAATAATATATATGATATATTGTATTACATTATCTAATATTGGCTCGCTTTATTATTTCATTATCTCACCGGATAATACATTGATATATATGCGATATATGTTAATTGTATTATTTTCTTTTGTTGCAAATATATAATATATATGTGATATATATTATTGTGACATGATATGATTAATAATGGAACATGTTTAGTAGAGATTAAGCAAGGTTAGGGTTTGATTAGGGTTAGCTCCTTCTTGCACCATCTAGAAGCTTTCCTTTTGTCAAGTGTAAGATATTATGGTTGATATTATCTTATGACTCATTCTTTAAACTAACCATACCCTAGCCCTAGTTTATTCTCTACAAAGGTTAACCTTGTCATCCTTGACCATGGTTCCATGATCAATCATATATTCTTATCTACTATTCTTCACAAAAGGATTATCTCTTTTATTCATCATCTTCTTCCCTCTTAAGCTTTGAGAAAGGTCACTAGATTTTCCTTTTGTGATGTTTTCATGTGAGAATTTGATATAAAAAGATAGCATAAATACTAATCCATCATCCTCATCTAATCTAGCCCATTAGATTACAGTGTTCACCTCTTTAGAGTGAGAGAGCTTGAGTTATAGCAACTTCGACATAGATCATCGGAGAAGTGGAACACTACAAGCTAGCATGGATCGTTCGAGTCGTGGAGCCTCTCTTGAGTCTGGGAGATCGTGGATCGCGGCGAAGGGACTTCTACTCGGAGCTTATGAAGCGAAGGAGCGGACTACAAAGGTTGTAATCCCTCACACTTAGTAGTAAAGATGTTTACTTGCATGTTAAACCCTAATAATCTAGCAAAGATCTCGGCTTTGGGTTGTTCGGCACGTCTAAAATTTGATTCGGGCATGTTTGATGCCTTATGAACCCTCACAAGAGTGCCTAGGAACCCTACATAGTCAAGGGTCATATGGGTGGGTCTAATTAATCAAGAAACGACGGATAGAACTTGACTAGTGCTTATGATATGTTGATTATAGTGAAGGTCATAGGTGCTACGGGTAAAACTATTATCGGGAGTTTCAAGTGTTGAAACTTACAATGAGATTGCATACCTTCTATGAGATAGTTGGATCCTGATACCCACTGCGAGTAATTGTTACTCCTGGGAGAGTTTTGCACTTTACAATTAGCCGATCAAGTAGGTGTCTAGAAAGGTGTCAACGGTGTTACTCCCCTGGGAAAACGAGGTTTATTTTATTTAGGTCCGTGCGAAGGCACGGGGAACCTCCCTCAAAGTACCGGCACTGGCCTGGCTGAAAGATTGGCGAACTTGTAGAGTGTAATTAATCCCGGCTAGTCTTTCCTTTTAAGGTTTGAAGGAAGATTTGATAAAAACAATAGAAGCCATCCTGATTAGATAAAATATATAACCAATCTAATCTTGCAAGAGCGCACGCAGAGTGTTTTCTTCTCTCTCTCTCTCTCCAGGTAGCGACCATGTCACGCCTTAATCAAGATAATAATATGGATGTATTGACCAAACCCGCTTATTGTACTGAGCTGGGGAACGTTGGTTTCGATCTATCTTATAATTGTTATAAGACCGAGCAGGAAATTGGGGAATACCAGGATTCTCATGCCGCCCAAATGAAGAAAATGCATGTTGATGCATCTACTTCGGGTGTGTTCGCTACCAAGAACTGTTTTTGTCAGTATCCTCTGTAGGGTTACTAGGCCCAAACAAGAGGTTCCACAAGGCATCAACCATGCCAAATTCAAATTTTCCGGTGCCGAGAAACCCTAAACTAGATCGTTAATTAGAGATTATGCGAAACAACAAGCAAGCAAACTACTTAACTACAAGTGAAAGTGACTACAACCTTTGTAGATCCGGTCCTCCACTTCTAAAGCTCCGTGTTGACGTCCCTCCACTGCGATCATCGAATCCCAGACTCTAGCGATGGTTTCGTCGGAGAAATGATCGGGCTAGGTCATTAACTTCGAGGCCGAAAATGATCTACGTCGGGGAGACTCAAACTCAACCTATTCCTTCACTTGGTCAAAAACTTTGTGAAGACAACACCCTATACTACATGGCAAGTAGTAGAGGATGAAGAAATAGGAAGTGGGTTCACTTTAGAATTGGATTTCTCACTCTTTTTCTCATGGCACCATTGGAGCTAGCAAGCTTTTGTGAGCTTGATGAAGGAGAAGAAGAAGAAAAGAATTATTAGAATCAATATCCAAAATGAAACTTATCCAATAAATAATGGCACCATAGTTGAGTTAAGCCCTCATGCTTAACTCATGTAGATAATTAACCAAAGCATTAGGTTAAGGGTTGGGTTAACTAATATCTTATACAAATGACAAAAGAGTTGACTTTGTCAATGTTTATCAAGCTTCATGAAGGTTGATAACTTTGACCAAAGTCACACTCTTTTGTTATATGCTAGGAAAATAGTAAACCCTAATTTAACCTTGATTTGGTTCAAGTCTCATACACTCAACTTGTTTGTATCATCAAGCATGATACAAACATGTACACTTGCATATATCACATATAAACAATGTGCACATTCAAGTGAGAAAATCAATCTTAAGTGAACCAATACTAGTTAATGTAAAGTAATATATCAAATATATAATTATACATTAAATCATTAAATCAACACTTGATTTAACGATCCGGTCATATCGCATATAACCGACTAATATCAAGTGTATCAATGTATCGAATCAACACTTGATTCGGTAACCCGGCTATATCACATATAACCGACCGATGATACAAATCGCGAGAATAGAATACAGTATCACATACCGGTATTATTCTCGGTCACGCACATATCTCATATGCGCTCCTATTTCGTTTTGCTTGAGCCAGGAAACCCCTGTGTAGGACTCTAAAGACTCGTCAATACGCCGGCAGTAGGTGATGATCATATCAAACACCCACAAGCCGCAAGCGGTCTGCTAAACGTAACAGCCACCCGGGTATTGAGAGATCAGAAGATCAACGAGCAAGCCCGCTCACACTCCTGTGAATCCAATCAGTAACACTTACCGTATAGTCCGGGCTGTTCGTCTGATATGTCGCATATCTCGTCTAGGGTGGTAAACGTCAGACCCCAATAACTCGATAAGTCGTGTCGATATGAGGCTCATAACGGGTCGAGAAACTACTGGTAACACTTACCAGTAAATCCCTAAAGCAGCCTTGGCCAAGGACTTCCTGTTATAGCCAATCGAGCACAGCGCAACATCAACTCCCTATACCGGGAGAGACGAAACCCCTCCTATCGCTCATTGCCTCTATGTGACTCGGGAATGTACCCAAAAACCACCGTTTTGCACGCCCTCTTGGACGTGGTAAGGTGGAAATCAAAGCACAGTGGGAATCACACAAGACTCTATGACGATCTCGGGTATACAGACTAACCTGTACCAGTGTCACCAGAGATATGCCATCTGACGTAAGGTATAATACCATCTGGGAGTGCTCGGCGAATCCGTCCAGTGTACCCTGTCTCCACTGAGCACCCGTATGTCATCTCTGATGTCAAACACCAATGGATATGGGATCATCCATCGCCCATCTATAAGGGTCGAGAGGCTACACACTAGTCTACTCTGGTATATCGATGCCCCGTCTCGATACACCCACGACTAGGGACTTTGAAGGATGTACTTATGGACTACCACGTCCCCACTAGTATGATCTGCATCATAGTCCAGGTAGTCAAGTACACATCCTAATGGCTTTACCAACATGTAACAGAGAGACAATCAGTATACACGTTAAGGTAAAGTGTAACCAGATAGCATACTATCATATCGAGCAAGAAAGTCATCCCTATATATGTCTAAGCATCCACTACAATATACATCCTATGTTTAGTAATAGCCTCTAGGGCATACATATAACTAACATCCTCTACGTCCTGGGTATTAGATACCGGATCAGGATCCCACATATGTAATTTGTTGCTTGGGCTACTGAAAGGTAGAGAACTGAGATTTGGTGATATGTCTCTAGGTACAGAGAATGGTGCAATTATTGCATCCAAAAAGGTTGGCAAATATCACATTGTATTATAAAATACATTGATTCTGAACGAATGTTATTAGATACCGAACCTGATATGCAACATTATATCAGTCTCTTTATTTGCTAAAGGTCGATATAATTTTGTATTGTTGGATAATGTTTTGAACATTTCCTATATAAAAAGTTGATCAGTTCAGGCACGTTATCTAATAGCATATACGTTCTAAATCAAACCACAGTTCTTAACGTACAGAACACACACAAGAGGAAGAGTTCAGAAATGAATAAATCCTACTTATGGCATTATAGACTAGGTCATATCAATACGACCCGATATTTAAATCAGTTTGAATTTACATCTTATGAAACATTCCAGTCATGTCACAAAGATAAGATGACCATAGCTCTGTTTACTTGAAACGGAGAAAGGGTTAGTGAACTCTTGGGACTGCTACATGATGATGTATGTGGTCCCCTGTCTACAAATGCCAGGACTGGTTCTTTGTACTTCATTACATTCACTGATGATCTCTCAAGATTCGGACACATGTTCCTGTTGAAACACAAGTCTGAAGCTTTTGAGAAATTCAAAGAATATAAGTCAGAAGTCGAGAACCAAAACGGGTATAAGTATTTAAGTCCTTTGATGTGATCAGGGAGGAGAATACTTGAGCACGGAGATCCTGGACTATTCTAAAGGAGAATGAGATTCTCTCTAAGCATTACTCCTCCGTAAACGCCATAGCAAAACGGTGTATCGGGGCGGAGCAATCGCACCATATTTGATATGGTGCGCTCTATGATGAGTACTGTTGAGTTACCTATTTTCTTTTAGGGTTATGCGCTTGAGGAAGCTGCATACCTATTAAATTAGGTTCCAATCAAATCAATGCCTACCACTCCATATGTGATATGGTATGGGAAGAACCCATCTCTTAAGATGGGTTGTCCGGCCTATGTCTAAAAGAAAAATCCGGACAAGCTCGAGGAAAGGTCAGTTCTGTGGAAGTTTGTTGGATATCCCAAGCATTAGAAAATGAATATCTTCTACCACACCGAGAAACAAAAGGTGTTTTATTTCTCGGCATGCCACCGTTTTAGAAAAAGGAATTTATTTTGGAAAGAAATTTGTGGTCATGAGGTAGAACTGGAAGAAGTTCTAGCTATACAAACTAAAGTTGATGATTTGATAGAACTGGAGGATTCAATAGCTCCTGGCGAACCTCAGCCTCTCCGCCAATCTGGTAGGGTTCCTCATCCGCCTAAGAGATACTACGGTTTTCTCGATGACAGTGGGAGCGAGGATTGCATCATGAGATGATGACCCAACTAGTTTCTAGCAGGCCATCAGGAGTGGTGACTCGATAAGAATGGCCGGATGCTAAGCGATCTGAGATGGAATCTATGTACACCAATAAAGTATGGACTTTGGTTGCTATATCTGAAAGGTTAAATCCCCATCAGGAGCAAGTATATCTTGAGAAGATTACTTGGTGTAGAAGGAAAAGTTGAGACTTTCAAAACTAGGCTTGTTGCAATAGGTTCTCGTCATCGACCAGGTATGGATAATGATGAAACCTTTTCTCAAGTACCTATGCTTAAGTCCATCCGGATCCTACTTGCCATTGCTACATACCATGACTACGATATATGGCGGTTGGGTGTCATGACTGCTTTTCTAAATAGTGATTTAGAAGAGAGCGTCTATAAGTACACAGCCAGAGGGTTTCGTAGACAGTGGGAGCGGAAACGTGTGCAAGTTGCTTTATGCGTTAAAGCAGGCATCGCGGAGTTGGAACATCTGTTTTGATGTGATAGTTAAAGCGTTTAACTTCATCAAAATGGTAGATGAACCTTGTATGTACAAAAAGGTAGTAGAGAGTAAGGTGGTCTTCCTTATATTGTACGTGGATGACATACTCTTGATAGGAAAGGTATTTCTTATGCTACACTAGGTCAATCTCCTCTTATCACATTTATTCTCCATGTAGGATCTAAGTGATACCTCCTAAATCCTGGTTTTTGGATCTATGAGATAGATCTAAGTAGATGTTAGGATTCTCACTAGGTGTAGTGAGATGGTATCAATCGATCCTGGGAAGAATCACTGGATAGCTTCCAGGGTGGTAAGGACGACTGAATGTCGGTCACAGGCATTGTCTTTACCCTCGGTGGAAGGACGGTATGGTTGGAAGAGTTCCAAGCTAGATACCGTGGCAAACTAGACGATAAAGGTTGGATACATCGCTACCAACGATGCTACCAAAGAGGAAGTCTGGGTGTATATTAGTTCATGAGATAAACTTCGTTCTTAGCATTGTGTGACAATGGAGTTGTGGATTATGCCTAGGAACCCCCGTCCCATCAGTGATCCAGTCATATTATAAGGCAGTATCACTTGATCATGGAGATGGTTGATCTCCAAGAGATCGAGGTTAGGAGAGTAGACTCAGAGGTTAACACGGCGGATCCACTCATAAAGGCCTTTCCTGTGAGAGACTTTTATAGGACGTTGGGTATGAGATACTACAACAGATGGCCTTAGTGCAAGTGGGAGATTGTTAGTTGTATGTATGCCCTAGAGGCCATTATTGTACATGAGATGTATATTATAGTGGATGCTGGGACATATATAGGGAGGACTTTCTTGCTCGACATGATAGTACGCTATCTGGTTGCTCTTTATCTTAACATGTACACTTACAGTCTCTCTGTTACATGTTGATAAAGCCCTTAAGATGTGTACTTGACTACTAAGATTATGATGCAGATCATACTAGTGGGGCCTTGGTAGTCCATGAGTTCATCCTTCAATGTTCCTAGTCAAGGGAATATCGAGACAGGGCATCGATATTCCAGAGTAGACTGGCGTATACGCTTCTTGTTGGATATAGTGCCCTCAAAGTCAATTGTTGGATCGCAGGTACGTGATTGCAATGATTGAGGGAGGACCTATACCGATATGACAGTCTTGCTCGAGATGATAGTATGCTATCTGGTTTGTCGTTATCATCGTGTACATGCTTTAGTTCACTATTGTATGTTGATAGAGCCCATAGGATTCTTTCTTGACTGCCAGCAGTATGATGGCGATCATATACGTGGGAGATGGGGTCTATAAGCACATCCTTAAAGTGTCCCTAGTCAAGGGAGTTTCTAGACAGGGCATTGATACTCCAGAGTAGACTAGTGTATCCAGTCGAGACCCCGACGAGGGGCGGTGGCCGGTCTCATAAGCCATTGGTGTCAGTTGGTTCACCTAAGATGTTTACAGGTGCTCATTGGTGTAGGGTTCCTAGGCACACCAAGGGGGTCTCACAAGGCATCAACCATGCCAATTTACAAATTTACCGGTGCCGAGAAACCCTAACACGGACCGTTGGCTAGAAGTTTAGGCGACAAAGCAAACTAGTTAACACTTAACTACAAGAATACGGAAATACAACCTTTGTAGATCCGGTCCTCCACCTCCATAGCTCCGCAATGATGTCTCCTCGCTGTCCAAGTCGAACCCCGGGCTCTAGCGTCGGCTTCATCGGAGAATGGATGGGCTAAGTCATCGACGACGTGCCGAAGATGATCTACGTCGAGGCATCGCTAGATCAAGCTCCAACTTCACCAAGTCAAGAAACTTGTGAAGAAAACACACTCTACTACTTGGCAAGAGGTAGAGGATGAAGAAATAGGAAGTGGGTAGACTTTAGAATTGGATTTCTCACTCTTTTTCTCACTTTGCCATTAAAGCTTTCAAGCTTTTTCTTTAAGTGAAGAAGAAGAAGAAGATGAAGAATATGATAAGTTAATTTTAAATGAAAAAGAAAATCAATACTTATCATATTCATAACCATGGTTAAGTGTAGAGAATGAATCATGGTTAAATGGAATGGTTAGGGTTAAGCATGAGACAAAAATAGTGACTTAGTCAAACCTTCATGAAGATTCCACAAGCAAACAAATCAAGCCACCATTTTCATTTCTTTTGCCAAAAAGAAATTAATAAACAAATGAATAAATGGATATGAAAATCAAAACCCTAACCATTTAAATAACCATGGTTTAATCTTTACACAAACCCTAGTGAGCATATATCATCAAACATGATACAAACTTGTGTACAAAAGTATATCACATATACAATGTGCACAATCCAAGTGAGAAAATCCATTTAAAGTGAACCAATACTAGTTAATGCAAAGTAATATATCAAATATATAATTATACATTAAATCATTAAATCAATACTTGATTTAACGATCCGGTCATATCGCATATAACCGACTAATATCAATAGTAACAACTTATCGAATCAACACTTGATCCGATAACCCGGCTATAACGCATATAACCGATCAATGTTACAAATCGCGAGAATGGAATACAGTATCACATACTGGTATTATTCTCGGTCCCGCACATATCTCATATGCGCTCCTATTTTTTTTTGCTTGAGCCAGGAAACCTCTGTGTAGGACTCTAAAGACTCGTCAATACGCCGGCAGCAGGTGATGATCATATCAAACACCCACAAGCCGCAAGCGGTCTGCTAAACATAACGGCCACCCGGGTATTGAGCGATCAGAAGATCGACGACCAAGCCCGCTCACACTCCAGTGAATCCAACCAGTAACACTTACCGTACAGTCCGGTCTCGTCGTCTGATATGTCGCATATCTTGCCTAGGGGTGGTAAACGTCAGACCCCAATAGCTCGATAAGTCGTGTCGATATGAGATCTATAACAATTCGAGAAACTACTGGTAACACTTACCAGTAAATCTCAGCAACCCTGGCCAGGGATTTCCTGTTATAGCCAATCGAACACAGCGCAACATCAACCCCCTATACCGGGAGAGACGAATCCCCTCCTATCGCTCATTGCCTCCATGTGATTCGGGACTGTACCCAAAAGCCACCGTTTTGCACGCCCTCTTGGACGTGGTAAGGTGGAAATCAAAGCACAGTGGGAACCACACAAGACTCTATGACGATCTCGGGTCAACATACTACTCTATACTAGTGTCACCTGAGAACTGCCATCTGACGTGAGGTATAATACCATATGGGAGTTCTCGGCGAGTCCGTCCAGTGTACCCAGTCTTTACTGAGCACCCGTATATCATCTCTGATGTCAAACACCGATGGATATGGGATCATCCATCGCCCATCTGTATGGGTCGAGAAGGTATATGCTAGTCTACTCTGGTATATCGATGCCCCATCTCGATACACCCACGACTAGGGACTTTCAAGGATGTACTTATGGACTACCATGTCCCCACTAGTATGATCCGCATCATAGTCCAGGTAGTCAAGTACTCATCCTAAGGCTTTACCAACATGTAACAGAGAGACAATCAGTATACACGTTAAGGTAAAGAGTAACCAGATAGCATACTATCATGTCGAGCAAGAAAGTCCTCCCTATATATGTCCCAGCATCCACTACAATATACATCCAATGTACAGTAATGGCCTCTAGGGCATACATATAACTAACAATTGGGTTATGAGTACACCGGACAGGACTCGCCGGGAACATGCAAGTTGGTATTATACATATCATCAGATAGCAGTTCCCAGGTGACATGTGTACATGTTGTAAGTCCATGCTACCTCTCCCGGTACTTTCGGGCATGCGGAATTTGATAAAAAACGATTTACTTAGAGGTGGTAACATGGACATAAAACCCGGATCTTTGTTAAACATCTAACTAACAACCTAACTACGAGTTGCTAACTACTCGGTTAGGGGGTTATACCTTTCTTTTTCTCGAACTCCTTCGTCTTCAAGCCTCGATGGATGTCCGGATCGCCTTCACTCCGTCGTCTCCTTGCGCCGAAGATAGATCCACCTCGAAAGCTTCTACCTTTGGCTTCTTCTTCGGTCTTTGAAGAAACTAGTTCACTTGGTTTGCTAAACCTTGTGAACTAGAGTGAGTAGAGAAGAGTTTGTATGGGATTTTATCTATGGTTCTTGGTTCTCAACTCATGAGACAAGTGAACCATAGAGTCAAGAGAGGGAGAGCAAGAGGAGGAAGATAAGAGCTCAAGAACAAGAGAGAGAATGAGCATGAAAGAATGAGAGAAGACTTTTCTCATTTTGCTCTCATAATCCAAAACAATCATAACACATCATATCAATCAAGTATTATGTGATGGTTTAAGCAACCATAGCCATATCATTTCATGCACAAAAGAGCAAGCAAGCAAAAGTCCTTGCCATGAAATGATAGCTATGGTTATCATGATGGTCAACTAGTCAAGCCTAGTCAACCGGTCAACAAAGTCAACAAGTCAACAAAAGTCAACAAGTCAACAAAGTCAACAACTCAACAACCATGTCACCATAATACCTAATTAATATAATTGTTAATCACATATCATATTCTCATTAGGGTTGAGCAAAAAGTCAATAGTCAACTGTCAACGGTCAACAACCCTAATGAGAATCCTCCGCCTTTGTCTCTCCGTCAACAGTGCATACACACCCGCATCCGCGTTCCGAGGAACACGAATACAAACTGGATAAATCCAATCCCAATACATACACTAGGATCTGGCTTAAAACAAAGCCCGCTAGTGTTTACTGTCCGGACACTGTACGTGCACAAGTGCACGGATGTGACCGAACCCTGTCGCAAAACCATGCGACCTGCCGCAAAACCATGGCACTCTAAAGACTCGACACTACGCTGGCAGTGGGTTTAACCACAGACCGCAAGCGGCACTAGCTGTGCGTAACGGTCCCCAGGTAGAAGCCGACAAGAAGACTGACGAGGTGAAACCCATCTGAACTCCTACTGAGCCTGAATGTGACAATCTCCGTACAGCCCGGTCTGTTCGTCTGATACATCGCATGGCGGGCCTACGGGGGCGGTAAACGTCAGTCCCCTAATAGAGGTACAAGTCATGTCGGAGTGAAGCCCAAAACACCCTGAGATAACACTGGAAGCCTACCAGTATATCTCGATTGCCCTGGCCAGGGACTACTCGTGTAATGGCTCTCCTAGACACAGCGCGATGTCAACCCCCAATACCGGGAGAGACGAATCCTGTCTAACCGTCACTGCCTCCAAGTGCTTCGGGACTGCACCCAACTACCACCTGTTTGCACGACTCCTTTGAGCCGTGGTAGGGTAGTAATCAAAGTACAGTGGGAACACACTCGAGACGAAGTGACAGTGTCAAGTCAGCGGACTAAGCTGTACTCATGTCACCTGGGAACTGATAACTGACGATAGGTATAATACCAACCGGTCAGTTCCCGACGAGTCCTGTCCAGTGTACTCGTAACCTAACGAGCACCCGTATACTATCTCCAGTACGACGTACTGATGTCTGTGGGACAGACCATCTCCCACACTGGGATGAGAAGCGCATACGCTAGTCTACTCCGGAGTATCGATGCCCTGTCTCGATAGTCCTGCGACTAGGGACCTGCATAAGGATGTGCTTATAGATTACCCAGCCCCCACTAGTGTGACTGCCATCACAACGCTGGTAATCAAGCAAAGATCCTAAGGGCTCCACTAATGTGTATGGTGATATATACTAAAATAAACACAAGTACACATTGAAGTAGAAACAAACCAAGTAGCATACTACTATATTGAGCAAGATTGTTTATACAAGGTGAATATCCCAAGCTTCCATTAAGTAATATACAAACTAGTATGATACAGTAATGGCCTCTAGGGCGTATACACTAACAATCTCCCACTTGCACTAAGGCCATGTACTGGCGTATCGAAGACCTATCATCTCGATCAGCCGCTCGAACTGAGTCTGGGGCAAGGCCTTGGTGAATGGATCTGCAGTGTTATCTTCTGAAGCGACTCTCCGAACCTCGATCTCCTAGCGATCCACGATCTCCCTGATCAGGTGATACCGCCTCAAGATGTGTCTGGATCTCTGATGGGACCTGGGTTCCTTCGCTAAAGCTATAGCCCCATTGTTGTCGCAATACAAAGGTATTGGATCAACAATGGACGGAACCACCTGAAGTTCTTTCAAGAACTTCCTCATCCAGACAGCTTCTTTTGCGGCATCAGATGCAGCGATGTATTCCGCTTCCATCGTCGAGTCTGCAACGGTTTCCTGTTTGGAACTCTTCCAACACACCGCCCCTCCATTGAGGGTAAAGACAAAACCCGACATGGACTTGGAATCATCCTTGTCACTCTGGAAGCTGGAGTCAGCAAAGGCCTCGATCTGGAGGTCTTTTCCGCCATACACCAAGAACATCTCCTTAGTCCTTCTCAGGTACTTGAGAATGTTCTTTACCGCTATCCAGTGTTTCTCCCCAGGGTTTGACTGATACCGGCTTACTACACTCAGTGCATAAGCTACATCCGGTCTGGTACACAACATCGCATACATTATAGAGCCTACCGCAGAAGCGTAGGGTATAATCGACATGCGATCCCTCTCCAAATCAGTCTTGGGAGACATCTCTTTGGAGAGGGTGATCCCGTGACAAGCCGGTAGGTTACCGTGCTTGGAATCTTCCATACTGAATCTTTTCAGTATGGTGTCGATATACATGGACTGCGAAAGTTCTAATATCCTCTTGGATCTATCACGATAGATCCGGATACCCAGAATGTACGAGGCATCACCTAGGTCTTTCATGGAGAAACTGTGTGACAAGAACCCCTTGACAGATTGTAGCATAGGAATGTCATTTCCTATTAAGAGAATGTCATCCACATATAAAACGAGGAATACTACAGTTCTCGCTACAAATCTACTATAGATGCATGGTTCATCTGGATTTTTGATAAAGCCAAATTCCTTAACCGTCTCATCAAAACAGATGTTCCAACTCCGCGATGCCTGCTTTAGTCCGTAAATGGACTTAAGCAACTTGCACACCTTTCCGCTGCTCCCACTCTGAACGAAACCCTCTGGCTGGTCCATATAGACACACTCCTCTAAATTTCCATTTAGAAAAGCTGTCTTTACGTCCATTTGCCAAATCTCATAATCGTGGAAGGCAGCAATGGTAAGAAGGATCCGAATGGATTTCAGCATAGCTACTGAAGAAAAGGTCTCGTCATAGTCCAAACCAGGTCTTTGATGAAAACCCTTTCCAACCAGTCTAGCTTTATAGGTCTCAACCTGTCCATCTACACCAATCTTCCTTTTGAAGATCCACTTGCATCCTACGGGTTTTACCCCGTCTGGAGCAATGTCCAACGTCCATACTTTGTTGGTGTACATGGACTCCATTTCGGTCCGCATTGCATCCAGCCATTTTACCGAGTCGACGCTCTGAACGGCTTGCTGGAAGCTAGTAGGCTCATCATAATCTATGATGCAATCCTCTCTATCCCTGTCTATAAGAAAACCGTAGTATCTCTCGGGCGGATGAGACTGCCTACTACTTCTGGGGAGCGGCGTAGGAATGTCCTGTTCTTTTGAACCCTCTGGTTCCACTAAGCTTTCAATAATAGTCTGTGGTTCTGGAATTTCTTCCAGTTCTACTGCGCTCCCACTTATTTCCTTTTCTAAGAACTGGTGTTCTAGAAAGTGGGCATGATGAGAAACAAGGAATTTTTGTTCCTCTTCGCAGTAGAAGAAATACCCCTTGGAATTCTTTGGATATCCCACAAACTTGCACTGTACTGAGCGTGCCTCGAGCTTGTCCGCATGCTGTTTTTTAACAAAAGCCGGACTTCCCCATGTCTTAATATGCTTAAGATAGGGTCTCTTCCCACACCACATCTCATATGGTGTAGTAGGCACAGTCTTAGTAGGAACTCGGTTCAAAAGGTATGCAGCTGATTCTAGCGCATATCCCCAGAATGATCGCGGTAACTCAGCGTTACTCATCATGGACCGTACCATATCCAATAGGGTTCGGTTCCGTCTCTCCGATACACCGTTATGTTGCAAAGTGTATGGAGGAGTAAGCTGAGAGAGAATTCCGTTCTCTTTTAAATAGTCCAGGAACTCGGCACTCAAGTATTCTCCACCTCGATCCGATCTTAGAATCTTAATACTTTTGCCGGTTTGTTTTTCTACTTCATTCTTAAATTCCTGGAACTTTCCAATGGCTTCGGACTTATGTTTCATTAAGAAGACATAACCGTACCTTGAAAAGTCATCCGTAAAAGTAATGAAGTAAGAATAACCGCTTCGCGCATGTGTAGACATTGGACCGCACACGTCGCTGTGTACGAGTCCCAAGAGCTCGCTCGCTCTTACTCCGTGTCCAGTAAACGGAGTCTTTGTCATCTTTCCTTTGAGACAGGATTGACAAGTGGCATACGATTGATATTCGAACGGATTCAAATATCCTTCAGTATGTAACTTTGTCAACCTTCTCTCATTGATGTGACCCAGTCTACAATGCCATAAGAAAGTCTGATTTATTTCCGGAGACTTTCTTTTGTGTGTATTCTGGACATTGAAAATCTGTGGTTGGTTTAATACGTATATACCATTGCTCAATGTACCTGACCCAATCAGAACTTGATTAAGGTGAATGTTTACAACATTACTTACAAACGCAAATTCATAACCTTCTTTAGAAACTAAAGATACAGAAATGATATTACAAGTTGCGTTGGGTACAAAAAAGCAATTACGCAAAACCAAAACATGTCCATCTGACATTCCCAGGTGATAGTCCCCCACGGCCTTAGCATCCATGCTAGCTCCGTTTGCAACTCTGAGGGTCATGTCACCTGCTTTCAAAACCCTACGGTTTCTCAACGCCCGCAAAGAATTACAGATATGAGATCCTGATCCGGTATCCAATACCCAGGAAGTAGAGTTTATTGAAAGACAGTTTTCAATAACATACACACCTGAAGCTGAAGCCGCAACCTGCTTCAATTCCTGTGTCCTGGCTTTCCAAGCCCTGCAATCATTCTTCCAGTGACCTTTCTTATGACAATAGAAGCATTCTTCCTTATCCACAAGCTTCCCCGCTATCTTTGTTGCTTTAGCTTTTCCCTTCGTATCCACTTTACTAACACCGCCTCTTGGTTTGGCGGGGGCTTTCTTCTTCTTTCCCTTGGCTTTCGCCTTGGACCTAGAAGAAGATGATCCTCCTATAAACAAAGTGGATGTTTCCCTACCTTTCTGTAAGGTGCCCTCTGCGCTCCTCAGCATGTTGAAGAGCTCTGAAAGTTCAACTTCTTTTTCTTGTAAGTTGAAGTTCAGTATAAACTGGGTGTAAGTGGAAGGAAGGGACTGGAGAATCAAGTCTGTATAGAGCTCATTCTCCAACGTGGTTCCAAGTTCCGCGAGCTCCTCAATGAAGCCAATCATCTTAAGCACGTGTTCCGCTACCGATGATCCGATGGCCAACCTTGCCGAAAATAACTTCTTCGACACTTCGTATCTTGAGATACGAGATTGCTCTCCATACAGTTCTTTTGTATGGAGAAATATGGATTCAAGGTCCATATTCTCGTGCCTCCTCTGATGTTCGTTGTCCATCGAGGCAAGTACGAGGCACTTGACCTTCGCGCTATCAATCTCCCAGGTCTTACGGATTTCCTTATCCGCGACGCTGGAAGTGGGACTTGGGACAGGGGGAGCTTTGGTGGTAAGAAGATACCCCAGCTTGTCGTAAGTGATTGCCATTTTGACATTCCTGAGCCAATCTTTGTAGTTTGGCCCTGTCAGTATGTTTTTATCTAGAAATAACTTAAGTCCAGTCATTTCGATTGGTCGGTGCAATTAGGAGAGAGAAGAAGAAACACTTAGCACGATGCTCTTGCAAGTTTAGAGTGGTTTTTAATTTTTCTAAACAGGATGGCTCCCACTGTTTCTCGAATCCCTCCTCAAACCAAAAAAGAAGAATTAGTCAGGATCAATCTCACCGTACAATACTTGCTTAACCGTTCGGCCAGGCTGGTGTCGGTACTTCGAAGGAGGTTTTCCAACGCTGTCGCGAAGTTCCTTAATTTAAGAACCTCTTTTCCCTGGGGGCGTAGCCCCGCTAACACCTTTCTAGACACCTACTAGGTTTATAGCATTGATCGTTAAGTGAGAAATTTCCCGAGCAGTAGCATATACTCACAGTAGGATCGGGATCCAAATATCATCGCGTGACGAAACTGAAGGAATCCTACCAGAATCATCACACTCCAAATGGTATGCAACACTAGCAAGTTTCAGTTCTTTTGAAACTCCCGATGTGGATTTTTGCCCCATGCTCTTATGACCTTGACTTTGGCCAAAATATCATAAGTCACATGTCAAGTTCTGCCCGTCATTATCCAGGTTAATTTGGATCCACCCGTACCCACCCTTGACTTTGGCCAAAATGGCAGTACGACTGTCCCAAACCAACGCATCTATCTATGCTACACATGAATACCCAATAGCTACCAATCACTATGTAAGTGCACGGCGGCGCCCCGGCCGTCAATCCGACGGCCAAACGCGGAAACGGTGGTAAACTTTAACTTTTGCGGACTTAGCAAACCGGCACCACCGCGCACTAAACCCCGGATCGTGCCATTAAACTAGTCTAAGCTAAGTAACAAGATAGATTAGAGATGTACCGACTGATCCGAGTCCTCCGGTCTTCATCTCCACTCCGATCTCCTCGCGGGATCTCCGGTCGTCTCCTCCTCGTCGGAAAGGGCACCACGAAGCCGGGTACTTTTACGGGCTCCCACCTCAATACCGAGGCAACTCGGGCGCGAAGCTGGCGAATCGACGCGTCCAAGATTTGCTGTAGGAATATAGTGTAGAGTGTATGTCTCACTTTGGGGTTGGTTGCCATAGATGGAGGAATGGTGTATAGAAAATTGGAGCTTTCAATTTTCTAGCAATGGAATGAGATGAAGAATGATATACACAAAATGAATCACTCTCATTTTTCTTCCTCTCAAAGATGAAGCACTCATTTTCTTCTCTTTTCTTCTTCTCTCTTTCTTTTTTACAACCATGATAATAATCTCCCTTCTTTAGAAATGGTGGAGGATAGATTATGAAGCATGAAGGGAGGTGAGTGTAGTAAAAGGAGGAGGGTGACCACATCCAAACATAATTATCACAAAACTCAAATCAAACCTCACTTCATATCAAATCTAATCTAATCTCATAATTGCATGAAAAGCAAAGATGCTTATCATATCAAACCATATGCAAATAAGTCCTCCACAAAGTGTTATTTGCAAAACTGCAAATAACCCCCTCCATCAAAAAAGTCCGGCCGGGAAAGAACAAAGGAAAACCGGCCGGAACGGAATGCAAACTGGCAACTCCAGAAAACTGGTCCCGTAATAAATTACAGGAAAACCCCGATACTGTGCATACACACCCGCATCTGTATTCCGTCCGGATACAAATGCAAAAAAACAAAATCTACACTGTACTAAACTAGGACCGGCTTAAACCAAAGCCGGCAAGTAATATCCGTTCGATCCTGATCCGTGCAATACCGCACGTATCTGATCGAACGCTGCCATATAACTATACGGCCACTAGTACAAAACCGTCCGATCCTGATCCGTGCAATACTGTACGTATCTGATCGGACCCTGCCATATCTCCATACGGCCTCTACAGCGTTTCTCCCGAAAGCTTGAGTAACTGAAAGTGTGGTGGACTCTAAAGACTCGTCAATACTATGGCTGTGGATTTAACCACCAGCACGTCAGAGGTATAAGCCAATACGTGACGGGCCACCAGCTATTGACTAAAAGGGACGTCGATGAGGAAGCTCACCCCGACACCCAACTGAGCTTGTCAGTGACAATATCCGTACAGTCCGGTCCGTTCGTCTATGAGCATCGCATGGCGGGCCTAGGGGGTTGGTAAAAGTCAGACCCCCAAAAGCGGTACAAGTCGTGTCGGAGTGTAGCCCAGAACACCCTGAGATACTACTGGAATACCTACCAGTAAATCTCCTGCCTTGGCCAAGGTCTTTGTGTAATGGCTCTCCTTGACACAGCGCGACCTCACCCCCAATACCGGGAGAGACGAACCCCTGAAGATCCGCTCACTGCCTCCATGTGGCTCGGGACTGTACCCAACTAAAACCTGTTTGCACGACTCCTTTGAGCCGTGGTAGGGTAGTAATCAAAGTACAGTGGGAACTCACACGAGACAAATGACGATCCCCAGGTCGATGAACTAACCTGTACACATGTCACCAGGGAACTGCTATCTGACGTCAGGTATAAGACCAACTAGCATGTTCCCGGCGAGTCCTGTCCGGTGTACTCATAACCCAATGAGCACATGTATACATCTTAGGTGAACCAACTGACACCAGTGGCTTGTGAGACCGGCCACCGCCCCTCGTCGGGGTCTCGACTGTATGCACTAGTCTACTCTGGAGAATCGATGCCCTGTCTCGAAACTCCCACGACTAGAGACCTTTTAAGGATGTGCTAATAGACTCCAGCTCTCACTTATATGATCGCCCTCATACTGCCGGCAGTCAAGCAAGAATCCTAGGGGCTCTATCATCGTGCAATAGCGACCTGTCAGGTCACCTAAAGCAGTACACGATGATAAAGATAAACCAGATAGCATACTATCATCTCGAGTAAGACTGTCCTACTGGGACAGGTCCTCCCCTCAATCATTGCAATCACGTGCCTGTGATCCAATAATTGACTCTGAGGGCACTATCTCCAACAATCTCCCACTTGCACTCAAGGCTAATTATTGCGATGTCGCATACTCACAGCCCGTGTGATACCGAACACCCAACTCCTCTACTGGTCAGTCTCACAAAGCTCGTTTGCGAAACTATTGCGTTCAAGGAATAGCCTCAGCGAGTGGATCCGCTTAGATGTTTCTTTCTATGTCTCTCTATATCTCAAGTTCGCGGAGAAAACCATCTCCCGAAATGAGCAATACCTGTCTTAGAATGTCTGGATGCCTGATGGGACCTAGCTCATAAATGAACTCCAAATCCAAACTTCTTAGACTGTATCGTCAACTGAACTTAATCAGTATCCTACGCCATGCCACCCTCAGTATTGCCTTGGACCACCTGTCCAAAATACTGCCCCTCGTCAGAAGGAAAACTATAACTCTGACAGCCACTCTGTCATCCAGGTCATCTTGGAAGCCTGGAGTGATAACCGTCTCCTTAAAGGAGGCAGCCGTTATCATATCCCTAGAACATCTACTTATGTTCTAAAACTGCTTCCGACTGTATCTCCAGGATTGGATCAATGTCAACTTATTGCATCTAGTGCAAGAACAACATCTGGTGTGGTACTTGACATGTCATGATTGACTCAATTGCCTAAGCAAGTGATCTGCCAATCATGCACATCCCTCTCTACTTTAGTCTATAAGACACCTTTAGAGAGGGTGACTCCATCACCTGCAGGTACACTACCGTGCCAGGAGTCGTCCATTCTAAATACTCTTAGAATGCTGTCAAAGTACCCTGATTGGAAAACCACCCAAATCTAGATCTAAAACCATAGATCTAGTAACCAGTATGTCTGATATAATGTCCAAGTCCCTTGTGGAGAAAACACTGTGTGACGACCAAAGTATAACCGATCGTAGTATAGGAATATCACTTCCTACTACCTTCTGAACAGATCCATCCCCTATTCTGAAGACGTCAAAACTATGACTGTCACATCAGAAATAGATGATCTATCTCCGCTATATCTGCTTTAGTCTATAAATAGACATAAGCCTGATATCCACCAATGCTTCCGCTGCTCCCACTGACTACGACAACCCTCTGGCAGAGTCATATAGGCGTGCACTTCTAAAGCAAGTTTAGAACGACGCTATACTCATCCTCCTGCCGGGTCTCGCAGCCTGGAACAACAACAATGGCAAGTGTGGGTAAACAAGAACTTCCCTGTCACCGTCCTTGAGGCTACCGGAGTACCTCTCGGGTGCCTGAAGTTACCCACCTTATCTGCGGAGTGGCCAATGGAATGTCAAATCATGTTGAATCTTTAGGTTCCTTATCAAATCTTCAGTAATCGTTTGCGGTTCTGGAATCACTTCCAGTTCTACCATACTCCCACTGCTGTTTTTGAAAAAATCCATTTCTTTTAAAATTGTGGCGAGTGAAGAACAATATCACTATTGATCTTCCAGATGGTAGAAAATCAACCCTCGTCATAGCCTGGGTCAACCCACAAACATCCATTACAGAAACGTGCCTTGAGTTATCCAGAGTCTGGTTTTAATCATAAGCCGGACAACTCCCCGTACCTTAACAATGTTAAGATATGAACTGTACTATATCCAATATAGAACCAGAGGCACTGATTTAATTTAACCAGATTCAAATCATGCAGCTATCTCCAGTGCATGTCAACTAAATGGAAGGAGGTCGATCAGCGTTACTCAACTTAGGAATGCTTCCAATTATGAGTAACCTGAAAGAGAAGCAATTTCTCTTTATCATTACTATCAACTGAATGCCATACACAAGTATCTACATCTTCGATCACTTTGAAGAATCCCGATACTTGCAATATCTGGTTCTCTACTTTATTCAAATACCTATTACTTCTCAAAATTCAGACGCTGTGTTTCCACAAAACACCTGTCTAAAAACTAGAGAAGTCATAAGTAAACTGAATATAGTACGAGGACCAACCCCTCTGTCCTAATGGACACTGGACAACATACAATACTCTGTATAAGTCCGCTGAGTCTAACAACTCAATCACTGTGTGTCGTAGGTTGAAAACTGTACTTATGGTTAAGAAGAATTACACCGCTGTTTAATGCTTCTTACCTAACCATCCACTGATATAGGTAAATGTCATTGATATAATATCAAAAGGTATATCTCACTCTATAAAAATAGACGTACAGATATATCAATTTGAAATTGGTGCACAACAACGGATATTCAAAACCAAATATTTGCCGACCGGCAAACAACCCAGATGATCTCCTCAAATATCTCCGATTACAACGAATCCCGATATAATGAGGATGATCACCCAATTCCCAATAATTTACTCCCACTCATCATCTGTAAAACCGTACAGATGTGAGAATCATACCTGGTAAATACATACCGTGGAGTAAGTGTCTAATCGGGAAATCAGTTTTCCATTAACAGTACACAGTGAAACTGAAACATTGAAATATTTCGTTGGGGTTTCCTGGTATTCCTAGTAATGCCTCTTCCATTATCCAGATTCACAACTATAACCGTATAATTCTTTGCCACCTCTCCAAATCCCTTTATATGTCTTTAGTCATTACCTTCTGTACACCCCTTTAGGCCAAATGGTTTTCTTCCTTCCCTACCGTTCGGCACCAGCCTATGGTTTGGAAGAAGACTATCCAAAAAGCATAAAGGGTGTACTGTCCTAATCCTAGGAGCACTCGCATCGCGAGAGAAGGTGATGATAAAAGACACCTGAATGTACTTTATTCCTATTTCTCCTGAACCAGGATCCATCCCCGAACTGGAACAAGTTCCTTTCGAGTTCGTATATAACCATACGATGGATTATCCAATAAAATGGGATCTTCGTAGTGATACGGAGTGTCCTGGAGAAATACAAAGGTGATTTAGGATTGGCGAAGAAATACTTGGTTTGGTCGTGAATAGCAGTCGCAACTTACTTTGCCCTCTTACTAATCCCTTTCTTTGTCTTAACTCAATACCTTCTGTACACCGTTTAGGCTAACTGGTTTTCTTCATTCCCTACCGGTCGGCACCAGCCTAAGGTTTGGAAGAAGACTATCCAATTTGCGTAATAGGTGTACTATCTCCTAAACCAAGGAGTACTCACAACTTGAGAAAAGGTAAAAGGGAAAAGACAACTGAATAATCCTATCCGTTTTCTCCAGAACCGGAAACCATCCTCGAATCCCTTCGAGTTCGTATCTAACCATACGATGGTTTTGTCCAATGGAAGTGGACGTTCGTAGTAATACGGGGTGTCCTGGAGAAAAGGGTAAAAGTAGGAGTGGCAATGAGGTCTGCAACTCTGACAATCCAAAAGCCAGTGTTAAGAAGGTTCGGTCAACTTGGTCTCTGAGTCGTAGTCTTAGGGTCGGGTCAATGGTCGCTGCCAGAGAGAGAGAAAGGAAACACTCAGCGTGCACTCTATCCTAGATCAGAATGGTTACCAATTTATCTAATCTGGAAACCTCCTACTGTACCTCAAATTCTCCTCCAAACCTGAAAGAAGAATTAGTCGGGGTCACCCGAGGAGTAAACCAACTCATCAGTGGGAATCGGGATCCAACTCTCATCGCATGATAACGTGACGGAATCCGCTCACGGTATCACACTCCAGAAGGTATGCGCATATCTGGCAAGTTTCAGTACTTTTGAAACTCCCGATGTGATTTTTACCCCCATGCTCTTATGACCTTGACGAAGGTCAACAAATCATAAGTCACATGTCAAGTTCTACCCGTCATTGTCCAGGTTAATTTGAACCCACCCGTACAAGCCCTTGACGAAGGTCAACAAGGCTATACGACTGTCCCAAACCAACGCATCTATCTATGCAGCAGAAAAGCAACAAGCAGCTACCATACACTATGCCTTGACGAAGGTCAACAAACATAGCATGAATACTACTTGCTACCCGTCTGAAATGACGGAGGGCTACGAATGGTTTCTGGCGAAAACCTTTAACGTAATGAACTTGATATCGTTGAAGGAACGGATAGCTTTTTAGAAAATATAGTGACGAAAACCTTTACTAAAGAGGTCACTCCCGGTGAAGGGATCTCGGCTCTTTCCCCGTAGAATGGGGTGCAGGATATTCCAAATGAATACCACGATGCAAAGCAAAAGTAAACGGCTATAGTGAAGTTAATGCCCTGACGCAAACTTTTGTCCAAGGGGTCACTCCCGGTGAAGGGATCTCGGCCCTTGCCTCGTCGACTGAGGAGCAGGATATTCCAACTGAATATCACGATGCAAAACAAAAGTGAACGTCCTTGCAATAACAGCTTTTTGAAAAGTGTTCCAACAACATCAGAATAGGTTTGTTTTATCTTGCATTGATCCGAATCAACGCAGTCCCATCAATTAATCACACCACAAAGAACGAAAATATACTGACGTACGTATATGCCATCCGCATTCGCCACTAGGTCCCGTCATCACTCGTTAGGTTAGCTTACTAACGACAGAGCGGGGACTGGACTAGCGCGGATGAAAAACATATACAACATCTACTAATATATATACCAATATATTATATTTCGCTCAAGGCATGAAAAGAAATGCAACATCACAGAAATGTACAGCATCACAGAACAATACAGATATCTGGGATCCCCGGGTTTCACAGAGCCACTACTGAAACCCGACGTTCCCCTGGTCGTGTGGATAGCCTGTGCAATGAAATCCTAGACCCCTACGGGCGCGGTAAGTTACCCGCCAAAACCTGAAGCGAGGCAGCCCCCTTCAGCGCCGTGAATGGACCACCCAGCACTTCACGGAATCCGGTAACTTGGGCACCCCTCCTGGGTCAACCTGTACCCCCTACGAGTGCGGCGAATAGCCCGCCAATTCTAGAGCGAAGCCCCCTCCGTCCCAATGCCATGAGATGCGGGCTTGTTGCCCTCCAGAACCCGGCTATCCGTGCACTCCTCCGCGGGGTAATCCTAGTACAGAAAGTAAAATATACATACACCGGGTACATTGACCGCAACCAGGTCGTGCCCCAAAAGAATAATACAAACAGGCAGTGACGGCAGTCCACATGTCGGACGCTCGCCCCGCAATATCTAATGTACATAATACCACCACAACTGTACTAGCATTGCAACCAGGCTATCCCCACGACCGATCCGCAACATCACAGCATAAACATAGAACATCAACGTGAAAGTCACGTTCGCAAATCCGTCTAACCGGGCTATAGCAGTTAGACAGGATTTACCGATCGAGTGACATTCACGGTCGCAGATATAATGTAAATACTGTGAAAAATGTGTTTAAAATATCCGATCGATCAAAAAATTAACAAGTGGGCCCCCAATCAAAACTGTAGCACTCACAGAAATCCTGGGCCCAATTTTAATATTCCAAAACCCATATTTTAAGCCCAGAAGGCCTCTGTAAAAAATTGGTGAAGTGATCTCCACAGTGTGCGGCGGAAGGGCGGCGGGAAGGGGGTTTTCGCGGCGGTTCCGCGCTCCCACTGTGGAGTTACTTCGTCGAATTTTTACAGAGCCCTTAGATTTTCCAGTACATCAATATTTTACAACCTGAAAAATTTTTCGAGACCAAAATATTTCAACAGAAACTGATGCTAACAAAAATGTAGATTTTGGAGTTTTGGTCGATCGGAAATGCAAAAACACATCAAACGAAGCTAGACTATGTTAATGGCGAGGCTCTGATACCACTGTAAGTGCACGGCGGCGCCCCGGCCGTCAATCCGACGGCCAAATGCGGAAACGGTGGTAAACTTTAACTTTTGCGGACTTAGCAAACCGGCACCACCGCGCACTAAACCCCGGATCGTGCCATTAAACTATTCTAAGCTAAGTAACAAGATAGATTAGAGATGTACCGACTGATCCGAGTCCTCCGGTCTTCATCTCCACTCCGATCTCCTCGCGGGATCTCCGGTCGTCTCCTCCTCGTCGGAAAGGGCACCACGAAGCCGGGTACTTTTATGGGCTCCCACCTCAATACCGAGGCAACTCGGGCGCGAAGCTGGCGAATCGACGCGTCCAAGATTTGCTGTAGGAATATAGTGTAGAGTGTATGTCTCACTTTGGGTTTGGTTGCCATAGATGGAGGAATGGTGTATAGAAAATTGGTGCTTTCAATTTTCTAGCAATGGAATGAGATGATGAATGATATACACAAAATGAATCACTCTCATTTTTCTTCCTCTCAAAGATGAAGCTCTCATTTTCTTCTCTTTTCTTCTTCTCTCTTTCTTTTTTACAACCATGATAATAATCTCCCTTCTTTAGAAATCGTGGAGGATAGATTATGAAGCATGAAGGGAGGTGAGTGTAGTAAAAGGAGGAGGGTGACCACATCCAAACATAATTATCACAAAACTCAAATCAAACCTCACATCATATCAAATCTAATCTAATCTCATAATTGCATGAAAAGCAAAGATGGTTATCATATCAAACCATATGCAAATAAGTCCTCCACAAAGTGTTATTTGCAAAACTGCAAATAACCCCCTCCATCAGAAAAGTCCGGCCGGGAAAGAACAAAGGAAAACCGGCCGGAACGGAATGCAAACTTGCAACTCCAGAAAACTGGTCCCGTAATAAATTACAGGAAAACCCCGATACTGTGCATACACACCCGCATCTGTATTCCGTCCGGATACAAATGCAAAAAAACAAAATCTACACTGTACTAAACTAGGACCGGCTTAAACCAAAGCCGGCTAGTAATATCCGTTCGATCCTGATCCGTGCAATACCGCACGTATCTGATCGAACGCTGCCATATAACTATACGGCCACTAGTACAAAACCGTCCGATCCTGATCCGTGCAATACTGCACGTATCTGATCGGACCCTGACATATCTCCATACGGCCTCTACAGCGTTTCGCCCGAAAGCTTGAGTAACTGAAAGTGTGGTGGACTCTAAAGACTCGTCAATACTATGGCTGTGGATTTAACCACCAGCACGTCAGAGGTATAAGCCAATACGTGACGGGCCACCAGCTATTGACTAAAAGGGACGTCGATGAGGAAGCTCACCCCGACACCCAACTGAGCTTGTCAGTGACAATATCCGTACAGTCCGGTCCGTTCGTCTATGAGCATCGCATGGCGGGCCTAGGGGTTGGTAAAAGTCAGACCCCCAAAAGCGGTACAAGTCGTGTCGGAGTGTAGCCCAGAACACCCTGAGATACTACTGGAATACCTACCAGTAAATCTCCTGCCTTGGCCAAGGTCTTTGTGTAATGGCTCTCCTTGACACAGCGCGACCTCACCCCCAATACCGGGAGAGACGAACCCCTGAAGATCCGCTCACTGCCTCCATGTGGCTCGGGACTGTACCCAACTAAAACCTGTTTGCACGACTCCTTTGAGCCGTGGTAGGGTAGTAATCAAAGTACAGTGGGAACTCACACGAGACAAATGACGATCCCCAGGTCGATGAACTAACCTGTACACATGTCACCAGGGAACTGCTATCTGACGTCAGGTATAAGACCAACTAGCATGTTCCCGGCGAGTCCTGTCCGGTGTACTCATAACCCAATGAGCACCTGTATACATCTTAGGTGAACCAACTGACACCAGTGGCTTGTGAGACCGGCCACCGCCCCTCGTCGGGGTCTCGACTGTATACACTAGTCTACTTTGGAGAATCGATGCCCTGTCTCGAAACTCCCACGACTAGGGACCTTTTAAGGATGTGCTAATAGACTCCAGCTCTCACTTATATGATCGCCCTCATACTGCCGGCAGTCAAGCAAGAATCCTAGGGGCTCTATCATCGTGCAATAGCGACCTGTCAGGTCACCTAAAGCAGTACACGATGATAAAGATAAACCAGATAGCATACTATCATCTCGAGTAAGACTGTCCTACTGGGACAGGTCCTCCCCTCAATCATTGCAATCACGTCCCTGTGATCCAATAATTGACTCTGAGGGCACTATCTCCAACACACTATGCCTTGACTTTGGCCAACATACATAGCTTGAATACTATTGACCATTTATGCGAAACGACGGAGGGCTACGAATGGTTTTGGCGAAACCGTGAACGTAGTGAACTTGATTTAGTCGATGGAACGAGATAGCTTTTAAATGGAGTGGCTCAGACTCCGCATTTTAAAAGTTTGTTTTGAAAAGAACCGAGTGGTTTTTCGAAAGTGTTCCAACGACTTTTACATGGTTTATTTTCTTGCATTAGTTCTTTTAATGCATGATATTCTTGTATTAGTTCTTTTAATGCGTCCCATCATTTAATCCTACCATTGCAGAAAACAACCAAAATATGACGTACGCTTATGCCATTCGCATTCGCCACGGGGCCCCGTCATTACCCGTTAGGTTACTTAACTAACGACAGAGCGGGGGCTGGGCTAGCGCAGCTGTAAAACATAAGCAACGCCTAAATAATATCATATATATATATATATATATTGCAATGATAGACATTTCAGATCACAGATGAACACATTGGATATAGTAGGAACATGCAATTCGTACAAGCCTGTAATGAAAAACAGATTACACGGTCGCGGTGAATAGCCAATACCCCACCCAAGACCCCTACGGGTGCGGCAAACTACCCGCCAAGTACCCGAAGCGAAGCAACCTCCCTCATCCCCGTGAGTAGGCCACTCGGCACTTCGGCATACCCGGTTGTTTGTGCACCCCCTCCATGGGTCTATCCTAGGAGCAAAAACAGTAAAAAGAAATTATACAATGACGGCTACAACCCCGACCCGGTTGTGCGGCCATACAAATAATTATTACATTAATTTACAAATTTACATGAATTGAAAGAAAAGAAAACTCTCGTCTCACAACCCCTGGCTATTCACCCGCGACAATCCAATGAATTCATATACACATTCCAGCAACATTACAGTTCACAGATTTGTATAACCCCCACTAATCGACATATAGCGATTAGCAGACGTTCAATACAAATATCACATTACAGAAAAACCCGTCAGCTAAAGTCTTTTAGAAGTTCGATCAAAAATACGGATTTTCAGGACCCCAAAAATAAAATTTTCGTTCTGGAAAATCTGGGCAGAAAATATATATTCCAAAAATCCCAAAACAACCCCATAAAAACACTGCACCAAACTTGGACCTCGGCCGAGTCAACTCGGCCGCGGATCCGCGGCGGGAGCGTGCTCCCGCCGCGTTTCCGCGGAGCTTTGACTCGATCGTTGGACCAAATTTGGTGGGTGATCACACAAAAGCCTGAGCCGATTTTTAAGATAAAATTTATCAACTTTTGAACAGAATAAAAATCGGTAGAAACTTGAAAATCTCGGGTTCGTTTTGCGACTTTTCTTTGATCGATCTTCTAGCTACTTTGCTAACATGTTAGATAGAGTTTAACTAGGCTCTGATACCACTGTAAGTCCATGCTACCTCTCCCGGTACTTTCGGGCATGAGGAATTTGATAAAAAACGATTTACTTAGAGGTGGTAACATGGACTTAAAACCCGGATCTTTGTTAAACATCTAACTAACAATCTAACTACGAGTTGCTAACTACTCGGTTAGGGGGTTATACCTTTCTTTTTCTCGAACTCCTTCGTCTTCAAGCCTCGATGGATGTCCGGATCGCCTTCACTCCGTCGTCTCGTTGCGCCGAAGATAGATCCACCTCGAAAGCTTCTACCTTTGGCTTCTTCTTCGGTCTTTGAAGAAACTAGTTCACTTGGTTTGCTAAACCTTGTGAACTAGAGTGAGTAGAGAAGAGTTTGTATGGGATTTTATCTATGGTTCTTGGTTCTCAACTCATGAGACAAGTGAACCATAGAGTCAAGAGAGGGAGAGCAAGAGGAGGAAGATGAGAGCTCAAGAACAAGAGAGAGAATGAGCATGAAAGAATGAGAGAAGACTTTTCTCATTTGGCTCTCATAATCCAAAACAATCATAACACATCATATCAATCAAGTATTATGTGATGGTTTAAGCAACCATAGCCATATCATTTCATGCACTCATTTTGCACAAAAGAGTAAGCAAGCAAAAGTCTTTGCCATGAAATGATAGCTATGGTTATCATGATGGTCAACTAGTCAAGCCTAGTCAACCGGTCAACAAAGTCAACAAGTCAACAAAGTCAACAACTCAACAACCATGTCACCATAATACCTAATTAATATAATTGTTAATCACATATCATATTCTCATTAGGGTTGAGCAAAAATTCAATAGTCAACTGTCAACGGTCAACAACCCTAATGAGAATCCTCCGCCTCTGTCTCTCCGTCAACTGTGCATACACACCCGCATCCGCGTTCCGAGGAACACGAATACAAACTGGATAAATCCAATCCCAATACATACACTAGGATCTGGCTTAAAACAAAGCCCGCTAGTGTTTACTGTCCGGACACTGTACGTGCACAAGTGCACGGATGTGACCGAACCCTGTCGCAAAACCATGCGACCTGCCGCCAAACCATGCGACCTCTACTCTTTTGCCTAAAGGCGAATAGCTTTCTGTGTGGGACTCTAAAGACTCGACACTACGCTGGCAGTAGGTTTAACCACAGACCGCAAGCGGCACTAGCTGTGCGTAACGGTCCCCAGGTAGAAGCCGACAAGAAGACTGACGAGGTGAAACCCATCTGAACTCCTACTGAGCCTGAATGTGACAATCTCCGTACAGTCCGGTCTGTTCGTCTGATACATCGTATGGCGGGCCTAGGGGGGCGGTAAACGTCAGTCCCCTAATAGCGGTACAAGTCGTGTCGGAGTGAAGCCCAAAACACCCTGAGATAACACTGGAAGCCTACCAGTATATCTCGATTGCCCTGGCCAGGGACTACTCGTGTAATGGCTCTCCTAGACACAGCGCGATGTCAACCCCCAATACCGGGAGAGACGAATCCTGTCTAACCGTCACTGCCTCTAAGTGCTTCGGGACTGCACCTAACTACCACCTGTTTGCACGACTCCTTTGAGCCGTGGTAGGGTAGTAATCAAAGTACAGTGGGAACACACTCGAGACGAAGTGACAGTGTCAAGTCAGCGGACTAAGCTGTACTCATGTCACCTGGGAACTGATAACTGACGATAGGTATAATACCAACCGGTCAGTTCCCGACGAGTCCTGTCCAGTGTACTCGTAACCTAACGAGCACCCGTATACTATCTCCAGTACGACGTACTGATGGCTGTGAGACAGACCATCTCCCACACTGGGATGAGAAGCGCATACGCTAGTCTACTCCGGAGTATCGATGCCATGCCTCGATATTCCTGCGACTAGGGACCTGCATAAGTATGTGCTTATAGATTACCCAGCCCCCACTAATGTGACTGCCATCACAACGCTGGTAATCAAGCAAAGATCCTAAGGGCTCCACTAATGTGTATAGGTGATATACTAAAATAAACACAAGTACACATTGAAGTAGAAACAAACCAAGTAGCATACTACTATATTGAGCAAGATTGTTTATACAAGGTGAATATCCCAAGCTTCCATTAAGTAATATACAAACTAGTATGATACAGTAATGGCCTCTAGGGCATATACACTAACACATGTTAGTCTGTCGACCTGAGATCGTCATTTGTCTCGTGTGAGTTCCCACTGTGCTTTGATTACTACCCTACCACGGCTCAAAGGAGTCGTGCAAACAGGTTTTAGTTGGGTACAGTCCCGAGCCACATGGAGGCAGTGAGTGGATCGTCAGGGATTCGTCTCTCCCGGTATTGGGGATGAGATCACGCTTTGTTTAGGAGAGCCATTACACGAAATCCCTGGCCAGAGTAATCGAGATTTACTGGTAGGTATTCCAGTAGTTTCTCAGTGTGTTCTGGGCTACTCTCCGACACGACTTATATAGCTATTGGGGGTTTGACGTTTACCAGCCCCCTAGGCGTTATATGCGATACTCATAGACGAACGGACCAGACTGTACGGATATTGTCACTGTAAGTCTCAGTAGGGTTTCTAGTTGAGTTCACTCGTCAGCTTCCATTCCGATCAATACATGGGCAACCGTTACGTACAGCTAGTACCTGTGACGTGCTAGTGGTTATACCCAGTGCCATTGTATTGATGAGTCATTAGAGTCCCCCACATACAGTTTCCCAAGTTCGGGCGAAACGTTGTAGAGGCCGTATGGTTTTATTGTAGGGTTTTATTGTAGGGTTCGAATATACCCGTGCACTTGTTCACGTGTCATAGATCGGACGGTTAATACTAGCAGGCTTTGGTTTAAGCCGGATCCTAGTATTGTATTATAGGAATATTTTTGTCTCATTGCATTTGTATTCGGTCGGAATACAAATGCGGGTATGTATTTACAGTTAAGGTGTAATCTCGTAATTTGTTACGGGATTATTTTGGGAGTTGCCGGTTTTCTTTTTCCGTCCAAAACATCACAATCTTTGTTTATTTATTGTGAGCAATTTGCCTTTGACTTTTCCTTCTTGCACTGTTTTTCTGGGCTGATCATTTCGAGTGCATTCATTAGGCAGGAGGCAGCATGGTCTTGCCTCATTTTATGGGGTATGGCCATTTATGAAGGATGGTCTTTGGTCTTGCTTCATTGTGTTAAAAAAGGTGGCCGACTTTAGTGGCTAAGGGGGTATTTGCAAATTTCGCATGCTTTAATGTGGGGGGGGCTTTTCTGTGGCGAGGGGTGTGGGTTTTGGAGTGAATAGTTTATAATATGAGGGGTTTTAATTTGTAGTTGGATGATTGATTTTTCCACACACCACTTCATCTAAGAATTCCCCAGAGAGCTTCCTTGGCTGAGCCACTTTTTGGTTTCCATTTTTTCCTTTGCTTAAAAAAATGTTGTGCTCACAATTCACTCAAATTGGCAACTGTAATTAACCTCCACCCATGAGCTTGGGTATCTTGAGACAAAGTATTCTACCATCTCTCTACTTCAGGGCATATCGGCTAGCAAACTTCATGGCCGAGTTGCCTCGGTACAGAGGCGGGAGCCCGTATAAAGATTCGATGACGTGGTGCCACTGGGACGAGCAAGATCGGGGAGCGGACTTCGTCGGCGCAGCAGTGGGGAGTTTGGTGCGGAGATTAAAGACCGAAGGACACGGGTCGATCGGTATAATCTTTCCAAACTCTTCTACAGTTTACTAGTTTACGGTTAATGGAACGATCCGGGATTTTGGGTTGCGGTAGCGCCGGTTTTGTAAAAAGTTTTTTTGTTCCGCATTTGGCCTCGGTTGACGGACGGGATGCCGCCGTGGCCCAACATGGTATCAGAGCCAAACTATTAACCGTAATCTAGTTGCTTTAGACAATGTTAAAATATCGAATCCGAAACAAAACCCAAACGATGCCACTGGAAATTTTGTTCTCTGTTGTTTTTCAAAATTCCAGAAAAATCTTTTAAACATGTGCAGAGGACTACTCGGGTGGACATATGAACACACACCAAAGACGGACCCAAGCCACCGGATTTTGGCCGATCCCCTAAGCCTAAATTCCGGCGTCACCGGCCCTGGTATGGCTATTTGTGTTGGTGTTTGGTGTGTGCTCTGGTCTCTGGGAAGTTGATCCTGTGGTGTTGTTTATTTAGCCCAATTTGGATATGGTTTTATCAGTTTATTTGGGCTATTCGGGGTTTATTTCGGAGTCGATATTTTCTAACATTGTTTATGTTTCGCAGTGCTTTACATTACTATCTGTGTCCGTGAATGTCATTCGATCGGTAAAACTTGTCTAATTGCTATAGTCCTTTTGAACGGGTTTTGCGAACGTGACATTCACATTGATGTTCTGTGTTGTGCTGTGATATTGCGGATTTGTCGTGGTGGATAGTTCCTATGCAATGGTAGTGCTGTTAGGATTTATTTGTACATTTGATATTGCAGGGCGAGCGTGCGGCATGTGGACTGCCGTCACTGCCTGTTTGTATATTATTCTTTTAGAGCACGGCCGGGTTGAGGTCGATGTACCCATTGTATATATTTTCTTTTTTGTACTAGGATTACCCCGCGGTGGGGTGCACGGATAGCCGGGTTCTAGAGGGCAATAGGCCCGCATCTCATGGCGTTGAGACAGAGGGGGCTTCACTCTAGAATTGGCGGGCTATTCGCCGCACTCATAGGGGGTACAGGTGACCCAAGGAGGGGTGCTCAAGTTACCGGATTCCGTGAAGTGCTGGGTAGTCCATTCACTTTGTTGAAGGCGGCTGCCTCGCTTCAGGTTTTGGCAGGTAACTTGCCGCACTCGTAGGGGTCTAGGTTTCTTTACACAGGCTATCCACACGACCAGGGGAACGTCGGATTTCTTTTATGGCTCAAAGGAAACCAGGGGATCTCAGATTATCTGTATTGTTCTGTGATGCTTATTACTTTTCCGTGATGTTGCATTTATAATGCCTGGAGCGATTATTATATATTGATATATATACTAGTAGATGTTGTATATGTTTTGCACCCGCGCTAGTCCAGTCCCCGCTCTGTCGTTTGTTAAGTAACCTAACGGGTGATGACGGGACCGAGTGGCGAATGCGGACAGCATATACGTACATCATATTTTCGTTCTTTTCTGTTGTGATCAATTAATGGGACTGCGTTGATTCCTATCAATGCAAGAATAAAACAAACCTATATTTGATGTTGTTGGAACCAAGATTTTTTCAAAAGCTGTTATTACAAGGGCCTTCTCTTTTGTTTTGCACGGTGGTATTCGGTTATGAATATCCAGCACCTCATTCGACGGGGCAAGGGCCGAGATCCCTTCACCGGGAGTGACCCCTTGGACAGGGGTTTGCGTCAGGGTAATAACTTCACTATAGTCGATTACTTTTTACTTTGCATCGTCGTATTCAGTTTGGAATATCCTGCACCTCATTCGACGAGAAAAGAGCCGAGATCCCTTCACCGGGAGTGACCTCTTTAGCAAAGGTTTTCGCCACTATATTTTTATAAAAGGATATTTGGTTCCTTCAACGATATCAAGTTCATTACGCTAAAGGTTTTTCGCCAAAAACCAGATGTAGCCCTCCGTCATTTCTTTCAGGTAGTACCTAGTATTCGTGCAGCGTTTGTTGGCTTTTGTCAAGGCGTAGTGTGCGGTAGCTGGTTATTACTTGTCTGTTGCATTGAGTTGCGATTATCTAGGACAGTCGTATAACCTTGTTGGCCTTTGTCAAGGGTTTGTGCGGGTGGGTCTAGAGTAATCCAGGATAATGACGGGTTGAACTTGATTTGTGGTTTATGATTTGTTGGCCTTTGTCAAGGTCATAAACTGCTTGAGGTAAAAATCATATCGGGAGTTTCAAACATACAGGAAACTTGCCAGGCATGAGCATACCTTCTGGAGTGTGATAACGTGAGTTGATTCCATCACGTTATCATGCGATGATAGTTGGATCCCGATTCCCACTGATGAGTTGGACTACTCCTCGGGTGATTCCGACTAATTCTTCTTTCAGGTTTGGAGGAGAATTTGAGGATACAGTAAGAGGTATCCTGATTGGATAAAATGATTTACCATTCTGATTCAGGTTAGAGTGCACGCAGAGTGTTTCTTTTCTCTCTCTCTCTTTGACTGTGACCATGGCCCGACCTTTTATTATAACTCAGTGACCCAGTTGACCGAACTTTCTTAAAACACTGGCTTTTGGATTGTCTGAGTTGCATACATCATTGCCACTCCTTCTTTTACCCTTTGAGTTTCTCCAGAACACCCCGTATTATTACGAACATCCACTTCCATTGGATAAATCCATCGTATGGTTATATATGAACTCGAAGAAATTTCTTCGAGGATGGATTCTGGTTCTGGAGTAATTGAATAGGACTATTCAGTTGTCTTTTCCTTTTACCTTCTCTCAGGTTGTGAGGGCTCCTAGGATTAGGAGAGGTACACCTATTACGCTTATTGGATAGTCTTCTTCCAAACCATAGGCAGGTGCCGAAAGGTAGGGAATGAAGAAAACCAATTAGCCTAAGTTGGGTGTACAGAAGGTAATAAGTAAAGACGAATAAAGGGATCAGAAAGAGGGCAAAGTAAATTACGACTGTTAACATTCACGACCAAACCACGTATTTCATCGCCATTCCTACTTCAGCTTTGTATTTCTCCAGAACACCCCGTATCACTACGAACATCCAATTCCATTGGATAAATCCATCGTATGGTTATATACGAACTCGAAGGAACTTTTTCGAGGATGGATTCTGGTTCAGGAGAAATTGGAATAAGGTTTATTCACTTGTCTTTTATCCTTACCTTCTCTCAGGTTGCGAGTGGTCCTAGGATTAGGAAAGTACACCTATTATGCTTATTTGATAGTCTTCTTCCAAACCATAGGCTGGTGTCGAACGGTAGGGAAGGAAGAAAACCACTTAGCCTAACGATGGTGTACAGAAGGTAATGAGTAAAGCCAAATAAAGGGAATTGGAGAGATCGCAGGGAAATATACGGTTATAGTCATGAATCTGATAATGGAAGAGGCATTACTAGGAATACCCGGATACCCCTTCGAAACATATTCATGTTTCAGTTTCACTGTGTATTGTTAATAGAAAACTGATTTCCCAATTAGACCCTTGCTCCAGGTTATGTATTTACCAGGTATAATTCTCACATCTGTATGGTTTTACAGATGATGAGTGGGAGTAAGTTATTGGGAATTAGGTGATCATCCTCATTATATCAGAATTTGTTGTAATTGGTGATATTTGAGGAAATCGCCTAGGTACGGTTTTCAACCTTAGACGCATAGGGTTTGAGTTATTCAACTCAGGGGACTTATACAAAGTATTGTATGTTGTCCAGTGTCTATTAGGACAAAGGGGTTGGTCCTCGTACTGTATTCTGTTTACTTGTGACTTCTTAAGTTTTAGACAAGTGTTTCGTAGAAATACAAGGTCTAAGTTTGAGAAGTTATAGGTACGGGAATAAAGTAGAGAACCATGTGTTGCAAGTATCAGGATTCTTCAAGATGATCGAAGATGTAGATACTTGTGTATGGTATTCAGTTAATAGTAATGGTTTTGAGAAACTTGTTTCTCTTTCAGGTTACTCATAATTGGATGCACACCTAAGTTGAGTAATGTTGATCGTCCTCTCTCCTTTCAGTTGACATGCACTGGAGAAAGCTGCATGTTTTTGAATCTGGTTCCAATTAAATTAGTGCCTCTATTTCTGTATTGTATATAGACTGGTTCATACCTTAACGTTGTTAAGGTACGAGGAGTTGTCCGGCTTATGCTTAAAACCAGACTCTGGATAACTCAAGGCACGTTTCTGTAATTGCAGTTTGTGGGTTAACCCGGGCTATGACGAGGGTTAACTTTGTACCATCTAGAAGATCAATAGTGATATTGTTCTTGACACTCCACGGTTTTAGTAAAATGGATTTTTTTTCAGAAAACAGTAGTGGGAGTATGGTAGAACTGGAAGTGATTCCAGAACTGCAAACGATTACGGAAAATTTAATAGAACCTAAATATTCAATCAGGTTTGACATTCCATTATCCACTCCGCAGATATGGTGGGTAACCTCAGGCACCCGAGAGGTACTCTGGTAGCCTCAAGGACGGTGACAAGGAGATTCTTGTTTACCCAGACTTGACACTACTGTTGTTCCAGACTATGAGACCCGGCAGGAGGATAAGTATAGCGTCGTTCTAAACTAACTTTAGAAGTGCACGTGTATATGACTCTGCCAAAGTGTTTTCATAGTCTGTGGGAGCAGCGGAAGCATAGTGGATAAGTAGCTTATGACTATTTATAGACTAAAGCAGATATAGCGGAGATAGATCGTCTATTTTTGATGTTACAGTCATGGGCTTTGACTTCATCAGAATAGAAGATAGATCTGTTAAGAAAGTAGTAGGGTGTGAAGTCCTGGTACTTGGATGACATACACATAGTAGGAAGTGAAATTCCTACATTATGATCGGTTATATTGTGGTTGTCACACAGTGTTTTCTCCACATAGGATATGGATATAATATTAGGCATTCTGGTCACTAGATCTATGGTTTTAGATCTAGATTTGGGTAGTTTCCCAATCTGGGTACTTTAACAGCATTCTAAAGGTATTTTAGAATGAACGACTCCTGGCATGGTAGTGTACCTGCAGGTGATGGAGTCACCCTCTCTAAAGGTGTTTTATAGACTAAAGGGGAGAGGGATGTGCATGATATCTCATCCTGTAGTTATTTTACCGGACATTGCATTTGCATGATTATTGCACATACTGCTTATCACGCATTGATATCATCTGCTGGCATTTGATAGAGTAGCGCAATACGTGCATGCTCGCGATTACCTTTATATGTTATCTCTATTCACGAGTTGGCAACCCACCCCCGTTGTGCCACAGTATTTGCAGGTTGCCCTTCAGAGTAGTCGCGGCAGGCTGCCTTTTGCATCTTTTGGCTACAGATACCACTACAGTTGGTGCGGGAGCTATTTTGCTTTAGGTGGGTAGTGGTGTCTGATTACTTTTATTTTACTCCTTTTGTATCTAGTATTCTCCATCTACCATATATGTACTAGACTTAGTGACAGTGTGAGGACGATGATGTATATTTTGTATTCTGGTGTCGAGCTCGTAGGAGCCGACTGTTTTTATATGCAGTTTATATTCCTGTGATGTTTACTTATTGCTTATTCTTCGCTACGGCATCGTATATTACTCTTGTGATGATGGTTTCCGCCGTTAGGCGTGATTGCTCCCGTTTGGGAATGTTTCATTTCATTTTATTTCATCTTTACTTATATCCTGTTTTATACCTGATTTTCGGGGTTACTTTTACAAAGGAAATGCTGCCAAAATTATTTAAATAACAACGTAACTTTAAAAGAACTTATTGAATTATTTAAGGTTTTCTAAATGTCTTAATTAAATGTTTTCAACACTCGCTACTTTTAAATGGTTTTGATTTCTGGGTTCGGCTTACTTAGTCGCGTTACGCCTATAGACGTAGTGTGGTTAAGTGCCGGTCACGAGTCGAAATATTCGGGTCGTGACAAAGTTGGTATCAGAGCGTAGGTTTTACCTTTAGGAGTGTAGGATGACCTTGGTATGATGGAGTAGGTAGCTGAAGCAGAGTGGCGTAGCGTGTGTATATTCCGCGGCATACTCACGACACGATACTCCGCCAAAGCGACCTTAGGACTTATTGATTTAAATTCCTTTTGAGTATATACATTCTTGTGATTCAATTTATGCATTCTTATCGAATCCTATTTACCTTTCAGCCATTATGCCGCCAAAGACTACGAGGGCGCAGAGAGCGGCCGCGAGGGCCGAGATTCGAGTTGACTCGTCCGAGACGAGGACTGATCCGGGCAGTGTACCCATTGTTTCCGAGCAGGTTGTTCCTCCCGTGACAGATCAGATCGCCACGCTACGGGCTGGTATGCAGGAGATGCGCCAGACGGTGGGATCCAGCATGCAGGAGATGCGCCAGATGATAGGATCGCTAGTTGAGACGCTTCGAGCGCAGCGACCAGAGGTAGCTCCACCCGTTCCAGAGACCGCGATGGTACCTACCGCACAGCCAGTTGCCCCTGCAGCCACGGAGGTGATTACAGTATCGCTATCAGAGTTCATGAGGCTAAAGCTTCCGGTCTTCACAGGCACCGATACAGCCGAGGACCCACAGTCTTTCATTGAAAGGATGGCCCGGATATGCCGTTCCCTCAGATCCGCATATGCGAGATGGGTTGAGTTTGCGAGCTTTCGCCTGGAAGGACTTGCGCAGAAATGGTGCGATTCTGTTGAGAAAGGCAGAGCGGCAGGTCTTCCTCCTATGACCTGGATGGAGTTTGTGACAGTATTTCAAGCCCGTTTCCTTCCCCAGAGTGTTAGGGATGCCCGAGCACGCAGATTTTGAGTCCTTGCGCCAGACGCCAGAGATGACTGCGGCAGAGTATGATGTGCTGTTTACAGAGCAAGCAGTTTATGCCCCGTATTTAGTGGCTACCGAGGAGTTGCGAGTCAAGAGATTTGTTCGAGGCTTGCTTACACCACTGTTCCTTGCAATCAGCACGCAGCACTACGAGACCTATGCAGCAGCTGTAGACGCAGCCCTATTAGTCGAGGAGCGCCTTGCTGAGACTTTGGTAGTTCCAGAGCCGAAGAGAGTTCGTACTAGTATATCCGCACGGAGACAGTCATTCAGACGCCGCGACAGGTATCGTTCTGGTATGAGGAGTAGCAGAGATTCGGGAAGAGGCCAAATGTTTAGTTCGTATCCCCAGGAGAGTCAGCAGTCGTCGCGGGGTTGTTTTAGATGCGGCAGTCTACTTCACCTCGTTAGAGATTGTCCTGAGATACACCGGAGGGAGGCGGCAGCACCGCATGTTACTTTACCACCTTCACCACCCTAGAGGGCGTTGCCTGTTGTACCTACCGTTGTTCCGCGTCAGACTCATACTCAGAGAGGTCGTGGGCGTGGAGGAGTTGCTCAGAGAGGGCAAGATGACCGAGGCAGAGGGCAGTCAGTCGCAGGTGGTGGACAGGCACGGGTCTTTGCTTTGACGCATCAGGACGTACAGGCGTCCAATGCGGTGGTTTCAGGTATCCTTTCAGTATGTTCTGTTGATGCACACGTGTTGTTCGATCCCGGGTCCACGCACTCGTACGTATCCACACACTTTGTGCCGAGTTTGGGTAGAGAGTCCGGTTTACCTGATTAGCCGCTTGTTGTGACCACTCCTGTGGGAGAGTCGTTTGTTGCTAGGCACGTGTTCCGATCCTGTACCGTCTATATTTGCGAGAGGGAGTTGCCTGTCGACTTGATCCTTCTTGAGATGTTGGACTTCGACGTTCTTTTGGGCATGCATTGGTTAGCCACGTGCTATTCTTCTGTAGACCGCCGTGAGAAGACAGTTAGATTCTGCTTTCCCGGCGAGTCGGTTTTTGTTGTGTTGGGGGACCATGGTGCCACCCCTCACAGTATGATTTCTTCTTTTCGCGCTGGACAGCTTTTGAGGAAGGGATGTCAGGGATTTCTCGCTTATGTTTGCGATGCTAGTGCTACAGAGGTTCCATTGGATCAGGTTCCGGTTGTTAGCGAGTTTCCTGATGTGTTCCCTGACGAGCTTCCTGGGCTACCGCCCGAGCGCGACATTTCTTTCTGTATTGATTTGGTTCCTGGCACGGGGCCTATTTCTATACCGCCATATCGGATGGCCACGGCGGAACTTCGAGAGTTGAAGGGTCAGTTGCTAGATTTGCTGAATAAGGGACTTATTCGACCCAGTGTTTCTCCTTGGGGTGCTCCAGTCCTGTTCGTCAACAAGAAGGACGGCAGTTTGCGTCTGTGTATCGACTACCGCCAGCTGAACAGGGTGACAGTGCGGAACAGATATCCCTTGCCGTGTATCGACGATTTGTTCGACCAGCTCCAGGGGGCAGGATACTTTTCGAGGATCGACTTACGATCGGGCTATCATCAGCTGCGGGTTCGACATGAGGACATTCCTAGGACGGCTTTCCGTACACGCTACGGCCATTATGAGTTTTTGGTGATGTCGTTCGGACTCACCAATGCGCCAGCAGCATTCATGGACTTGATGAACCGTATCTTCCGACCATATCTGGATCTGTTCATCATAGTATTCATTGACGATATCTTGGTGTATTCCCAGAGTAGTGAGGAGCACGAGCAGCACCTGCGGATTACACTGCAGACTTTGAGGGAGCACCAGCTTTATGCGAAATTCTCCAAGTGTGCTTTCTGGCTGGATAGCGTAGACTTCTTGGGGCATGTGATTTCACGAGACGGTATATGTGTAGACCCGAGGAAGATCGAGGTCGTTCAGCGTTGGCCCAGACCCACATCGGTTACGGAGATTCGCAGCTTTTTGGGGTTGGCCGGTTACTACAGGCGATTTGTGCAGGACTTCTCCAGTATTGCTACACCTTTGACCGGGTTGACCCGGAAGGGAGTTCCTTTCGATTGGTCGGAGGAGTGCGAGCACAGTTTCCAGCAGCTGCGGACTCGGCTGACTACGGCACCGGTATTATCATTACCTTCCAGATCAGGCGGATTTGTGGTCTATTGTGATGCTTCGCGAGTGGGGCTAGGGTGCGTATTGATGCAGCATGATAGGGTGATCGCATATGCTTCACGACAATTGAAGAAACATGAGCAGAACTACCCCACTCACGATTTGGAGATGGCTGCAGTGGTCTTTGCACTTAAGATCTGGCGACATTACCTATACGGCGAGTCGTTCCAGATATTCACTGATCACAAGAGTTTAAAGTATATATTTTAGCAGCGAGACCTGAACCTTAAACAGCGCCGATGGATGGAGTTAGTGAAGGATTACGACTGCGAGATCTTGTATCACCCGGGCAAGGCGAATGTGGTGGCGGATGCTTTGAGCAGGAGGCCCGGGGGTAGTCTATCTTGTTTGAGCGCAGTACAGGGGCAGTCGTCGGCAGATTGGCAGATATTATGCGACAGCCGGATACAGTTCGAGTTCACGCCGATTGGAGGACAGATCGCGCATGTTCGTGCACGCCCACAGTTACTTGACCACATACATGAGGCACAGCGCAGTGATGACCGATATTCGGAGATCATGGCACAGATTGGACAGGGCAGATTTTCCGAGTTTGTGATCGATGATCAGGGGGTACTACGATTTGGAGTTAGATTGTGCGTACCAGATGCTGAGGGACTGCGGCGCGACATTCTTGAGGAGGCACATCGATCAGTATATAGTGTTCATCCCGGTTCCACCAAGATGTACCATGACATGAGAGGTGTTTACTGGTGGGACGGAATGAAAAGAGACATCGCAGATTTTGTGTCGAGATGCCTGACTTATCAGCAGGTCAAGGCTGAGCACCAGAGGCCCGCGGGAGAGCTACAGCCGTTACCCATTCCGGAGTGGAAATGGGAGCAGATTTCGATGGATTTCGTTGTGGGTCTACCCAGGACTAGGCGAGGGTATGACTCCATTTGGGTGATCATAGATCGTTTGACGAAAGCGGCTCACTTCCTGCCAGTGAAGACGACTTTCGGATTTGCTCAGTACGCCCAGATTTACATCGACGAGATAGTACGACTGCACGGAGTCCCGACATGTATCGTGTCCGACAGAGGCACCCAGTTTACCAGTCGACTATGGCAGGGGCTTCAGGAGGCTTTGGGCACTCGCTTGAGTTTCAGCACAGCATTTCATCCGCAGACTGACGGACAGTCAGAGCGGACTATTCAGACTCTCGAGGACATGCTCAGAGCGTGTGTATTAGATTTCGGATGTAGCTGGGATCATCACTTACCCTTAGTAGAGTTCTCCTACAATAACAGCTACCAGGAGACCATTCAGATGGCACCATTTGAGGCTCCTTATGGGAGGAGATGCAGATCGCCCGCCTGTTGGACAGAGCTCAGTGAGAGCAGTATCTTAGGGCCACAGATTCTTGAGGAGACGACCGCGAAGATCCAGTTGATTCGCGATAGGATGAGGGCAGCCCAGAGTAGGCAGAGATCTTATGCGGACCGTCGGCGGTGCAGACTTGAGTTTTCTGTTGGTGATCATGTTTTCTTGAGGGTCTCCCCAATGAAAGGTGTGATGAGGTTTGGGAAGAAGGGGAAGCTCAGTCCCAGATATGTGGGCCCCTTCGAGATCCTCGAGCGTGTTGGTGCAGTTGCATACCGGTTAGCCCTTCCGCCATGTTTTCCAGATGTGCACCCCGTATTTCACGTTTCGATGCTCCGTAGATATCTTCATGATCCTTCGCATGCGATTCAGCACCCGACGATCCAGCTTGAGCGCGACCTTTCCTATGCAGAGCAGCCGGTGATGATCTTGGATCGACAAGTGAAGAAATTGATATCGAAAGACATTCCTTCAGTCAAGGTACTTTGGCGTAGCCCGAGCAGCGAGGAGGTCACTTGGGAGACCGAAAGCGAGATGAGGAAGAAGTACCCCCGTCTTTTCGAAGGTACGTGAAGTTAGATTTTGAAATTCGGGGACGAATTTCTTTAAAGGGGAGAGATTGTAACACCTTAGAATGTGTTTAGTGGCTACTTATATTTAAATAAAGGGTTTTTAATAAAAAGTTTACCAAATTGAGTTTCAAATATTTTTCCCAATTTAATAAATATTTTTCTAGAATTCTCCTAGGCTTGCACACACATGTGCATGTAAACTAGGGTTTTAAATTGAGGTAATACCATGATTAGCAACCATGGTGGGTTTAATCATGGGGATTAAGTATTTTGGGTTTTATTTAAGTTTAATTAGTTAATTGAGGGTTGCTTTAATTTGAAATTCCCCTTTTAGTGTTGACTTGGTGAGAATGAGAGAGAGAGAGAATGCATCATGGTAAAAGCCATGCTTGCATTTAATGAAGAGAGAGAATGGAGGGGTTGACATTTGGGGTTATGATTTCCTCTCATTCTTGTAATCTTTTCTCTCAACCTCACTCTCACACTCACACACACACTTACCTCCACAGCAGCAGTAGCAAGCATCCACAGCAGCAGCAGCAACCATCTCAGCAGCAACAGCAAGCATCACAGCAGCAGCAATAGTGAGCAGCAACAGCATCAGTGAGTAGCAGCAACAGCACAACTTCAACTGCAGATCCTTCCCTTCACTCCTTCTTCTTCCTCCAGCTTCCTAGGGTCGAGTGTGGGGTATACTTCCTGAACTTACTCCCTAGTTTGCTTATTTAGTGTAGCTTAGCTTCGATTAGTGGTTATTGGTGCGTTTTAGTGCGATATGTGGTGAATTGTGGGAACCATGACCAAGTGATGTATGTTTTGGTGTTAGTAAGTTGCTGGAGTGTTGTTAGGGCCATATTAACCCAGCTTAACCCCCCAATTGCACTAAAATACCACCAGATCCCTATTTGATGCAAATTCTTCGTTTTTAAGAAAATTTTTACTTTCTGTAAACTGCTATCGACCCGGTGAGTTCAGATTAATTTTAAGAAGACTGCAGTATGTTGGTTAGGTGTTGATCCCCCAGGTAGAACCCGACCCCCAAATTCCGTACAGTGGCCGCCGAAAAATTCGATCTGGCCGCAAATTGCGGCCAGATTGGGAGGGTTTTGGTTGGGGTTTGGTCCTATAGGTGTCTGCTGAAACCCTTAGACTCCTGGCATGTGTATTTTTGTGTTATTCTTGCTGTAGGAAAATCTGGAGCTATATACCTATTTCTCATATTTAAAACCTTCGCGACACGCGTGATACGCATGTGGTTTGGGATTTCTGCGTATCGCGACGCGTCATGGTAGTTTCAGGCGCGTAATCACACGTTTTACGTATCGCGCACACGCGCGCTTGGTTTGCGACATGGGTTTCTAGTTTGACCTTAATATCACGTTTTTGTGGATTTGAGCTTATGTATGATATATTGTGTGATTCTAGGTTCGCAGGCGAGTGAGACGGACACGGCGAAGAAGGGAAAGCAATTCATCGGCTACACTTAGCGAGACTTCGGTGAGTAGATTTAACATCTACGGGGATATCGCCCGCATGGCGTTATGCGTCAGGACTGATAGGACCTTATAGTTATATGTTGCATTTACCTACATTGACTGTCATGTATACTATTGTTGCATACTGTATTCCCTGCTATATGTGTGTAAACTTAGAATTGATAGAACATCGCACTATTACTAACGGTTCATGTTGCACGAGCACTAATCTGCATGTTACACACACACTGTTAGTAATTGCCATGATACACTCACTGTAGGATTGCCATGAGTATATTGCTATAGTTCATTTCATATATGATTCGTTATGATTTTCATAGAAATTGGGAGCCGCAAGATGTCTTTTGAAAACTAAAACTATTTTAAAAGCGGTTCTCCCTAGTACCTACATTATGACTTGATATGCATAGAATATCGCATTTGATGTACTCATTGGTGTTGGATTTCCATGTGATTTCTGGTTTTGAGGACCGTGGAATTTATTAAAGAAAAGATGCACCATTTGAAAACCCGGTTCCTCGTGATATGATATTTTGGTGCGTCCACCACGCGTTTTCTCGGTGCTGAGACGTGTGCTTGAAACCCGATTCGAGGAGTTGGATGATCCGTTTGCGGGTTCGTGGTGGACCCGGTATGGTTCCCCGGGGCGAGAAATGTTTTTCGTGGAGTAGACGATGAGCTTGGCAGGGTGGCGAGTACCTACCGGTGATTGGTTGGACCTGGCGGTTATCCGGAGGATACTGACCAGAGTCGAGAGATGGATGCGGGATGATCCGTACCGCCGGGGCCGAGGGCCGATACCGCAGACGGAGCCCGTGGGCTGATCCGGACTGACGGAGCCCGATATATGAGGATTTGCGTGTCGATGCTGGACATGAGTATTTTATGATATTTTGAGTACCGATGTTAGGCACTCGTGATTCTCAGAGATTTACAAGATTTGAGGGCCGAGGAGAGTGCCGGCGCATGAGTTTATTTGGGATTTGGATGCAGTTTGGGGCACCGAGTATTTTTCCATGTTGATATTTCCATGTAGATGTTGTTTATCCCATGATCGGCATTGATTATCATGTATCTCATCCTGTAGTTATTTTACCTGACAGAGCATTTGCATGATTATTGCACATACTGCTTATCACGCATTGATATCATCTGCTGGCATTTGATAGAGTAGCGCAATACGTGCATGCTCGCGATTACCTTTATATGTTATCTCTATTCACGAGTTGGAAACTCAACCCCGTTGTGCCACAGTATTTGCAGGTTGCCCTTCAGAGTAGTCGCGGCAGGCTGCCTTTTGCATCTTTTGGCTACAGATACCACTACAGTTGGTGCGGGAGCTGTTTTGCTTTAGGTGGGTAGTGGTGTCTGATTATTTTTATTTTACTCCTTTTGTATCTAGTATTCTCCATCTACCATATATGTACTGGACTTAGTGACAGTGTGAGGACGATGATGTATATTTTGTATTCTGGTGTCGAGCTCGTAGGAGCCGACTGTTTTTATATGCAGTTTATATTCCTGTGATGTTTACTTATTGCTTATTCTTCGCTACGGCGTCGTATATTACTCTTGTGATGATGGTTTCCGCCGTTAGGCGTGATTGCTCCCGTTTGGGAATGTTTCATTTCATTATATTTCATCTTTACTTATATCCTGTTTTATACCCGATTTTCGGGGTTACTTTTACAAAGGAAATGCTGCCAAAATTATTTAAATGACAACGTAACTTTAAAAGAACTTATTGAATTATTTAAGGTTTTCTAAATGTCTTAATTAAATGTTTTCAACACTCGCTACTTTTAAATGGTTTTGATTTCTGGGTTCCGCTTACTTAGTCGCGTTACGCCTGTAGACGTAGCGTGGTTAAGTGCCGGTCACGAGTCGAAATATTCGGGTCGTGACAGGATCGCAGGTACGTGATTGTAATGATTGAGGGAGGACCTATACCGATATGAAAATCTTGCTCGAGATGATAGTATGCTATCTGGTTTGTCTTTATCATCGTGTACATGCTTTAGTTCACTATTGCATGTTGATAAAGCCCATAGGATTCTTTCTTGACTGCCAGCAGTATGATGGCGATCATATACGTGGGAGCTGGGGTCTATAAGCATATCCTTAAAGTGTCCCTAGTCGTGGGAGTTTCGAGACAGGGCATCGATACTCCAGAGTTGACTAGTGTATACAGTCGAGACCCCGACGAGGGGCAGTGGCCGGTCGCACAAGCCATTGGTGTCAGTTGGTTCACCTAAGATGTATACAGGTGCTCATTGGGTTATGAGTACACCGGACAGGACTCGCCGGGAACATGCTAGTTGGTATTATACATATCGTCAGATAGCAGTTCCCAGGTGACATGTGTACATGTTAGTCTGTCGACCTGAGATCGTCATTTGTCTCGTGTGAGTTCCCACTGTGCTTTGATTACTACCTACCACGGCTCAAAGGAGTCGTGCAAACAGGTTTTAGTTGGGTACAGTCCCGAGCCACATGGAGGAAGTGTGCGGATCGTCAGGGATTCGTCTCTCCCGGTATTGGGGATGAGATCGCGCTGTGTTTAGGAGAGCCATTACAAGAAATCCCTGGCCAGGGTTATCGAGATTTACTGGTAGGTATTCCAGTACTTTCTCAGGGTGTTCTGGGCTACTCTCCGACACGACTTATACCGCTATTGGGGATCTGACGTTTACCAGCCCCCTAGGCCCTATATACGATACTCATAGACGAACGGACCGGACTGTACGGATATTGTCACTGTAAGGCTCAGTAGGGTTTCTGGATGAGTTCACTCGTCAGCTTCCCTTCCGATCAATACATGGGCAACCGTTACGTACAGCTAGTACCTCTGACGTGCTAGTGGTTATACCCAGTGCCAGTGTATTGATGAGTCATTAGAGTCTCCACAGACAGTTTCCTAAGTTCGGGCGAAACGTTGTAGAGGCCGTATGGTTTTATGGTAGGGTTCGAATATACAGGTGCACTTGTGCACGTGTCATAGATCGGACGGTTAATACTAGCAGGTTTTGGTTTAAGCCGGATCCTAGTATTGTAATGTAAGCATATTTTTGTCTCATTGCATTTGTATTCGGTCAGAATACAAATGCGGGTATGTATTTACAGTTAAGGTGTAATCTCGTAATTCGTTATGGAATTATTTTGGGAGTTGCCGGTTTTCTTTTTCCATCCAAAACATCGCAATCTTTGTTTATTTATTGTGAGCAATTTGCCTTTGATTTTTCCTTCTTGCACTGTTTTTCTGGGCTGATCATTTCGAGTGCATTCATTAGACAGGAGGCAGCATGGTCTTGCCTCATTTTATGAGGTATGGCCATTTATGAGGGATGGTCTTTGGTCTTGCTTCATTGTTTTAAAAAAGGTGGCTGACTTTAGTGGCTAAAGGGGTATTTGCAAATTTCGCATGCTTTAATGTGGGGGGGGCTTTTCTGTGGTGAGGGGTGTGGGTTTTGGAGTGAATAGTTTTTAATATGAGGTGTTTTAATTTGTAGTTGGATGATTGATTTTTCCACACACCACTTCATCTCAGAATTCCCTAGAGAGCTTCCTTGGCAGGGCCCCTTTTTGGTTTCCATTTTTTCCTTTGCTTAAAAAAAATGTTGTGCTCACAGTTCACTCAAATTGGAAACTCTAATTAACATCCACCCAAGAGCTTGGGTATCTTGAGACAAAGTATTCTACCATCTCTCTACTTCATTCTTGGACATGTCGGCTAGCAAACTTCATGTCCGAGTTGTATCGGTACAGAGGCGGGAGCCCGTATAAATTTTCGATGACGTGGTGCCACTGGGACGAGCAAGATCAGGAAGCGGACTTCGTCGGCGCAGCAGCGGGGAGTTTGGTGCGGAGATTAAAGGCCGAAAGACACGGGTCAATCGGTATAATCTTTCCAAACTCTTTTACAGTTTACTAGTTTACGGTTAATGGAACGATCCGGGATTTTGGGTTGCGGTAGCGCGGTTTTTTTGTTCCGCATTTGGCCTCGGTTGACGGCCGGGGCGCCGCCGTGGCCCAACACTTCTCGAACCATGTGATGGGTGATGGATGATCCCATATCCATTGGTTTTTGACATCAAGATCGTATACAGGTGCTCAGTGGAGACTGGGTACACTGAACGGACTCGCCGAGAACTCCTAGATGGTATTATATCTCACGTCAGATAGCAGTTCTCTGGTGACACTGGTACAGGTTAGTCTGTCGACCCGAGATCGTCATAGAGTCTTGTGTGTCTCCCACTGTGCTATGATTTCCACCCTACCACGGCTCTACTGAGTCGTGCAAACAGGTGGTTTTTGGGTATAGTCTTGAGTCACATGGAGGCAATGAGCGATAGGAGGGGATTCGACTCTCCCGGTTTTGGGGGTTGATGTTGCGCTATGCTCGATTGCCATAACTGAAAATCCTGGGCAAGGGTAGATGAGATTTACTGGTAAGTGTTATCAGTAGTTTCTCGACCCGTTATGGACCTTACATCGGCATGACTTATCAAGCTATTGGGGTTTGACGTTTACCACCCCTAGACGAGATGTGCGACATATCAGACGAAGAGACCGGACTGTACAGTAGTGTTACTGATTGGATTCGCAGGAGTATGAGCAGGCTTGCTTGTTGATCTTCTGATCGCTCAATACCCGGGTGGCTGTTACGTTTAGTAGACCTCTTTCGGCTTGTGGGTGTTTGATATGATCATCACCTGCTGCCGGCATATTGACGAGTCTTTAGAGTCCTACACAGAGGTTTCCTGGCTCAGGCGAAACGGAATAGGAGTACATATGTGATATGTGCGGGACCGAAATTAATATGCGTATGTGATACCGTATTCTAATCTCGCGATTTATAATATCGGCCAGTTATATGTGATATAGTCGGGTTATCGGATCAAGTGTTGATTCGATAAAATGATACATATTATATTACTCGGTTATATGAGATATAGCCGGATTATTAAATCAAGTGTTGATTTAATAATTTACTGTATAATTATATATTTGATATATTAAATTACATTAACTAATACATATGCTCACTTGACCATTTGTTTTTTCTCGCTTATGCATACATGATATATATGTGATATTTGTTAATGTATCATGCTAGGTTATACATGCAACTTGGGTGTATGAGAATCATACCATGCTATATGATAATGATTAGGTTTTATTTATCTTATTAATTCAAAGTTACTGGAAATTTGTCATGCTTGGAAGCTTGGAAAAGCTTGAAGCATCTTTGACAAAGTCCACTTCTTTTGTTTTATCTAAGATATTTATTAACCTAAGCTTAATCAATTAGCCATGGTTTATTCTCTACAAGAGTTAGCCATGACATATACTAACCCATTGTTGCATTTCTAACCTAACTCTCATTCTCTTGATCACTTGATCATCTTCTTCTTCATCTCATTCTAGCTCTCTTGATCTTGAGAAAGTAATGAAATATTGTGCGGAAAAAAAATCTAAAGTGAGCCATTTTCCTACTTCATCATCCTCTACTATTAGCCATTTAGTTTAGGGTGTTCTTAGGGTGTTCTCTTCACAAAGTTCATCACCTAGTGAAGAAGTAGCTTGGGTTTGAATCTCCTCGACGTAGATCATCTTCAGCCTCGAAGACTTCGAGCAAGTTTGTTCATTTCTCCAAGGGAACCCATACTAGAGTTCGGGAGATCACTACTCGCAGCGAAGGGAATATTATACGGAGCTTTTTAAGTGAACGACCGGTTTACAAAGGCTGTATTCTTTGTTCAATTCTTGTAATGTTTGATTACATGTTTAGTTTGTCTATTTACTATAGCTAGATCCTAGGCTAGGGTTCATTAGTACTCTTGAAAATTTTGAAATTGGCATGGTAGATGTTGTGAAAACCCAGTAGAGTGCTAAGGAATACCAACATATGAGACTCACACCAAACTAAAGATAATTTGGGTGATTTAATTATTAAGGGAAAAACTAAAATTAGGTGCAAATTAGCATGGCTTAAGATGCTTGTGGAAGCATGTCGAAGCCTTGACTAATTCCACTAATTTTGTTTTACTCTAGATATTTTATAACCCAACCATTATTTTTAGCCATGGTTAACTCTCTACAAATATCTATGAGATATTTTCTTCACCAAGGTTCACTACTTGATCATCTTCTTCATCTCATTCTTTTGCTCTCTAGCTTTTCATGAGTTGAAAAAGAAAAAGAGACACAAAATTCTAAAGTGAGCAAACTTCCTACTTCATTAATCTATACCAAACTAGCCCTTTAATATAGGTTGTTTACTTCACTAATTCCTTAGTTAGTGAAGAGATAGCTTGAGTTAGAGATTCCTCAAGGTGGATCATCTTCGGCCTTGAAGATCCTTAAGCAAGCTTGTTGCTTCGCCAAGTGGAGCCTACGAAGAGTTCTAGGGACCACTGGTTGGAGCTAAGGGACTACTACTTGGAGCTTTAGAAATGAAGGACCGGTCTACAAAGGTTGTATTCTTTATTCACTTAGTGTAAAGTTTGTTTACATGCATAGAAACCCTAATTCTCTAGTTTGATTTAGGATGGCATGCATTAGCACACTAGATTTTTTAAAATTGTATACTTGATGCTTCTAAAAACCCAGTAGTGGTGCTAAGGCATACTTTCACTACTGTGCTTTGATTAATACCCTACCACGGCTCTACTGAGTGTTGCAAATAGGTTTTAGTTGGGTACAGTCCCGAACCACATGGAGGCAGTGAGCAGATCGTCGGGGATTCGTCTCTCCCGGTATTGGGGGTAGATGTCGCACTGTGCACGGATGGCCATCACCAGAAATTCTTGGCCAAGGTGGACGAAAATTACTGATTGTTGATCAGTAGTTTCTCGATGGGTGATAGGCTATACACCGACATGACTTATCGTGTTGTTAGGAGTCTGACATTATCCATCCCATAGGCCTGATATGCGATACTCATTAGACGAACAGACCGGACTGTACGGTATGTGTCACTTACAGGATCAGTAAGGGTTCGGACGGGCTTTCTTGTCGATCCTCCTTTCGTTCAATAGCTGTGTAGCCATTACGTACAGCTAGTGTTGTTGACGTACTTGTGGTTAAACACACTGCCAGCATATTGTCGAGTCTTTAGAATCTCACACAGAGAGTTTCCTATCTTTGGCAAAATGATATAGTTGGGGTACATTGGTATGCTCATTGGTCCGATTAAAATAAGTGTATTTTATACTCTGAAGATAATCAGATCTTTGTAATACTAGCCGGTCTTTTAAAAAGACGGATATTAAATCTAGTGTTGATTTAATATATGTTATATATATTGTATATATGTAATTACTAGTATTTTGTCACATTCTATTTATATATATATATATATATATATATATATATATATATATATGAGGTTAATGGAGGAAATGTGCCATAGGAGGGAATTTCCTCCTATGGCGTCGGAAAAATGCACCCTCCATCATTTTTTTCGACGATCGGCATACATCACGGCCATCTTTATCATCTAAGATTTGGATATACCAAATTTCTTGTGATTATACCATATTTTCACCGTTGATATAGTTGGTACAAAATTAATGGTTTACCGACAATGGAACTTTTTATATTGCTAATTCAACGGTGAAAAAGTGGTGGAATCTTATGAAATTTGGTGTATGCACATCTTAGATGATAACGATGATGATGATGGATGCCGATCGTCGGAAAAAATGGTGGAGGTTGTATTTTTTCGACGCCATAGGAGGAAATCCCCTCCTATGGCCTCTTTTCTCCATTATACTCTTTATATATATATATATATATATATATATATATATATATATATCATCGTTATCATCTAAGATGTTCATACACCAAATTTCATGTGATTCCACCACTTCTGCACCGTTGAATTAGCAATGTAAAAAGTTCTATTGTCGGTAAACCATTAATTTTGCACCAACTAAATCGACGGTAAAAAAATGGTATAATCACATGAAATTTGGTGTATCCACATCTTAGATGATAAAGATGGAGGTGGTGTATGCCGATCGTCGAAAAAAATCATGAATGGTGCATTTTTCCGACGGCATAGGAGGAAATTCCCTCTTATCGCACATTTTCTCCATTAACCTCATATATATAATTCCTATTACTGATTGGTTTTCATTTAGCTATATTGTGCCATGGTTAGCACACCCTAATCCATACACATAATATGGACATGTGGTGGGGAGAGAGTGGGATGGACACTTGGCTATTGAGATGAAAATGAATGGATGAGATTTTTACAAGTTATGTTTACACACTAGTTAAAAATCTCATCATAATTTTTCATGCTCTTTTTCTTCATCTCCTTCCTCTAGCTCTCTACCCTCCACTTAAATGAAAAATGAAAAAGGAAAATAGGAATTTAAATATGGGGAAATTATATGTGAAAGAATACTACATCCTTAGTTCACTAACCTAGCAAATTAGTGCTCTAAGTTAGCTTCTAGTTTAAATCTTGGAGCCATTGTCAAGAGCACTCAAGGTGGATCTTCTTTGATGGAGGAGGGTCTTCACCAAGCTTGTTCATTAACCTAGAAGTTTACATGGAGTCCAATCCAATTGGAGCATAAGAAGATGATACAAAGGTTGTAAATTCCTTACCTTGTATGAAAACTCTTTAGTATGTGTTTCTAGTTTGATATTCTAACTATGGTTCTTTGTTATTTGACTTGGAGCTCTCTTGATTTTTGAAAATCTCATGCATGCTTGCTTGTAAAATACGATAGAGAGCCCTAGGTCCAACATATGTTATAATTAACAGTAAGTGCTTACGTTTATTAGGAGTCGCGAACCCAAGGACCTTTTGGTCAAATAAACTTTGAAAACTAAAACTTTTGTTTTGTTCCATCCTATTGTTGATATGTCATTTTGAACAAATCGGGCTAGTTTCGTATACTACATATATAGTACGTAATAGTAAGCTCAAAACACCAAAAAATTATGCCACAACTTCAAAAAAAATTATAAAATTTTTAAGATTTTTTTTCAAAAATTTTCAAGCAATATGGCACACATGCTGAGGCCCTACTATGTGGTTTTTTAAATGATCAAAAATGAATTCTAATACTTGGAAAAATCCATTTTAAGAGTATTTGCTCATGTTTCCAAACCAAATTAACATTTTTAAGAAAGAAATTTGGAGAAAATAAATTTCCAGTAGCTACATGCAGACGACCACCGTCCGGATGCGTCCACCGACGATTTAAAAAGACTTTTAGTCGAGTTTAAGAAATACAAATTTGGTAAAAATCGATGCGATTGACACACATTCGGACGACTTCTGTCCGCATACGCATCGTCGCAACATTTTAAAAGATTTTACTTGATTTCCCAAAAAACAATTTTGGTAAAACTTCCATCTAATTGACACACATACGGACGAACTCCGTCCGCATACATGTCTTCAGCGAATATTTAAAGATTTTAATTGATTTTTACAGTGCGAAAATTGCCAAAAAAAGGCTTAATTGACAGGCATGCAGAAAATCTCCATTTATATCACGATTATATCGAAAAAGTCCTTTCCCGGAGAAAAAATTTATCTGTGACTGTGTGGAAGAACCAGTCGTGATTTCCGTGTCTTTTTAAAGATATTTATGTAAAGTATCAGTGCCAATACCTTCCATATGTTTATACCGAGTGACAATAATTGCACACTGGTCCCAAACATTACTGCTAAATGCATGTTTTCTTGCTTCTCTAAATGTGGATGTGAGTGCTTCTAATTGTGTTTCAAAATCAGGATCATAAAGTTGGGAATGATATGTCCTCCATAATAAAAAAACACTTACTAATTAAAGAAATGTATAATACCGATTGCAGAATAGAGAGCAGAATTTACAGGTAAGAATCGCAGTAAAATGCTGTAGATTTGAACGCTGCAGAAGAGTAATCAAGATGAGGCAATCGAGCTGCGTTCTGTTAATTGAACTTGAGGCTTGAAAATTGAGAGTTAAGACTTGAGAGATAGATTATTTTTTTGCAAAATTGAGAGAGAGAGAGAGAGAGATGGATGATATTTGGTGTGAGATGAGATGAACATGGGGTTCGTATTTATAAGGGTTCAAAAGTTGTGCCATTACAAGCAGGGGCGAGGTAAATCAATATAATCGGACTATTAGCTAGCCGTTGCACACGGATCTTGAGGCAAAGCGACTCGAGACGAATTTGACCGTTAGCGTGGAGAATGGATGCTAAAGCGAGGCAGGTCAAGAAGAATATAGCCGTTGGAACTTGCCAACCGAATCGACTCGTGAGTCGACGGGGCGGGGCAAGCTGACTCACGAGTCAAACGAAGCGAATCGCGCAGAATCAACTTTTCATTTTTCCCAAACCCGCTCGACTCGGCTAACTCGTCTGGATGAGGAGAGTCAACTCGTTGACTCGCCCACATTAGCAATGAGGCGAGTTAAATTCGCCTCATTGCGAGGCGGGGAGGCCTCGTCTCATTTGCCAGGCCGAGCCTGGGGATCACATTCCCAGGAATTTGTAGATTCTGTTGGCTATAGTGGCCTCAAGGAAATTATCATAGTCGTGGACAGGTGATTATGATGATTGAGTAAGGACCTATACCGATAGAACAGTCTTACTCGAGATGATAGTATGCTATCTGGTTTGTCTTTATCATCATGTACATGTTGATAAGGCCCATAGGATTATTGCTTGACTGCCAACATTGTGATGGCAATCATACTTGTGGGAGCTGGGGTCTATAAGCACATCCTTAAATGTCCCTAGTCATAGGAGTATCGAGATCGGGCATCGACACTCCAGTGTGGACTAGTGCATACTGATCGAGACCCCGACGAGGGGCGGTAGCCAGGTCTCACAAGCCATTGGTATTAGTTTGTTCACCTAAGATAGTATGCAGGTGCTCATTGGGTTATGAGTACACTGGACGGACTCGCCGGGAACCTGTTAGTTGGTATTATACCTATTGTCAGATAGCAGTTCCCAGGTGACATGTGTACAGGTTAGTCTGTCGACCTGAGATCGTCATTTGTCTCGTGTGAGTTCCCACTGTGCTTTGATTACTACCCTACCACGGCTCAAAGGAGTCGTGCAAACAGGTTTTAGTTAGGTACAGTCCCGAGCATGGAGGCAGTGATCGGATCGTCGGGGATTCGTCTCTCCCGGTATTGGGGGTTGATGTCGTATTGTGTACGGATGGCCATCACCACAAATCCATGGCCATGGTAGACGAGGATTACCGATCCAGGATCGATAGTTTCTCACGAGGTGATGGGTATCATGCCGACACTAAATATCGCGTTGTTAGGGGTCTGACTTTATCCACCCCCCTAAACTCGATATGCGATACTCTTAGACGAACAGACCGGACTGTACGAATATTGTCACTGTCAGGCTCAGTAGGGGTTCAGGATGAGTTTGCTCGTCGGCCTCCCTTTCGCTCAATACCTGGGTAGCCATTACGTACAGCTAGTGCCGCTGACGTGCTTGTGGTTAAACCAACTGCCAGCGTATTGACGAGTCTTTAGACTCCCACGCAGAGGGTTTTCACGGTTCAGGCGATATGGTGTACATGGCGTATGTTGGTACATACAGGTGTCCGATTAAATATGTGCACATGCTGTGCAGACTTTAATCGGACGGTTGATAATAATAGCGGCTTAGGATTAAGCCGGATTATTAAATCGGCTTTTGATTTAATAATTTATATATGTATTTGTATATACGTATTCTAGTATTATTGTTCACTATTCTTTTTCTCTCTTGGCTATTCGTATTTTTGTACGAATACGCGTATATGTATTTCGGTACATGCACCGGGAAGTATTATGTATTTTATACGGAATGGCTTCTAGATGTTTTTCCACCTCATTATTGATTTTCCATTTATGGAAAAATCATTTGTTTTATAATGAGGTGGAAGGTGTGAGGTGGCATGAGGCATGGACCATGGTATGGTCTTTGAGGTATGGTTTCATTTGTTTAATGAAATTGAAAAGGAAAATGTTTTTTTTTGTGCGGAGAGATGGTGGGGGCCGGCCACTCTTTGGTGGGGGTTGATTTCATTTGATTATTATTCATTGTTGGATATGTATGCCCTAGAGGCCATTATTGTATAGTACTAGTTTGTATAATACATTTTGGAAGCTTGGGATATATACACAGACTTACGACAGTCTTGCTCGATATAGTAGTATGCTACTAGGTTTGTATCTTTCTTAATATGTGTATATGTTTCTTTTAACATATTGCTAATATGGAGCCCCTAGGATTTTTTCTTGACTACCGACGTTGTGATGGAAATCACACTAGTGGGGGCTGGGTAGTCTATAAGCACATCCTTATACAGGTCCCTAGTCGTAGGATTATCGAGACAGGGCATCGATACTCCAGAGTAGACTGGTGCATACGCTTCTCATCCCAGCAGGGGAGATGGTTTGTCCCACAGCCATCAGTACGTCGTACTGGAGATAGTATGCAGGTGCACGTTGGGTTACGAGTACACTGGACAGGACTCGTCGGGAACTGTTGGTTGGTATTATACCTATCGTCAAGTAGCAGTTCCCAGGTGACATGAGTACAGCTTAGTCCGTTGACTTGACATTGCTACTTCGCCTCAAGTGTGTTCCCACAGTTCTTTGATTGCTATCCTACCATGGCTCTATTGAGTCGTGCAAACAGGTAGTAGTTGGGTGCGGTCCCGAAACACTTGGAGGCAGTGGCGGCTAGACAGGATTCGTCTCTCCCGGTATTGGGGGTTAATATCGCGCTGTGTCTAGGAGAGCCATTACGCAAAGTCCCTGGCCAGGGAAAGCGAGATTTACTGGTAGTGTTTCCAGTAGTTTCTTAGGGTGTTCTGGGCTACACTCCGACACGACTTGTACCGCTATTAGGGGTCTGACGTTTACCGCCCCCCTAGGCCCGACATGCGATACTCTTAGACGAACAGACCGGACTGTACGGAAATTGTCACATTCAGGCTCAGTAGGAGTTCAGATGGGTTCACCTCATCGGTCTTCTTATCGGCATCTACCTGGGGACCGTTACGTACAGCTAGTACCGCATGCGGCCTATAGTTAAACCCACTGCCAGCGTAGTGTCGAGTCTTTAGAGTCCCACATAGAGGGTTGTTCGCCTTTGGGCAAAACAGAGTAGAGGTCGCATGGTTTTGCGACAGAGTTCGTTCACATACGCGCACTTGTGCACGTTTTGTGTCCGGGCAGTTATTACTAGCGGGCTTTAGTTTAAGCCAGATCCTAGTATTTGTTTTGGTATTGGTTTTGTCTCATTGTATTCGTATTCCTCGGAACACGGATGCGGGTGTGTATGCACAGTTGACAAAGGCAGAGGAACCTCATTAGGGTTGTTGACCGTTAACTTTTTCTAAACCATAATGAGAATGAGAAATATGATTAATAATATTAATTAAGGATAATTGTGCCATGGTTGAGGTTGGATTGACCATTTGACTTTTGTTGACCATTTGACCATGATCATTCTTTTGCAAGATATTTCTTGAAGCTTGCAATTAGCATTAAATGTGAAATGATAATGGTCACTTCAACTAACCATCACAATTTTCTTTAGTTATTATTATTATTCTCATATTCTCAGCATGGTTGTGATTTTTCTCTAATTCTCTCTTGCTCTTTCTCTCTCATGCTTTGCTCTCCCTCTTCCTCTCTCAAAGCTCTCTTCTTTCATGTGTTGAAAAACATGAGCTTTGTGAGATAAAACCATCAAGACAACTCTCTACTCTTTCTAGGATTCTTAGTCTGGCAAGCCAAGCACTCTAGTTACCTCTTGGTTGAGGTAGGAGCTCAAGGTAGAGGCCTTCGGGTGGTTCTTTCTTCGGCAAAGAGAAGACGAAGAGGAGGAGCCGTCTACACCACTTCAAGAAGCAAGCAAGAAGGAGGACCACAACAAGAAGAGAAGGAGTTCAAGATCTTGGTATAACCATCTAACCTAGTAGCTAGAACTTGTAGTTATTTTGTTAGTTTTTGTTTAGCGAAGATCCTCTAGTTTTAATCCATGTTATCTTGTGTTAAAAAAATCCGTTTTTACCTATTCCGCCTCCCCGTAAGCACCGAGGTGGGTAACGTGGACCTAACAGTGGTATCAGAGCCTAGCTAAACAACAACTAACATGTTAGCAAAGTGTTTAGAACTTCGATTCGAAAAAAATTGCAAAATACATCAAAATCTTGTGCTTTTTGCCGTTTTAAAAACAGGTCTAAAAATATTTCCACACACCTGAAAAATACGTGCAAGGTTTTTTAGGAACACCCAAGAAAACCAAGCCCATGACTAGATCAGACTGCCGTGGAAGCGCGGCGAAACCAAACGTTTCGCCGCGGATCCGCGGCCGAGTCGACTCGGTCGCGACTCGTTTTTCCTGCAATGTGTTCAGACTGATGTTTTGTGATTTTTAAGATGATTTGTTTCTGCCCAGATTCTTCAGAGAACAGTATTGTTTTTGGGGTAGTTTCAAATTGGAATATGGATCGAAATTCTATAAACTTTAGCTAATTGGTTATATCTTTAATGTGATATATGTACCGAACGTCGACTAATCGCTATACGTCGATTAGTGGGAGTTGTGCATATCTGTGATCTGTGATGTTGGATTGTGTATATGAACTTGTTGGATTGTCACGGATGAATAGCCGGGGTTGTGAGATGAGAGTTTCTTTATCTTTCATTTGATGTAAATTGTAAATTGATGTAATATTATTTTTATGGCTGCACATCCGGATTGAGGTTGTAGCCGCCATTGTATATTATTTCTTTTACTGTTTTTGATCCTAGGATAGACCAAAGGTGGGGTGCATAAACTACCGGGTACTTTGAAGTGCCGAGTGGCCTACTCACGTTGTTGAGGATGGTTGCTTCACTTCGGGTACTTGGCGGGTAGTTTGCCGCACCCGTAGGGGTCTATGGTGGGGTTTGGCTATTCATCGCGACCGTGTAATCCGACTTTCGTTGCAGGTTCGAACGAAACGCGGATTCCTAGATTATCCAATGTGTTCATCTGTGATCTGGAATGGCTATCATTGCATCTGACGAATGTATATATCTATATATGATATCTAGTAGGCGTTGCTTATGTTATGCATCCGCGCTAGTCCATCCCCCGCTCTGTCGTTAGTTAAGTAACCTAACGGGTGATGACGGGGCCCCGTGGCAAATGCGGATGGCATAAGCGTACGATATATTTTCGTTGTTTTCTGCAATGGTAGGATTAATTGATGGGACGCATTATATTAATGCAAAGAAAATAAACCTAAAAGATGTTGTTGGAACAATTTTCAAAAAGCTGTTATTGCAAAGACGTTCTCTTTTGTTTTGCACAGAGGTATTCGGTTATGAATACCCAGCACCTCATTCGACGAGGCAAGGGCCGAGATCCCTTCATCGGCAGTGACCCCTTGGACAGAAGTTTGCGTCAGGGTAATAACTTCACTATAGTCGATTATTTTTGCTTTGCATCGAGGTATTCAGTTTGGAATATCCTGCACCTCATTCGACGAGGAAAGAGCCGAGATCCCTTCACAGGTAGTGACCTCTTTAGCAAAAGTTTTCGCCACTATATATTTTTAAAAAGGTTATCAAGTTCATTACGTTAACGGGTTTTTCGCCAAAAACCCAGCCGTAGCCCTCCGTCATTTCTTATAAGTTATACTTAGTATTCGTGCTGCGTTTGTTGACTGTGTCAAAGCGCAGTGAACGGTATCTGAGTATTGCTTATCTGTAGCATACAATGTGATTGGTTAGGACAGTCGTGTAACCTTGTTGACTGTGTCAAGGGTTATGCGGGTGGGTTTAATGCAATCAAGATAATGACGGGTTGAACTTGACTAGGACTCTTTGATTTGTTGACTGTGTCAAGGTCACTTGGGTCCTAGGGGCAAAAACCACATCGGGGGTTTCAAACATACAGGAAACTTGCAGATTCAGCATACCTTCTGGAGTGTGGTAACTAGAGTGGATTCCATCTAGGTCATCACACAATGATAGTTGGATCCCGATCCCACTAATGAGTTGGATTACTCTCGGAAGATTATTTCACTTAACAATCAATGCTATAAACCAAGTAGGTGTCTTGAACGGTGTTTGCGGGGCTACGCCTCCAAGGAAAAGAGGTTATATAATTAAGGAACTTCGCAAAAGCGTTGGAAAACCTCCCTCGAAGTACCAACACTAGCCTGGCTGAAAGGTTAAGCAAGTATTGTGACGTGCGATTAATCCTGACTAGTTCTTCTTTTAGGGTTTGAAGAAGAATTTGAGGAAACAGTGGGAGCCATCCTGGTTAGATAAATTAATAACCAAGCTAATCTTGCAAGAGCGTACGCTGAGTATTTCTTTTCTCTCTCTCCAGGTAGCAACTATTTCACGCCCTAATCAAGATAATAAAATGTATCGCTTGACCGATCCGAATTCTTATTCGGGGCTGGGGAACGTCGGTTCGGCTCTAACTTATGACAACAGTCATAAGTATGAGCAAGGGAAAGAGTATTATATGGATTCCAAGGAGACCCAGTTGAAGAAGAAGCATAGTTTTGCATCTACTTCAGGTGTTCTTGTAATTGAGAACTGCTTTTCGGTCAGCCTTACCTCCTGGGTACTTGATACCGGATCAGGATCTCATATCTGTAATTTATTGCAGGGACTGAGAAAAAGTAGGAAAGTTGCACCTGGTGATATGTCCCTCATGGTAGGGAACGGAGCACTAGTTAATGCTGCAGCCGTCGGTGAATATCACCTAGTGTTGCCAAATGGCAATACTATGGTTTTGAACAATTGCTACTATGTACCTTCCAGGGTTTGCAACATCATATCAGTTTCTTTACTCCATAAAGATGGATATAACTTTGTTCTTGATAGAAATATCATGAACATTTACCTTGATAAGGTACTGGTTGCAGAAGGTACACTATGTAATGGTATCTATGTTCAAATCAGAATACAGTTCTCAATGTACAAAACACACGCAAGAGGAAGAATTCAGATACGAATGAATCCTACTTGTGGCATTGTAGACTTGGTCATATCGGAGAGAAAAGACTAAGTAAGTTGCATAAAGATGGACTCTTGAATACGTTCGAGTTTTCATCTTTTGAAACTTGTCAGTCTTGTCTCAAAGGAAAGGTGACCAAATCTCCGTTCACCGGACATGGAAAAAGAGCAAAAAAGCTCTTGGGACTCATACACAGTGATGTATGTGGTCCAATGTCTATAGATGCAAGGGGTGGGTTCTCATACTTCATCACATTCACTGACGATCTCTCTAGGTTCGGATATGTGTATCTGATGAAACACAAATCTGAAGCTTTTGAGAAATTCAGAGAATTCAGAAACGAAGTGGAGAACCAAATTGGCAAAAGTATCAAGATCCTCTGATCGGATAGAGGAAGGGAGTACTTATAGGGTTACTAGGCACTCTAAGAAGGTTCTACAAGGCATCAACCATGCCCGATTAAAATTTTAGACGTGCCGAATAACTCTAAACAAGATCTTTGCTAGATAATTAGGGTAACACATGCTAGTAAATAACAATTATCACTAAGTGAATACGAAATACAACCTTTGTAGATCGGTCCTTCACTTCTAAAGCTCCTTGTTGTAGTCCCTTCGCTGCGATCATCGAACTCCCGGACTCTCGGACGGCTCCATGAGAAGATTGCAACGGTATTGCTTGAAGTCTTCGAGGCCGAAGATGATCTACGTCGAGGGAATACGAACTCAAGCTTCTACTTCACTAACTAGAGAATTAGTGAAGCAAACACCCTATTCTAAAGTGCTAGTCTAGTAGAGGATGATGAAATAGGAAATGGGTACACTTTAGAATTTATTTTCTCACAATGTTTCTCTCTCTTTATCAAACCTTAGAAAGAATTTGAAGGAGGAAGTGTTGAGGATAGTGCCCTCAAAGTTAATTATTGGATCACAGGCACGTGATTGCAATGATTGATGGAGGACCTATGCCGGTAGGACAGTCTTACTCAAGATGATAGTACGCTTTCTGGTTTATCTTTATCATCGTGTACTGCTTTAGGTGACCTTACAGGTCACTATTGCGCGTTGATAGAGCCCCTAGGATTCTTGCTTGACTGCCAGCAGTATGAGGGCGATCATATACATGGGAGCTGGGGTCTATAAGCACATCCATAAAAGGTCCCTAGTCGTGGGAGTTTCGAGACAGGGCATCGATACTCCAGAGTAGACTAGTGTATACAGTCGAGACCCCGACGAGGGGCGGTGGCCGGTCTCACAAGCCACTGGTGTCAGTTGGTTCACCTAAGATGTATACAGGTGCTCATTGGGTTATGAGTACACCGGACAGGACTCGCCGGGAACATGCTAGTTGGTCTTATACCAGACGTCAGATAGCAGTTCCCTGATGACATGTGTACAGGTTAGTTCATCGACCTGAGATCCTCATTTTTCTCGTGTGAGTTCCCACTGTACTTTGATTACAACCCTACCACGCTCAAAGGAGACGTGCAAACAGGTTTTAGTTGGGTACAGTCCCGAGCCACATGGAGGCAGTGAGCGGATCTTCAGGGGTTCGTCTCTCCCGGTATTGGGGGTGAGGTCGCGCTGTGTCTAGGAGAGCCATTACACGAAGTCCTTGGCCAAGGCAGGAGATTTACTGGTAGGTATTCCAGTAGTATCTCAGGGTGTTCTGGGCTGCACTCCGACACGACTTGTACCGCTTTTGGGGGTCTGACTTTTACCAAC